>MU853434.1:236426-256101 GCA_033297235.1 Trichocladium antarcticum | reverse complement strand
TTACTCTCTGATTCTTAAAGACGAGTTCTCTAGCAAACCCTTTGTCTTCCGCCTTAAAGACAAGACCTAGGACCTCCTTCTCCCGATTCTTTAATACTTTAAGGCCTAGGTACGACGCTAATTTAACGTAGCAATCTATAAGTTCAAGTATAATAACGAAGGCTCCCTTGTTAAAACTAGGGATTGTAGCCGTACCTGGTACTAGAAATAGTACGTAGAACTAGGTATCGAGCTTAAACTCCTTCCGTCTAACATATACGAACTGACTAGCGCTATCGAACGCGCTAGTCAAGAAGTTATTACCCGCTCTATTAAGATAATAGCTAGAGCCGGTCTCCCGGGTAACCTCTAGCTAGAAGGAGAGGAGGTATCTACGTAGCTTATTAGTATAAGCCCGAGTCAAACGTATCCTTCGATAAAGTCACTAAACGACGTCCTCCTTACTTAGTTCTAAACCTACTTCCAGTTCTTTCAGCCAGACGCGATCGTCTCCCTCACAGCGGATCTACAGCCTAACTAGAGTAGTATCTACGTATATAGTTACTATATATATCCTCTATATAAAGAGAGAAAGAAGGATAAGCAGAAACGTATATATAAGTCGAAGCCTAGAGCGTATATCGGTTACCTTGTTGGTTATAAGGTATCAAATATCTACCGAATCTAGGTTCTGGTACTCCGTAAAGTCGTTACAACTTATAACGTTACCTTTAACAAGAACTAGTTCTTCAAGAAGGGCAAGGGGAGGTTCGATCTATAGACTATCGCTAAGAAGCGGAATCTAGTAGACTTCCTGGAGCTTCAGCTATACTTGCTTGCTATAGGCGTAGTACTAAGCGGCGTTAAGGATAGCGAGATAGATAATCTAGAAGCGACGACTCCCGCGTCTATATCCTCCGAGTATTCTAAAGATAAGCTTAGGGGTATAGAAACTCCAAATCCTAGTTAGGACTTAGGGGTAACTATATCCAGAACGGTGGCCTAGCGTAATATAAGCAAGCTACCTTTAGTTTCTAGAGACTACGCGTGTAGAGGACTCCCGATACTAGATTAGTCATTTTAAAGTTCAGCCTCTACCCTTACCGGGCCTACGAGCCCGGATAACGATAGGGATTATATATACACTTCTAGAGATAGCCTTAGAAGTATACAAAGTATTGCCTCTAACATAAGCACTATTTTCAAGGACTTGGTCAATCACTATCCCGAGCACTCTATATACTTAGACGACCTACTTCCCGAGAATTATAGCCTAGAATCTTCAAACCCTAGCTACTACTCCTCTAGCTCGGATAACTTAGACGATACTAACAAACCTAAGTCCCCCGCCCGCGAACGTACAAAACGCAAGTACACTAAGCAGGTGTTTACCCTAGTATCTTGTACAAGCTAGCGGCTTAGGGGAATAGACTTAGAAGACCCTACTAACGACGGTCCTTCTATATCTACTGCTAGGATTGTTAGATTTACTTTGGAAATATATACTCTAGACCGTATCTACGTCCCTAAACTTAGAATGTAGCAAGCGTTTTACAAAACGTATATACTATACTATAAGGAGGTACTCGATAAGGGAGATCGGGCATACTATACTCTACATATAGTTATCGCCGCCGCGATTATACCCTGGCACGCGGCTAGACTTAACGCTACCCTAGCCCCTCCCTACGTTCACCAAGATACCTTTCTTAAAGCTCTAAAGTCTTAGAAGCAACTTGCTAAGTATCTAATAGGCAAAGAGTTTGTTAGAGCTACTAAATCGGAGATTCAGAATCTTATAAATCGTAAAACCTAGAGATATATTACTTGGTCCTCTATATCTAAACTCTCTAAGGAGAAGCCCCTACCCCTAAAGTAGGTGTTTACCTATAAATAGGACAAGGACGGATTCTTAGAGAAATGTAAGGCGCGTATCTACGTAAAAGGTAATCTTTAGAGCGCTAATTCGTTATAAAATATATACGCTGTAACACTCGTATCCCGTTCCTTCTAGGCTATAATAGCTATCGCCGCTAACGTAGATATAGAAGTTAAGTAGTTTAACGTCGCCTAGGTATTCCTAAACGCTAAAATGGACAAAGGAATCGTCTGTAAGCTCCCTTAGGGGTTTAGGGAGGATTATTACCTCCTGGCTAGCTTTAAGTAAGGCGATACCTTCGTCGAACTTGAACGAGCGTTATATAGCTTATACGAATCCCCCCTTCTATAGTACAAAGAGTTCTCCTTTTCGCTCCGCGAACTTAGTCTAATAGCATCGGGTAAGGAACTATGCTTGTTTTATAACTAACACCGCTACGTAGTGGTTCTATTTTACGTAGATAACTACCTTATATTCTACTACAAGGACTATACTAATAAGGCAAACCGGATTATAGATACGCTAGCTACAAAGTACAAAGTGTATAGTTAAGGCAACGTCTTGTAGTTCCTTGGCATCCGCGTCTTAAGAAACTACAAGGATCGTATAGTCTATCTAGTCTACGATTAGTATATCGAGCGGATCGCTAAGCGCTTTAATCTTAATAAGGAGACTCGCTTCCTATATATCCCCCTAGAACACGACCTTCACCTATTCGAGGGTCTTGCTCCGTTTAAGGACATTAAGCGGTTCTAGGAACTCGTCGGCTCTATTCTATATATAGCTATTATAATCCGCCCCGATATAGCCTTCGCTATATTATAGCTCTTTTAGTTCTTAAAGAATCCTAGCCCTATATATATCGAGGCTACGGAATACGTTATCGTTTACCTCTTCGGCACCTGGTTTTTAGCTATTCGGTATAGCATCGCCTTTAGGATATACATCCTACTTATCGCTAGCGACGCCTCGTTCGTAGATATTAAGAAGACGCGCCGCTTATCCTAAGGGTATATTATAATACTATATAGTAAGGTTATTAATTAGAAAGCCTACTGCTAAAAGACCGTTACGACTTCTTCGACAGAAGCCGAGTTACTTACTGTTTCTCTTACTACGCGTAAGACCATAGCGTTAAAACGCTTCTTCGCTAACATTCGGTTCGATCTTAGCGAACTATATTGTATCTTCTATAACAATTAGCAAACTATCCGCCTCGTTACGGGAGACAACTAGCGCGTAGTTACTAAGCTTCGCTATATAGACATCTATAACATATAGGTACGTTAGGAGTATACTAACGGGTTATTCAAGGTTGAGTACCTGCCTACGGCCGATATGCCGGTAGATAGTCTTACAAAACGGCTGCCGCGCTAGAAGTTCGAGCACTTCCACGCTATATTAAACCTCCAAGACGCTCGCTATATTATTGAACAGAGCAAAATGGATCTTTGCAATTAAGCTGGGTATCTAACACTAGGTATCTAGCCCAAAACATACTAGGTATTATCTGGCCTAAAAGAGCAAAATAGCATATAAGAAAATCACTAAATGCAAACGCGGCCACATATATATATACTCCTAGGCTTACTAGCCCAACTTCCTCCTCTTTAACTCTGTACAATAGGCATCTATCGCGGCCAATACGTAGTACAAACTACTAATTATAGCCATCGATAACCTTAAAGCTGACGACGCCCTTACGTTATCCGACTCCCGAGCCTCCTTCGCTAATCTAGCCAACTTGGTAGCTAGAACGGCCGAAACGCCACTAGCAACTAGCCTAACCGGAGTAGGAGCCTCTCCCTAGTTAGCAACCTCGCGGGAGCTAACTACTACCAACCTATCGTTAGAGCTAGCCGCCTTGGCGGTAACCGCCTTAGCGGCAGCCGCCTTAGTAGCAGCCGCAACGGCACGCCTCTCCTTAGCTCTAGCCCTTAATATAGCAACCGCCTTAGTAGCTACCTTAGCCCGAGACTTAGCAATCGCCTCGGCCCGGACCTTAGTAGCTATATCCGCCGCCGCCTTCTCCCTCTTCTTCTCCCGTTCTATTAAATGCTTCGCCGTAAGGCGAACCCGTTGCAATTACTATACTATTATTAGTACGTAGCGATTAATAGGAACAAAGAAGGAACTTACGCTAGCTATAGCCTCGCTACCCTACTTTATAGAGAGGAACTCTATAGCCGTCTCGACTATAAGTTCTAGCAACTTCTTATACGGATATCCGGTACGCAAGTACCGAACGTAGGCTTTGTCCTTGTTCTTAGTATCCGGGCGAGCTAAGCAAGCGCTACTTAACGACCTATATAGGGCCGAACGTAGGTAATAGCGGCAAACTATAGCGTAGGACGTAAAGGTAGTAATATCCTTGTCGCTATTATAACTAGGTATCTAAAAGTCAGCGCGTTAATCAATAAAAACGCTTTAATTAATAGAAACGCGATTAATATACCCGGGCGTAGTAGGAACTATATCCCTCTTTCTTTTGTTTAGGGTCTTCGAAACCCTAGTTACGCTCTCTTTAACAAGAGCGGCATCGTCGGCGCCTATAGCGACAACCTCTTCTTCCTCTTCTTCTTCTTCGCGCGCCGCGCGTAGATTCGCAAGCCTAGTCGCACGGGCTTTCTCCAATAACGCTATACGGGCAACGGAGGCAGCTATACCCTAAGTATTTAGAGCTATTGTTGTTTTTGTTATTGTTATAGTTATAGTTAGAGGGGTTAGCGGCGCGATTGATTTTTATTATTATAGGACGGTTCGGATTTAACTTTGTAAAATAGGCGACTAAAGATCGTATACGACCGACCAATACAACCGCGTTCTAATTGGCTAGGATCTATATTAGTATATCTTCGATTATACAAACGCGACGCCAGGTCATATGTTAACGATAAGGATTTTCGTTTTTAGCTATTAACCCTACTCTGGTAATTCGAGCCTTCGACCTCCTATTTTCAGCATCTCGCCACTAGCTAGCCAGCTAGGTATTCTCTTTCAGCTGCTTCGTAGCTAGGGGGTATGTCACGACCTAGCTAGCCCTGTCTCTATAGTCCGCTCTGATTAGCTGCTTCGCACCTACTTAGCGCCCCGTTTCTCATTTCCTGTTATATATATAGCTATATTCTCACACACTCTCTTTCCTCTGTCTCTTCCTTCGATACATAACAATCAATGCAACGCATCTCTCCCACATGCTCTTCCAGTGCTACTATAAGCCCACGCAAGAAGTGTTTCCTTAATTAGTAGTATTAGATATCGACTCTTTATCGAAACGTTATTTAGACCTTAGAAGTTAGCGCAAATCTATACTCCGCCTCCTAGCTTCTAGGTAAGTAGTAGAGGCGCTCCTGTACTCGATTTCGATAGTTAGATAAAGCCTTTCGTTAGGTAGTTATCTAGCTAGCGCTTAACTATATATAGCTCTATTAGTAAGAACGGTCTGTTCCTTAAGAACGGTAGCTTGCTTCCTAGTATTAGCTTGATTTTATAGTTATATAATCTATATGGTAGTAGCGTATCCGCCTTCTAGGGAAGAAAAGTCTTGAACGTATTGCGATACTCCGCTAGTAGGCGTTTTAAGATATCCGCTACCGTTAGCTAGGGTTTGTTACTCTTCTCGAAGAATT
Source organism: Trichocladium antarcticum (assembly GCA_033297235.1). Taxonomy (NCBI): domain Eukaryota; kingdom Fungi; phylum Ascomycota; class Sordariomycetes; order Sordariales; family Chaetomiaceae; genus Trichocladium; species Trichocladium antarcticum. Next base: position 250,614 of record MU853434.1, on the reverse strand, counting down.
TCCAAGCGTCCTCCTCTATAATCCTGTAAATCGTCTCTATATTGCTCTAAAGGGCGTTTATAAACTCGTAGTGCTGTTCTAGAAGTACCGAAGTATAGTCCTCCGGCGAGCCTTCGTAGTTTAATATCTACTTGTAAAAGTCGTCTAGTAGGGCGTAGAGCGTAGCCTTCTCCTTATCCTTCTTCTCGTTTAGTATTGCTTATTCTAGTTAGTCGACCGTTATACGTATTACTATTATACCCTTCTAGCGGTAGAAAAGCATAAAGTTTAGCGCGTTTAGTATCTTAATGTTGTTCTTATTGATCGCCTCGTTACACGGTAGTGGCTTTAGGAGTCGTTTCGGTAGTAGCGGCGCCTACAGGTACCTACGCCCGTTTACCTTTTTCGCTAGTTATAGCCTCCTTATAAGCTTATTCGGAATAACTACCGCTCTCGATCCTAGCGGGGATAAGGTCTACTATAGTCCGTTCTCGAGCGCTCTCTAATAGCGTTGTAATAGGGATAACCTTCTCTTCCTCTTCTTCTACAGGTTCTCTAGACCCTGGTTATATTCCCTATCCTCTGGTTCCCCTTTATCTAGGACTTCCTTAACCGATGCTTAGTATTTCATAGTGTTTTTTATAGTTATAGGTTCCGCGGTCGTAGGCTTCGCTTGCGGTACCGTTAGCTCGGTTATATATCCTAGTAAGCAACGTTGCTCTTGGCAACGCTCTCTAAACGTAAGCTTTAGGTCCGCCTAGTTAATTGTTAGGTTGTATCTTCTTAGCTATAGAAGGCCTAGAATAATCGGATTGTCTTTCGCTAGTATAGTAATAAAGAACCGAAGCTTCTCCCTATACTAGCCGATCCTTAGTTCTAGTACTATACTCTATTCGATCTATAACTTCAGTATACTATTAGCTAAGTAGAGTAGCTTCCTCGTTTCTAGTCTACTTAGCAGTATATCGTTACGTACCGCGAAACTAAAGTCTATAAAGGCAAGACCTATATAGCCTGAATCTACAAGCGCTATATACGCTATCTTGCGCTTGCTTATTATAATATAGGAGGATAATAGGATTGAATTAGCTATCTAGCCGATAGCGCTAATAACTAAATCGCTACTACCTCCTTTGTAATAGCCTTCGTACCCCTATATGCGTCTTTACGTAGAGGCTAGGCATTTCCCTAGTGCTGTTGTTACTATTCTAGGTCTTCCGTGCTCTATTTAGGTTCGTAGCGCTTAGTATCGTTATAATCGACTTCTCCTAGAACGCGGCCTTAGTCTATAAATCGCACGTAGTACGCGCCGCGGCCTCTGCTATTATTGCCGAAGTTCTAGTTGTTATTGTTCTATCGATATAGGTATCCGCTACCGCTACGGCCTCCGCCGCCTCCGAATCTACCGTTGTTACCGAATCCGCCGTTATTGTTGTTGAATCTGCCGTTATAGTTGTTCTAGTTCGGGCTGCTGTTGTTATTCTAGTTCGGGCCGCTACTATTGTTACCGAATCCGCCGTTGTTGCCGAATCCGCCGTTGTTGCTAAATCCGCCGTTATTGCCGAATCCGCTGTAGTTGCTACGGCTACCCTGCTGCCCTTTACCTCTAGCGCCTAGGTTGTTCTAGGCTTACTTACCTTTCTCTATATATTTCGCCGTAATGTAGCCCCTTATACTATAGAGGAAGTAGAGACCTATAGCTATATACTACTCCCTCTCTAAGTTAGAGAGTTATAAGATAGTTGCTTTATCCTTAGTAGTAGTTACCCGGTTAACGTCTATAGCGTTTAGGTCCTTGCCTTCCTTCTTAGTATTGTAGCTATTATAGTAGTTCGGCTTGTTAGCCTTCTTTAAGTATTCCTCTATTTTAAGGTTATTAGCCTAGGCTTAGGCTATAGTAACCTATCTTTAGAAGTTATCCTAGGCTAGGAGGTTCGTCTATAGTAGGATTAGGTCCTATATTAGCTTCGAAAGCTTCTCTCTTAGCGCGCGTACGTAGGTAGCGTTATCCTAGTTACTTAGGTTATAGAGGTTCGAGAACTCTATAATAAAGTCTATAAACTTTACGTACTTGTCCTTCTACGCTATCTTATATAGCTTGTTCTCTACGTTAGCTACTAGATCTATCGTTACGTACTTCTTAGAAAGGAACTTAATAAACTTGTCGGTAGTTGTTTATACCTAGGCTTGCTTATCGCCTAGATTCGCGATAATAGTATCGATGTAGTTGCTAATTCCTATAGCTACGATTCCCTCTAGTAGCGAAGCTACATAGAGGATCTTCGCTTTCTTAGTCGTATATTCTAGCGGCCTTACGGCCTATCGCGCTGTAATTAGCGTCTTCTATATTCTAAATTATATAGTTCGCTTCGCTAAGTCCTACTTAGAGCCCGAGAACGTAGATACGTACGGTATACTACCTTCTCTAGTACCGCCGCTACTACCGCCTAGCTTCCTAGACTCGATTAGCCTTGTTAAAACGTTATTCTCTACTTATAGTACTATAGCCTTCTCGTTCGCCTTGTTTACCCTAACTATCTATCTCTGGATTTCCTTAGTCGCGCCTCTAAGGATATATTCGGCAAGGTTCGCTATTATCCTCTCTATTATATTGTCCTTCTTAGCTCTCTTAAGCGCTTTAAGTAGGAGGTTATTACCTATAAATAGCCTATAGTATCCTTTGAAATAACCCTTTAGCTTCAGGTATATCTCTTCCTTTAGGGCTATAGCGGCCTCGCTATATATATCCTTAATAGGAATAGGCACTTAGGCCATGGAGCTTACGTCAATGTCTATAGTACTTGTTATCTTCTTTGTTCGGGTTTCTTAGGTTTAGGGGTTCTTAGGTTCGGGGGTTTGGTTTCTTAGGTTCGGGTTCTTAGGACTGTCTTGTCGTTTCGGGACCAACTATCTTGTTGGTTTCTTAGGTTCGGGGCGGTCGAATTGTGATTTCGGTTAGTTCGCGTAACGTAAATTCGTCGTAATCAATCGACGAGGGTCTACGTATATAAACAGAAGGTACAACCAACTATCACAGGTGGTAAATGCCCAATGTTAGGGTACGTATATATTCGATATAGTTATACGAGGAACTTAAGATCGTGGGTGTAGCCCGCCGGGGATATGCCCTGCGGCGGGCTCCACATGCTGCAGGCTCTACAGGCCCTACATCGCACAACCGCTCCACAATGGCCATACGGCCCGCAATGGCCATACGGCCATATGTCACGGCTAGATCTGTGACACTTACTTTAGTATATAATTAAAGAGGTATACTAATACTTAGGAAATCTTAAGCTATAATTTAATTAGGAGGTTAGCGCTTAGAGCTATATAACGTTGTTTTTCCTTGATTATACCCTCTAAGCGCTCTACTACCCTATTATACTCTTACGTATAGGCGGTATAGGGCTCGACTTTAATACCCTTGCTCTTAAAGAACGCTATAATAGCGTCGGTCTTAGTAAACTTATTATTATACTTAATTACTTCAGGTTTAATCTTATACTAGGTCTCTAGTATATAGAAAAGGGTCTTAAGGGCTGCTAGGATATTGTCGCTTTCGTAGGTTCTTATATAATAGTCCTACGTATACCTAGAGTATCGGTTAGTAGCAAGTAGTAGTATAGTATAATCTTATTGCGTACCTAGGTATTTGTAGAAGTCGATAGCGATATAGTCCCCTACCTTTAGAGGGTCTAGGCGTAGTTCTTAGCTAATCCGACGTTTAGCTTTGCTATATCCGTACCTATCGTACTTAATTGTTATAATGCCCTTGATTTTAACTCTATAGGCACTGTTAATAAGATGTTCAAGGGCCCTAGGGCCTAGGTGACTAAAGCGGAGATACTATATTATCGCATCTGCTCTAGATAGTGCCCGAGCGGTCTATATATTAAGCTATTGCTTTCGTATAGCGAAGGCGGCGTATATAGTAGTCTAGGGAATATATTCTAGGACGAATTAATCGTATTAGTCTTGAACGTCGTAGAGGTATATGTTTTCTCCGCGCTATAGGCAGTCGTTACAAGTATCCTACTAGATACTACGGTTCTTAAGTTAGTAGAGGGAGACGAGGTTATATACGAAAGTTAGGTAAAAAGCTACGTCTTTAAGAGTAATAACTTAGGATCCGTTCTTAGTCTTTACTATAATATTGACTTTACTATATCCCTCGATAGTAACAGGATGTTCTCCTGCCTAAACGTAGTCTAACGGGCTTATAAGGCTAGGTAGTAACTTGAACTAGGAGAGGTTATTATATAGGTAGATAGTTAATCTAGAATCGAGGATAGACAAGTTAACTAGAGGGTATATAAGCTACTCTACTTAGAAGGCCGCTAGTATAGTAAAGAAGCTTACGGTATATCTTCTGACTATACGCCTATACCTAGCTAGCTGCTATACCTACTTCTTGAAGTAGGGCGTTAGAAAATTCTCTAATATCTTAGTAGCTTCCTAGCTAGGTGCCGATATTATTTCTAGAGAGGTCTTTGTCTAAATAGGGGGGGCCTTAGCTGTTTAATTAGCTATCTAGCACTTTTAGGGGGCTACTGCTACTTACGTAGAGTTTCGGCACTCTTCGTCTACTAATGTTATAGTAGATATCTTAGGGGCCTTTCGGCGCTCTTCTTCTACTAGTTATAACGTAGTAGGTCTCTTAGGGGCCTTTCGGCGCTCTTCTTCTACTAGTTATAATATAGTAGGTCTTTTATCTACTAGTAGCAAAGTAGCGGGTATCTAGTTATAGGCTACCTCTAGTTACAAAGTAGGGCGGTACTCTAGGGAAGTACATTGTTATTATATACTCCTACTTAGGGCTAACGCTATAGGGAGTTAATCTTAATCTTAGGATAACTCTTTTAGGTTAGATCTCTATCTCTTTGGCTTTATTCGCCCTGTCTTAGCTTTAAGTGAGGGGTTTGCCTTAAGGTTCTTCTCTATTCTCTAGATAATGTTCTCTCTATATATAAATCTCTAGGGGGCTCTCTCTAGGTATAGGTAGTAGCATCTTTCTATATTATATACTCCTTTATACGCCTTATATAGTGTAACCTCCTCCTCCTCCTACTAGGAGCTTATATCGCTTCTCTTTCTCTTACCGCTTAATGTTAGGAACGCCCTACGGGTAACCCTAGGCTTCGATTTCGCTAGGAGGTCTTAGGTACCGATCTAGAGTTAGCGGGTTATATCCTTAATTATATAGTCTTAGAAGTTAGTAGCAACTGCTCTTTGCTTCTTAGATCGAGTAACGAAGGCAAGGGGTATCTAGTTAATCGCTTTACTTAGGTTAGCGATCTAAACGATAGGGAGGGTTCCTTCCTAGATATCTCTTATAATAGCTTCCTCTATTAGTATCTCCTACTTCTTAATCTATAGCTTAAAATCCTCTTATACTATAGTCGCAAACCTCGACTATTTAAGGATAGCGTAGTACGCTCTAATCTTCTTATAGAGGGCTATAGCTACCTTAACGTTATTAGCGCCGAATCCCTTATAGATATAGTACTACTTATTAACGCCTTAGCCTATACAAAGTCGGGTTATTTAGAGCTAGACCTAGATAGTATCTATAATAAAGTCCTAGAGCTTCTAGACTTCCTTCTATCATTAGGCTACTTCTTAGGCCTTCTTTTAGTAGTTATTCTCTAAGATAGAGAGTATCTAGTTCTATACTATTAATAGGTATACTTACTTAGCCGCTTAGGCGGCTATAGCGGTAGCTACGTTGTTATTATTGCCGCCGCTAGCTCTAGCGTAAGCGCTAGCGTAGCCGGGGGCGGGGGCGTAGGCTATACCGCTTTAGGTAACTTATAAGACAGGCGTATCGGCGCCGTTATAGTCGATATCTTATACTAGGGTTAAGGCTAGGTTCAAGCGATCGAACTTAGCTATAGTTTTAGCTTTATATATAGCCTAGGCTATATTAGGATCGAACTCGCTAGGGTATTTAAGTAGGGCCTCTTTACCTAAGATATAGTCAAGTAGTTTATATAAGGCTACTTTCAAGGTAAACTAGACGTTCTAAGCGTACTAGTTAGCTAGCTTCTTAAATATAGTAAGGTTAGTAGTTGACTTAGTAGTAGATATCTTAACTACTAGCTAGCTCGAAGGTTCAGGCTAAGGCAGTTAAAGGATTAGTACTTTTAGCGTTACTTAAAGGTAATTTAAGTAATAAGACTCTTAATTGTCGAACCTAAAATATAGGATCGGAATCTAATTAGTCTGAACAGACGGAGGAATCAATAGTAATAATAGCTTCAATTGTATTAATCTATATAACTATGAAAAAGCTGTGTGTGGCTCTAAAAGCCCATTTCCTTAGGGGAGCTAACGGATACCCAATGCTATACCAAGACTAATCTGCCCCTGAACCCCTGAGTAGGTTCATCCAATATCGCCACCATGGTCCCACTTTGCCACAGTGGGTTCAACAAGTCCACCTAGAAGCGGCAGGGGTCGACATCAAGATGGCTTCACTTAGTCAGCACTAGGCGCGGGCTCGAGGGTTGGCCACATACATCCGGGGAGTGCCGTCAATCTCGCCCCCTTTTTCCTGGTAAGTATACAGAATCTTTTAGAGTGGTAGAAATCAGTAACATATTAGCACATTGCCCTAGGCGTCGTATCGAAATTTGGTCCGCGTGAGGGAAGCCTGCGAAGGGGAAGGGGGAAGGAAAGACATACTCGGTCCATTCAGTCCATACTCTGTCACGCTCCTTTCACGTTTCCAGAGCAACGAAGGGCTGCTCGTTAGCCTCCTCCTCTATGGCGCTCTTAAAGTAAAGCTGGAGGAGCGCATTCACGCCTTCCGAGTCCAGCTCGGAGAAGCGCGACTGCTGTTGTACCGTTATGCTGAGTCGAGCAGTGCGTTAGGAGAGGAAGGATAAGTAGAAAGATAAGAGAAAGGGGGGTAAGCGGAAAGGGGGAAGGCCACGACGGCATGAGCGAGCCTGGCCAGCACCGGAGCCTCTTCGAGGGTCGGACGCAGTTGGTTCGCGTCCCCGAACAGGGGACGGGATCCTGGCGCCGAAGATGCACCGCCATCGCGAATGCGCGGGATGGAGGACTTTGATGGATGTGAACGAAGTAGAATGGGCGACGACTTCCAGCCTCCGTCACCGGCTCTTGGAGGCTCACAGCGCAATTGGTAGGGGCAAAGTGAGGCTCAATATTGATGATAATGATCAGGGAAAGAGGCCAGAGATGGCTGTGCGCTAGCTACAATGTGCCCAAGGTGGTGGAGGGCTTGACCCTACTGTGGGTCGGACCCACAGGTGCCAAGACAGCCCCCCAAGCGCACTACCACCAACTGTGAAAAAACAGGTTGATCCCCCAATCCGGTAGTTGTAATACATGACGTAGCGTTAAGAAAAGAAAATCCATGATCCTCTAGTGCTAGAAAACCCGTGATCCTCTAGTGCTATCGTCCTTCCTTTAGAGAGCCAGCCACTTGCTGGCTCAAGCCGTTGTTATTATAGGCGAGCAGAGGCCTAGCTACTTAACGAACTGTATATGCTTGGCCCGGTTTAGAGCCTTCGTCAAGCCGTCTATAACTATATCGTTCGTACTAACATGTTGCAGTTAGAACTCCCCTATCGCTACCCGCTAGATCACCTATTTATAGCGGATGTCGATATAGTACGTTCTGGCTATATTCAGCGGGTTTAGAGCGATCGTACGAGCGTTTGCCAAGTCCGTAAACATTAGTAGAGGGAGAGGTTACAGGTAACTAGTATCTCTTAAGATATTAGCTACCTATAGGAGAGACAACGCCGTTAGCGTCAGGTTAATAAACTCTACTTTAGTACTCGAGAGTATAACAAGTACCTGTTTCTTCGCCTTCTAGACGACCGGGCAGTTGCTAATTATAACAACGTAGCCGCTAGTAGAGACTCTAGTAAGTAGGTTAGTAGCGAAGCTAGCATCGCTAAACGCTCTTAAGGCGAGGTTCTAGGGCGTTATCTTGCCGCTATAGCGCAGACCGATTGTCTTCGTTCCTACGATATATCGCTAGAGGTAGGCGAGGAGACTAATGTAGGCGTCGGATAGGCCCGCGTTAGCTTCGCTAAGCCGTATAACTGTATACGCTATATCAGGGCGCGTGCCGGTTGTAAGGTAGTTGACTGAGCCGACCTTGGTTTAGTACTGCTTAGTGATCGCCTTAGTTGGTTTTTCCTATATTGCTAGTAACTTAAAGTCGCTAGGGATCTAGGGAGTCTTAACAGGGTAAACGCTCTACTTGTTAAAGCGCTTAAGGATCTTGTTAATGTAATTGCTCTAGTAGAGGAAGATGACTCTGTCTCTACGGTTCCGAACGATAGAGTACCCGAGGAAAGTCTTTATATTACCTATCTTCTTAAGCTCGAAGATCCTAGTAAGCACGTTAGCCGTGTTATAGATATCTTCTACGGTAGGACCGGCTAGTTCGAAGTCGTTAACGTACACGAGCATTAGCGAGCTACTATTAGCGTACTTGAACATACACCTATTAGTCGTTATAGCTTCGAAGCCAAGTTTGGTTAGTTCGGGCATAAGCGTTTTATACTACTAGAAAGGGGAGCGTTAAAGGCTATATAAAGCCTTCTTAAGACAGTATACTCTATTAGTGCTATTAGAGAAGCTAGTAGGTTAATAGACGAAGACGTTAACGTCGTTTAGGACTACCGCGTTAAGAAAAGCGCCTACGACGTCGAATTAGTAGCATTCGAAATCCAGGGCGGCAACTAGGTTAAAGAAGATACATATAGTAGAGGCGTGGACTATAGCCGAGTAGACTTTGTAGGGTGAATAGTCGCTATACTTGAAGTTGCCGTACACGATCTATCTAGCGCGGTTACGTACCTAGTTGCCGTTGTCATCGAATTTCTAGTCAAATACCTATTTACCAGGCAGGATCTTGGACCTTGCGGGTCTATTAACTAGATCCTACGTTCCTACGGTAATAAGCTTGTTATATTGTTCTTGGTAGGGTGGCTTCTAGTATATAAGGAAGTCGGCCCACTTGGATACCTCTTTAAAGGAAGCTGGGATCTTGTTAATCGAGGGAGAGAGAAGGTCTTTGTTATTAACTATAGAGAGGATTAACTCTAGATCCTAGGGGACGAATTGATTAACGTTAGCGAATAGATTAGAAGAACCTACTATTAGCGTATCTACTGCCGCTTTTCCTTTACGATAGAGGGTGTTATAGTATCCTACAATAGGACAAGTAGTCCAAGTCAACTGCCTTATTGCTGTTAGCTCGGTGTTAAAGACGCTGTTACGTTAGACCTTTTGCGCTTCGTTAGTAGGAGAGGGGGAGCCGGGTACTAAGGCGAAATCCGAATCCGAATCCGAATCCGAAGCCAAACCCGAACCCGAGAAATATAGATTGTTAGGAGGGTCTATAGGAGGCGTACGCTCTATAGGAGGCGCGCGCTCTGGCGTTTCTAGGTAAGGCGTATGCTCTGGGGTCAATAGCCCAGTCGGATCGTATGCCGTATTGCCGTCAGTGGGCTTCGTTGCCGTGTTACCGCCCGTATTGCCGACCGTGTTGCCGACCGTGTTACCGACCGTAGGTTCCGTTGCTATATTGCTGGAGGGGGTAACTCTGTAGGTAACGACCGTTAATCGGAAAATGCCGTCATTATCTACGTAGACGTCGTTAAATGTCGCTTTGTAGATCGGGTCTTCTAGATCCTCTAGGTTATCCGCCAGGGGGTTCTTAATAAAGCGCGTATCTCTAGTACGTACGATCCGACTACTACCGTTCAGTCGAATCTAGTAGATCTTACCGGTCTAGCCCTCGTAGCTATAGAGTTTACCTTCGAATGCTCTAGCTATCATTTTACAGCCCTAGGGACGGACCTTCTTGTTATAGATATATACATATACTATAGCGCTATAAGTACAGAAATAATCGATCTTAGGGATATACTGATCCGCTGGTAATCTAACCGACTTACCGAATACTTAGAAGGGGGATATATCGTCGTTATACCAAGAGGGGAGACGGTTAATCACGTAGATTATAGCTTCTTCTACTAGCGGCTAGTATCCCTCGGGGAAGCCCGCCTCTAGATTCGTAGTTCTAGCGCCATCTATGATCGTGCGACCCGCGCGTTCGGCTATTAGGTTCTGTTCTAGGTAGTCTGCCGCGGTCGTTGTGAATCGCTTCCCACGGGACTTGCACCATATACGCAGTTGTTCAATCGAGAACTCTATGCCGTTGTCGACGTAGATCTCTTGAACTTTGAGACCACTCTGTGTTTCTATAAACTCGATGCAGTTAACGACTACTTAGAAACCCTCCGACTTCTTGTTAATAGCGATGTACCAGTGGAAGGCAGAGAACTGGTCGATGATGTAGATGGCGTGGTTCTTGTTGTTGATGCCTTCCATCACGCCCGAATCCCAGCCGTATACGCCACGGTTAGCTTCTGTGTTCGGGGACACCGCGGGGTTGGCGGTTCCGGTAGCATCGTTGCCGGCGTTGCGTTAGCGCAAGAACTTAGCCTTAAGCTCTAGGTGGAGGACCCAGCAGCCACTGTCACCGCTATTGTAGTGAATCTTACAGTGGTTGTGATATAGAGTGCGTATAGGGTATCTGTATGTTCGGCCGTACTTGGGATCGCTATAGAGCTTCCCCTTGGACTTAGGGTTGCTATCGTCTTGCTTTTTCTTCGCGGCCGGTGTTGACAGAGCTAGTATACTAGTTATTGCTTGCTTATTTGCCTTGGTTGTGATAAGGTTAAGGAGGGTCGAGTACGTAAGCTAGCTGGTTTGGAGCTAAAACTTTAGTATATTAGTCTAGTTGCTATTATACTTGCTTAGACCCTAAAGAAGGAAGGCTTGTCGCATCTTCTCGTAGGGATTGATCCCAACGCTCTATAGTCTCGTATATAGGAAGAGGAATCTAGTAATAAAGGCCCTAAGGGAGTTGTACTTGCTTATATCTATCGACGCGAACTCCTAGATCATATTGCACCAGCCCTCGTTAGATACGTTACTAACCGAGCTATAGACAATCTTAAAAAGGGCGTAAGGGTCGCTCTCGCTATTAGTCTATCTACAGCTCTTAATAATCTCTATTACGCTATTAAAAGAGTTGCGAATTATCAGGTACGCTGATCCGCAAGCGGCTCTGAAACTGTCGTAGACCGCTTTCGGCGTATCCGGAGAGGGGGGGATTACTATACCATTAATATAGTTAGTATATCCAAGGGCGTAAGCGTATCCTCTTACCGCTTCTTTCCAATCTTCAATATTAGAGTCTCCCTTAAGCTTAGGGAGGGTTAGGACAGTAACCTTGGCCAACTCGGTAGTCGTATAGTTACCTTTAGCGAGGGCTTAGAGTTGTTAGAGTAGGTGTATAACCAAGTCTAGTGTTTATTGTACCTCTTAAGGTACCGGCTTATATTAGATTAGCTCGTTCTAGAGCTGCTCCTATAGAAAGTCTTCCTAGGCGGACATCGCGATCGTAAGGAAGAGAGAGAGAGAGAGAGGGAGTCGGTAGTAGGAAAATAGAGCTATATTCCAATATATTAACTCGCAAGTGTAAAAAGAAGGTCGGTCGTACGATTGAGAATCTCGTACGATCGAAAGAAGGTTGCTTAATCAAAAGACAATCGAATCGTATCGATCTAGAGGTTACAATAGAAGCAACAGGGTCTTATAACCTCTTAGAGGCTTATAGCGCAATTGGTAGGGGCAAAGTAAGGCTCAATATTAATGATGATGATCAGGGAAAGAGGCCAGAGATGGCTATGCGCTAGCTACAATGTGCCCAAGGTGGTGGAGGGCTTGACCCTACTGTGGGTCGGACCCACAGGTGCCAAGACCGGCGCCGTTTGGAGCCGTTACGGAGGCGGCCCCGGTCCGGGAAGGCGAACGCGTTCTCGTCCGGCAGAACTTCGGGCGAGTGTTGGCCCGGGCCCGCTGAGTCATCAATTGCTGGCGTACGAAAGGCAAGATTCTGTTTAGAAATGAGACATACTTTTGGGACTAGTTACCATAAGGCGCCACCGCACTCTGGGAAAACGGTCTTGGCGACAATCCCCAGATACCAACAGCGTTTTGTACCAAAGATTATCTTAGTATTGTTTTCAGCCAACCGAGTTTTATATGTGAGATAGTCTTATACTACCTGGAGCATTTTCAAATCAATTGGATCTTACTAGCTAAGATAATCTTGCTTACAAAACATCTTAATTAGCTAACCGTCTTTAACTATGAAAACAGTGTTACGTTCAAAACGCTCACCGCCTTACGTAACGGCTCTATTAAGCGATGTAATTGATAGTAATAATACCGCCTGCTCGCCTGCCCGCGCGCCTGCCCGCTCGCCTGCCCGCGCGCCTGCCCGCGCGCCTGCCCGCGCGCCTGCCTGTATACAGAAGGTCGTCAATCGGCTTGTGAGCCAACTCGCTAGGTTGCGGGGAGCCACACTGACCTTGCTAAGCTTCCGGGTCGTCAATCGGCTTGTAAGCCAACTCGCTAGGAATCGACTTGTTGGTAGGAGCTAGGTTACGGAGAGCCATAGACCTTGCTAAGCTGCAGAGAAGGTTGTCAATTAGCTTGTAAGCTAACTCGCTAGGTTGCGGGGAGCTACACTGACCTTACTAAGCTTCTAGGTCGTTAATCGGCTTGTAAGCCAACTCGCTAGGAATCGACTTGTTGGTAGGAGCTGGGTTACAGAGAGCTATAGACCTTACTAAGCTACAGAGAAGGTTATCAATTAGCTTGTAAGCCAACTCGCTAGGTTACAGGGAGCCACACTAACCTTGCTAAGCTTCTAGGTCGTCAATCAGCTTATAAGCCAACTCGCTAGGTTATAGGGAGCTACGCTGAGATACAGCCTATAGAGAAGGTCGTTAATTAGCTTATAAGCTAACTCGCTAGGTTACGGAGAGCTATAGACCTTACTAAGCTATAGAGAAGGTCGTCAATCGGCTTATAAGCCAACTCGCTAGGTTTCGGAGAGCTACACTAACCTTACTAAGCTTCCAGGTCGTTAATTAGCTTATAAGCCAACTCGCTGGGTTCTAGGGAGCTACGCTGAGATGCGGCCTATAGAGAAGGTCGTCAATTAGCTTATAAGCTAACTCGCTAGGTTACAGAGAGCCATAGACCTTGCTAAGCTTCCGGGTTATCAATCGGCTTATAAGCCAACTCGCTAGGTTTCGGAGAGCCACACTAACCTTACTAAGCTTCCGGGTCGTCAATTAGCTTATAAGCCAACTCGCTAGGTTACGGAGAGCCACAGACCTTACTAAGCTATAGAGAAGGTCGTCAATCGGCTTATAAGCTAACTCGCTAGGTTTCGGAGAGCCATACTAACCTTACTAAGCTTCCGGGTCGTTAATCAGCTTATAAGCTAACTCGCTAGGTTGTAGGGAGCCACGCTAAGATACAGCCTGTAGAGAAGGTTGTCAATTAGCTTATAAGCCAACTCGCTGGGTTACGGAGAGCCATAGACCTTGCTAAGCTATAGAGAAGGTCGTTAATCGGCTTGTAAGCCAACTCGCTAGGTTTCGGAGAGCTATACTAACCTTGCTGAGCTTCCGGGTCGTTAATCAGCTTGTAAGCCAACTCGCTGGGTTGTAGGGAGCCACGCTGAGATGCGGCCTACAGAGAAGGTCGTCAATTAGCTTATAAGCTAACTCGCTAGGTTACGGAGAGCCACAGACCTTGCTAAGCTTCTGGGTCGTTAATCGGCTTGTGAGCCAACTCGCTAGGTTTCGGAGAGCCACGCTAAGATGCTACCTGCAGAGAAGGTCGTTAATCGACTTGGTTAATTGAAGATGTAGTAGATTGAAGATATGGTTGAGAAAATTGAAGATCTGGTGGATTGAAAATTGAAGATCTGGTGGATTGAAGATCTTGTGGAGGATGGAAAATTGAAGATCTAGTGGATTGAAGATGTGGTCGAGAAACTTGAAGATATGGTGGATTGAAACTTGAAGATGTGGTGGATTGAAGTGTGGTGGATTGAAAATTGAAGATCTGGTGGATTGAAGATCTTGTGGAGGATGGAAAATTGAAGATCTAGTAGATTGAAGATATAGTCGAGAAACTTGAAGATGTAGTGGATTGAAAATTGAAGATATAGTGGATTGAAGATCTTGTAGATGATGGAAAATTGAAGATCTAGTAGATTGAAGATATGGTCGAGAAACTTGAAGATATAGTAGATTGAAAATTGAAGATCTAGTGGATTGAAGATCTT
>MU853434.1:168023-221620 GCA_033297235.1 Trichocladium antarcticum | reverse complement strand
ATTAAATTGTAGCTTGAGATTTCCTAAGTATTAGTGTACCTCTTTAATTATATACTAAGGTAAGGAAGCGGTTAGAAGATACTATTTAAGAGATTCTACAAGTACCTAGAGAAGCGAAGTATGGTCGTAATAGAGCGACGTAAACCAGCACTAAACCATTTGAAAGTGTATAGATATAAGGCTTATACTATAATAACTACGGCGTAAAAGAAGGAGCGCCGACTATAGAGATTCGAGCCGACGGTATTCGTAGGATACCTAGTAGGATACTAATCCTCTAATATCTACTAAATCTAGAACCCTAGAACCAACGATGTAGTAGCTACCTAAGACGTTATTTTTGACGAGACATAGGTCTTTTCTAGAGACCTCGAGCGTATTACGATCGATTAGAAGCAAGTTAACCTAGAGGTACTTACCTAGTAGCTTGCCGATCAAGAAACAAGAAACCTAGCTACTAAACTAGATAAATAAGAACCTAAGAATAAGGACAAAGACAAGGATATCGCCGTCTACCTAACCGATAACGTATTAGAAGAAGAAGAGCTTGAAGAGGAGATCTTAGATACTATTGTAGTTAAAGGCGACGCCTCTAGCGATTTCCCTAAGTTCTACTAAACACCTCCTACAATACCTCCTGCTACTCTTTTGACCGCGCTAATGACTAGCTTACAAGCCGACAATACTATAGAAATCGTAGCGGCATTTGAACTATAGTACGCGGCCTTTTACACGGGTATACTATCGACCGTAGTCGGTATATTAAGAGACAAGCCTATTATAAGAGCTACAATTAACCGACTCTAGCGAAAGATAGCGACCCTAGCAATCGAGCCTAAGAAACTAAAGACTACCGAAGAAGAGCAGACTCCACGAGGAACTATTACGAAAAAGCGCGTTATATAGCTAATAAAGAAGAAAGATAGTATTAAACGCCTACATTGTAATATCCTTCCTCCTAAGCCGAAATAGCATTACGAACTCGAGAACTACCCGATAGAAGCGCTCTTCCTATAAGCAGAGAAGGATCACTTAGCTAGCTATAGCGTTAAGTAGTTATAGGATAAGGTTTCCCGCTAATAAGTAGGTATATAATAGATTCTAGACTATATATAGGTTTACGTCTACAAGTTTAGCTAAGATAGGTTCCTCGATAAGTATAAAGCGTAGCTTGTAGTTCGCGGTGATTAATAGTAGAAGGGATTAGCAGAAGGAAATTACGCTACTACTCTCGCGATCCGGTCACTCCGAACAATACTTGCTATTACAGCGAGATTCGATCTTAAGTTAATCTAATTCGACGCGGTTAACGCCTTCGTAAACGCCTTCCTTAACGAGCTTATATATATGCAGATACCCTAGGGCTACTGTAGATATAGGAATATACTAAAGCTAAACAAAGCTCTATATAGGCTAAGAAAATCCCCTCTCCTATAGTAACGCAAGCTAACTAACACTTTAAGAAGTCTAGGATTCGTCAAGATACTACACAAGCTATATATAATAATAAACGGGGACGTTATTGTCTTCTTTTACGTTAACGATATTGTAATCGCGTACTATAAGAACAAGCAAGAGAAGGTTAATAAGATCGTTAGCGGCCTACGCGAGAAATACGAACTTACTAGCAGCGACGAGCTATAGTAGTTCCTAGGTATCGAGATCTACCGCGAGAGAACTAAGAAGCTCGTTTGGCTTAGCTAGACATTATATATCGAGAAGATCGCGAAGCTTACGGATTCGGAAGCTATGCCTAGAATACCTATAACGACGATAGAATTGCTTCTATACGATAACATCGTAGATCTAGGCGCAACGCGATTCTACTAGAAGAAGGTTAGCTCGATACTCTACGCTGCTATTACATTACGACCCGATATCGCTTTTGTAGCTTCGAGACTTTCCTGGTTTAATTACAACCTAGGCCTAGATTACTACGCGGCGGCCGACCGAGTGCTAAGATACCTCTACCGAACACGCTTCTTCGCCCTCTAATTAGGAGGAGGTAACTAGCTAATCGTAGCAAGTAACTCTTTATTCGCTAACAACCTTATTAATCGGAAAAGCTTATAAGGCTTCGCTATCTAACTGTTTAGTAGTCTGATCGCGTAGCGTATAAGCAAGCAAGATATAGTTACAACCTTAACGACCGAAGCTAAGTTATTAGCTCTCTTGTAAGTAGCTAAAGAAGGTATATTTGTAAGCGGATTAATCTCTAAACTATCGGTCGATCTTAACAACGATTAGATTACAATCTAGTACAATAACTTATAGACTATCTAACTCGTTAACGCTAAGATCGCTACTCTATAGACTAAGCTCAAGTACGTAGATATCTACAACTACTAGCTAAGGTAGGAGCGTAAAGCTAGCAAGATCAAGGTAGAATACGTACCTACTATAAAGATAATAGCTAACGGGTTTATAAAGGCCCTAACGGCAGATAAACACTAAGAATTCGTTACAATAATTAATATAGTACCTATCGAGAGCCTTATTCGCTAGAGAGTAAGTAAGACTTTAATAGAAGAGAGTATAGCGCTTATAGCGAGATACCTATAGTCTATATAAGGGGGTAGGAGCTAAGGAGTCTCCTGACTCTCCCTACTAGAAAACAAGAGATAGAGACCAGAGGGAGCCTAAGGCTAGATAGCTATAGAACGGAACGGATACTAGGGAGCTAGATTGCTAGGGAATTTAGATCTTAGGAATAACCTTACTTATAGGAGTACTCTAGAGCGGCTGCCTAGTAGTTACTCTAAGGGGGTGTGTTAAACCTACTGTAGCAAAGTAGGACTATAGTAGCGATATTAGATGAACCTACTTAGGGGTTTAGGGGCAGATTGGTCTTAGTATAGCATTGGGTATCCGTTGGCTCCCCCGAGGAAATAGGCTTTTGGAGCCACATATAGCTTTTTCACAGTTACACAGATTGACACAATTGAAGCCATTATCACTGTTGATTCCTCCGTCTGTTCAGACCAATCAGATTCCGATCCTATATTTTGGGTTCGACAAGATGCCTGCGGCACCGGTTGGCTATTAGGCACTACCTCGTTGCTATCCAGCTCCCCAAGGTCGATGCCCTCCCACTGAGACGCGTTGCGGCGGATCGACGGCTGCAATCCTGTTAATTGCGAAGGCTGGGAGCCTGGCACGACGGCGGGTTGCGTGGCTGCGGCCTGCGTGGAAATTGGGGTTGTTGACCGTGGGGCGCTTGGGTCAGGGGTAAATGGCTGCGAGTGCCGCGGTCTACCACGTCACTTTGATGGCTCTGAGCGAGCGAGCGAGCGAAAGAAAGCAGGCGGGCGGGCGGGAGGGTTAGGGTTCTGTGTGTGTACAGTCACGTGGCATAGTCCCGCAGGGGCGAGGCACATAGTCCCAAAAGTATGTCTCTTAGAAATATACGCTAGCTGGTCTACATTCGTCCGTTGAAGTCCGTTGTTGGAAGGCACTGAACACTTGCAAAGCCCACCCACAGTCACCGACGCCTTGCATTTGCGTATACTGTCTCAGAAAACAGGGAAAGAAAAATGACACCGGGTCCGTGTTACGCGAAATTGGTTGGGCAGGGCAAGCAGAGCCGCTGATGACTTGTACAAGGACGAGAGTTGTGAGTGGCATCATTTCCATTCTGTTCGAGGAGATTGGCTTATGGCTGGCTGATGTTAAACCTGCAGTTCGTGCCTCTAATAGAAATTTTATAAATCATAGCAAACTGCAGCCAGTTGCTCCTGACGTTTTCTGCAGTTCATTGGTCTAGGAAGTTCGCCAAGGCGGGAAATGATATATTATTGCAAATCAGAATGGTGAGAACTCCAAGGACGACGAGTGGAGATGTAATCTGTACATGTAAGTGCCAAGCCGGGTCGGATAGGCGGCCGAAGTATTTGAAACCGGGTGACAACCATAGGGTGGACTCACGCCTGTCATGATACAGGGGAAGGGAGCACATACATCAGGGTTAGGGTCGATATCTTCGTGACGCTGTTACAAGACGGGTAGTCCAGGTTTGCTAGATTGGTTAGCGTGAGAGCTGTCATCTGCATTTTTACGTCAGGGGACCTTTCTGACTCTGCGGACAAGCAAGCGGAACCCACTTACTCCAAAGCTAAAAAAAACAAGCTCGCGGAAGGGACGCCATGGTCAACTCACGTGTCGGTACAAGGCTGCTGCAGTCACTCATCCGACCAATTCCGCGAACCCGCTTACTCTCAACACCGAATTTGCCAACACCGCGAAACGCAAGTTCATCCTCCTCAACACCCACGCCACAACCGAGCAGCCAGACCCGCCACACCAGCACCTGGCGCGACATGGCCGAAAATGACATAACCAAGTACCTGCGGCAGACGCACAACCGCGTCTTTGAGCACAACAAGGCATGGGCCGCCGACAAGAAGGCCAAGGACCCGGAGTTCTTCGCGAAGCTCTCGGCGGGGCAGAACCCCGAGTACCTGTGGATCGGGTGCAGCGACTCGCGCATTCCCGCGGAGCAGATTACGGGTCTGGAGCCCGGCGACGCGTTCGTGCACCGCAACATCGCCAACCTGGTGTGCAACACGGACCTGAACGTCATGAGCGTCATCGCGTACGCCGTCGCGCACCTCAAGGTCAAGCACATCGTCGTGTGCGGGCACTACGGCTGCGGCGGCGTCAAGGCCGCCATGACGGCCAAGGACCTGGGCATCCTCAACCCGTGGCTGCGCAACATCCGCGACGTCTACCGCCTGCACGAGAGGGAGCTGGACGTCATCGCCGACGAGACGGCCCGCTACGATCGGCTCGTCGAGTTGAATGTCCTGGAGCAGTGCCGCAATGTCATCAAGTCGGCGAGCGTGCAGCAGTCGTATGCCAAGAACAAGTTCCCCATTGTGCATGGCTGGGTGTTTGGCTTCCATGACGGGCTGCTGAAGGATCTGGAGATCGACTTCGAGGCGATGCTGAGGGAGATTCAGAAGATTTATAACCTGACGGAAAACTAGGGGGGGGGGGCGCTTGCTTGCAGCTTGGTGCAACTGGGGATCGGTCCGGTGTCTTTACCTTGGATTATCATTTTAGATTCTAGATATAGAATACAACTTGTTTCGGCGTTGATACTTGGGGTTGATGGGGTGTTGCGAGACTTGTAAGTGTTGAGTGTGCAGTCGGTTGGCGTTGCCTGCATTGCTTCAAAGGCCCTGGAATCACGAGCCAAGCTCTCAAGCGGGGCAAGTCGGCTTTAAAGTTAAAGTTTTTGCTAGGATCGGCAGGGGTCTGAATCGCGTCCAACTGATGCGCCACTCCAGAGCGCACCACTCACGGACTTCCCGGAATACCCACCTAAGGGGCTGTTCAGGCAGACTGGTAACTGTTCTGCCTGATGATCGCCTCGCCGACATGCATCATGCAGTTGGCGATGCATTCCCGCGAATCATTGGTGAGATTTGCCTGAGACGTATGGTCAGGGCTTCTAGGAAGGAGTGTGGGTGGACCTCGTGTCGGTCTCGCCGAGGGAACCTGGGACAAAGGCGTTGGCTTGGGAGTTGGTGCGCCTCTGGGGCGGTGGCAGACAAGGCACGATAAGGGGACTGCCTGCCACGGCTTCAAGTGGACGCTCGGTCGCCACTCGCCGGTATGACCAACCCGACCACCCTCATCGTGGCAAGCCCGTTTCCTCGGCTCCCAACATCCACAGGTATTCTTCACAGACACCGACACAGCCATCCACTCCCTTCGAGGAGCATGGACAGACCGGCAGTTTGAGAAGATCACACCCAGGGGCTCAGTGGAATGGAGGGTCGAGGCTCTCCACTGGGTCTTTGGAGCCTGAGACCTCATGCACTTCACCCAGCCTGCAAGTACGGAGCAGGAACCGTGTTATTGTAGGCGCGTAGGCAAGGGACGCAACATATACCCAACTGCCAGCGGTGACTGGCCAATTCCACTCTTGCCTCCTGGGAGATCGCTTGGACCCACAGCCTCGTTGGCAAAGGGGGTGTACCGAGATGCCCACCGAGATTCGATCTCAGACACCCCTGACAGTGGCACCGCCCAGCTCGCCGATCCCCAACCTGCAGACGGCTGCTTATGCGCGCACCGTTCTCCCGCAGCTCATACAGGTTCAGAGGGGCGGGAGCTGGCGTCGACGATCATCAGCGCTCGGCTTAGCTAGGTGATCCGATTGGAAGGGTCCTCAGGGCAGGTCGCAGGGGAACTGGAGAGGGGCTGAGGCGGATTCGATATGACGTGACCTCTCCGGCGTTGCAGGCGGCTCGCGCGTCGCGCCGCAGAATGAAGGGGCTGACGACGGGCCTGGAAACCTGCTCACTTCGCTTCAGCTAGGGCGAGACGGCAAAGGGACGGGACTACCGCGCGTATCAAGCAGCTCGGTGCCCCCTGTTTCTTGCTGCTGGTGGCGCCAGGAATGTGACAACAGGGATGAGGAACCTGGTCGTGCAGAAAGGAGGTCACGGATCGTTGCATAAGGAGGGACGAGGCGCGTACTGCCTGGTACGAGCCGCTCTGCTGAGCCATTCCTAAAGAGATATGGTGGATCTGTCGTGATGTAGGGCTTAGCGCCTTGGTATAGTGGAACTTGGTACCTCTGGTACAAAGCTCACGTGCACTCTTCTCATATGTATATAGGCTCTATTAGAGCACTTCTCTTTCTCTGAATGGATTATCCCTTTCTATCTATTCGAACTTACCCCCTGCCCTCCGCTAAGCCTTCTATTAGTACTATAGTTATAACCCCGGTGCTCTGAACGTCGCACGTAGCTACCCCTATTATACTATAGAAGTGCAATTTCTTTTCTCTTTCTATTTAGAACACTTTTTTCTATACGTTTTTCTAATCGCATATCGCCAACCCCGCTAGAAATCATTATATTAGTATCTAAGATTACCTCCGTCAAGCTTATAGATCGCGCTAGCTACCCTGCGTAGTTCGTACAGTTCCGCTACTAGGCTAAAGATATTTGTAAGGTCTGGAAGTATATTAACCCTAAGACAACTAGCATTCCGGAGCCTAAGGAGCCCGAGGCTCCTACTACGTAGAGCGTCCTAGAAGACTTCTAACAAGCGAGCCGCATCCGGTATAATATAGCTATTATAGACTAGGAGCGCTAACCCGAAGCTAAACAGACTCTAGAATCTAGGCTAAAGCTCGAGGAGGATCCTACCCCTAAGGTAGTACGCGCCGAACTCCTAATCGAACGAGAGGACTATAAGGCGGAGCGTACTAATTAGGATAAGCTTATAGTATATATTACTACCCTTAACGCCTAGCTCGAGTTAATAGTTAATAGCGGTCTACGGACTACGGCCCTTACTTAGAACTATAGGGAGGGGAAGGTTAGAACCTACGCGCTTATAGTCTTCCTTCGTAAGCTTGTATCTCCTACTAACACCTCGGTCTTAATAACGGTCACCTAGGAATACCGTCGGGTACTCGAACGTACTAGGATCAGTAAGATCGACCCTATAGTCTGGCTCCAAGACTAGACCAGAGCCTACTAGAACGCTTAGGCGTACGATATCCTAGACGTTAAAGGTATACTTATAGCAAAAGATTTTCTCGATATACTCTAGGCGAAGATCGCTCTAGACTAGGCGGGCTAGAAAGTAACTAATCTGCTCGAGGTAGATAGTCTAGGCTAACTAGTACCCTCCCTTGATAAATATAGGAGGATATTTACTACTCTAGTTAATAAGGAGATTAGCGTTACCGCCACTAAAGGCCCGAGCCTGTTCACCACTTTCCCGACGCTTAGTTAGGGCCAATCAGGGGGTAGCTATACGCCTAAAGCCAAGACTAGTAGCAGCCCCTCGACTAAGTAGAACCCCTATCCCTACTAGCCTAACAATAAGTATAGTTAGAAGCCTAATCGCTATTTTACGCTTGAGATAGCGGTGACTAGGGTCCCTGGTAAGTTTGGGCAGCTACCTAATGTAAAGCGGGCTAAGATCCTTACTTGGCTAAAGGAGCCCTGCTAGAAGGAGGTATATACTACTATAGTAGAACGTAGTTAGGTCGACAAATCCTCGTCAAGCGGTTCGGGTAGATACCCTAGTTCGATTAACGCTACTATAATTAATCCGTCGATTATAGGACCCTTTAGCGTATTCTCTACTCTCTCCTTTTCTAAGTACCTATTCTCCAAGAGCACTCTGGTTAATAACTGTAGTGCTATTTATATTGTTAATAGCAAGGATCTGCTCGTCCCTGGCACTTTCGTCAAGGCTAAAGGAAATAAGCACGTAGAGGCCGGCACGTCTACTTGCCCGATCTTAGGTACTAGCCGGTGCATTATTAAGAATATAATCGACGGCCGTTATGGACCTACTACTAAGAACCTAGTATTAGAGAACGTTACTATAGTTAAGGGATTCTATATTAACATTATTGCCGAGGCCGCTCTATATAAGGCAAGGATCTAGTATCTAGGTTTAGACTGCTCGCTATACTATAGTACGCTCAAGAGGAACACCTTAGTTAAGAAGCTATTACGTATATATAATCTCGTCTTCCTCGAATACATTCCTCTTACCCTCTGCCCGACAATTCCTAGCTATATCCCTAGGAGCTTCGTAGGGACTATAATAATTGCATTAACTATAGGAAAAGTATTTAGGCGCGTAAAGGCCGCTACTATACGACGGTCAAAGGATTTATAGCGCCTAAGGGAGGATTCGGACGCGCTCTAGTACGCTAGATCTAGTTATCTAGGTCCAGAAGCGCTATAGGCACTTGTCCAGAACGTTAGAGGAGTTCGGATCAAAGGTATCACGCGACTTAAGTATATAAGCTACGCTCAAACATATATATACTAAGTGATCTTAAGACGTCCTTTAGACAACGCCTCTATACGACCGTTCTAGAGGATCTTATAGGACCTGTTCGATTACCCTATAAGCTTTAACGGCAAGAACTAGCTTCTTATAATTAAGGACAAGTATAGCGGCAAGCTTTTCGTTTTTTATTTAGTGACTAAGACGTAAGCCAAGCTTTTCAACACGCTATCTACGTTCGAGGCGTAGGTAAGAAGGCAATATAGCCTCTCTATTTGCAAGATTCGGTTAGATAATAAGGTAGTAGTAATAGCCTTTAAAGGCTTCACTTATTATAAGATATAGGCTAAGGAGGAAGGAATTAATATTAAGACGTCCCCTACGTATACCTTAGAGCCTAACAGGGGTACTAAGCGCGTAAGCTAAAAGATTATTAACAAGGCCATTAAGATAGGATTTCACATCGGCCTCCCTAAGAACCTCTAGAGCGAGACTACGCCTATAGCTACGCTCTTATACAATATAAGCCCAAACAAGGCGTACTACTAGCGGACTCCTAACGAAGTATTACTATTATAGTTTTAGTAGTACTTTCGCTAGTATACTCTAAGTATAATCAAGGAGCTTACTACGGACCTCCGACTAGATTAGAGTAGCATTATAGCGTATAGTTACTATACCTACCTGCTTAACAAGGAGCGAGAGGCAAAGCGTTCGAGGCGAGCATTTAAAGTAATACCTCGAGGGCATATCGGATACCTAGTTAGGTACCGCGGTACTAACATTTACAGGATCTAGGTGCTAGTGTTAAAGCGCGTTATCGTTACCTAGAATATCACCTTTAATAAGGAAACTTTCTTTAACCCTATTCGCAAGGAGCAGGAAAAGCTGCCTGTTAGGATTATTAACGGGCTTACTAATCTTCTCGACAAAGGGGAGAAGAGCTAGGACGCTAGTATTTTAGACATATAGGTTAACAAGGAGGAAGTGCTTTTAGAGTCCCTTAAAGTCGCTACGCAACCTCTTAGCAAGTAGGCTAAGCCCGCTACCGAGACTATAGCACTACCTACTACGGCACCTTAGGAGTCCGGTTAGGACTTGGGGGTAGGTAGAGCGTAAAAGACACGTAGAGGACTCCTAACCCCTAAAGGAACTCCTAAGCTAGCTATAGCTAGTATAGAAGGGAGTATTACCTAGTCGACCTAAGCAGGTTAGGGCGTAGACGGTAATAGGGGGTCTACTCTTAAAGTTAGCGAGGATATCGAGAGTATAGACAGGGATTTCAGAGCACGAAGATCGGACTCTAAAAGCTCAGCAAGTATCTAAAGCGAGATCGTTATAAGCAGCGAACTTACAAAGGGTATAACATCTTCCTAGGGCGCTCTACTAGCCCCTAAAGTAGCTAAGCTGGAGCATCCCGAGCTAAGCGTATCGGCACGTTAGCAGCGGACTATATACCTGCCTACAATACGCTAGAGCGAACGGATTCGGAAGCCGCTAAGGCGGTTCGATAATAAATAGGGCCTAGCTAGAGTCAATTTCGTAGGTACTCCCGAGTTATAGCAGGATTTCTACGGTACGTACTTTCCGAGCCTAGAATCCCAGTCTAACGCAGCGTATATAGCGATACTATATATTATCATTGTAGTAGCAGTGCTCTAGAATGACAGCGGAAGGCCAGGTACTATACCGAGTATTACCTAGAGTTATTAAGATAACCTTCCAAAACTCCTAACAAGGTAGTAAGACCTTAATACCTACGAGTATAGCGAGCGGTTCAAAGAGGTAGCTAATAGCGAGATAAGCAACCTAATAACCTGTTAAACCTAGCGGAAAGTCAAACGCGAAGCTACGCGGAACCGCCTATTGCCTCTTAAATAGGTCTTCGCCTACAAGTTCGACAAGGATAGTTTTCTTAAGAAGTATAAAGCTCGTATCTATATATAGGGAGATTTGTAGAATACGAGCAATCTTTAGAGTATATACACCGCCACTTTAGCTACGCGCTCTTTCCGTACGATAATAGCGGTTATAGCAAAGTTTGGCTTAGATTGCTAGTAGTTTAATATAGCCCAGGCATTTCTTAACGCGTCCTAGACTAGGGAGTCTATATAGTATAAGCTCCCTAATGGCTACAAGGAGCTAGGTTTCTATATAGAGCTAGACAAGGCTCTATACGGTCTAAAGGACTCACCTCTCCTCTAGTACCGAGAGTTTGCCTTAACCCTAGGCGAGCTCGGGATAACAGCCTCGGGCGAGGAGCCGTACCTCTTTTTTAACAAAGAGCGGCGTATAATAGTAATGTTCTATATTAACGACTTTCTAGTGTTTAACCGCCCTAAGGATACGTACCTCGCTTAACGTATCATTAATAGCATTAAGGTAAGGTACAACGTATATAAGCAGGGCAAGATTAAGTAGTTTCTAGGTATTCGTATGCTTTAGGATCGTACTAAGGGCAAAGTCTAGCTCTATTACAATTAGTATATTAAGAAGATTATAAAGAAGTATAGTTTAGCCGATAGCACGAGCTTTCCTAGTACTCCTATACTCTCTAAGGAGCTTAGGTTATTCGCTAGAGAGGCGACGCCTACGTAAATCAAGGAGTATTAGGAGCTCGTCGGCTTAATCCTATATTCGGTAATTATAACCCGGCTAGACGTAGCCTTCGTAGCTTCAAAGCTATCTTAGTTTCTTACTAATCCTAGCCCTAAGTACACTAACGCGGCCAAGCGCGTTATTCAGTATCTATATAGCATCTGGTTCGTCTATATTAAGTACGGCAGGGCGTAAGCCCCTAGCACTTAGATGCTCGTTGCTATAGGAGACTCCTTGCACAGCGACGACACGGAGATATAGCGCTTATTACAGGGATATATCATCTCTTTATTTAGCGGCCTAATTAACTAGAAGGCTACGCGTTAAGATACTATAACGACTTCGTCTATAGAGGCTAAGCTCTTAGTACTATCGACGCTTAGGCGTAAGATAATAGCGCTTAAGCGCTTGTTTCGGGATATCGAGTTAGATCTAGGTAAGCCCTAGAGGGTTTTCTATAACAATTAGTAGACTATTCGGCTAGTTATAGGCGAGAAAGAGCGTATTAGTACTCGTCTACGTTATATAGATATCTATAACCTCTAGCTACGCCAAGAGCATAGTAGAGGGTCGTTCAAGGTAGTGTATCTGCCTATAGGTTTGATACTAGCGGATAGTCTTACTAAGTAGCTTAGTCGTTAAAAGTTCGAGCACTTTAGATTACTATTGAACTTACAAGATATAAGGCACTTAGTAGATACTTAGAAAATCATCAATTAAACCCTAGCGTATAATAGCGCCAAACACCCTAGCGCTAATAGAAAGCTCCTATTCCCCTTATAGGCTAGGAAAGATCGACTACGCTAGAACTATAAGGTCGCGACGAGCGTTCGCGATACTATCGAAAACGCGCTCGTAGAGCGCGATCTCCCTAGCACTTATAGCTATCCTACCTAGTACCTCCCTATTCTCTTGCGCTATAAGCGTAGCGACGTAGACAGTAGCGCAATTGTTAGTAATTTACTATATAATATAGTTAGCTATATTGTTAATGTATATATATATAGTAAGCGGAACTAACTAACTATAGCTATCCCTTAGAGAGGGAGCGGAGGAGGCGCTATACCTACGGTATAACAGAAGGAAGCCTACCAACCGACTTAATTAGTCGACGCAACTTAAAAATCCAGATTATAGAGAACTTATAGCTACTTGCACTTATACCTATAGGTATAGCGGTAGCACTAGGTACTACGCCTAACAATGTTAAAACACTCCCTAAGGGAGCGTCTAGATATCGCTAAGGTAACGCACCTAGTATATAGAACCGCGTATATATTAGCCTTAATA
This sequence comes from Trichocladium antarcticum, assembly GCA_033297235.1. Lineage (NCBI taxonomy): Eukaryota > Fungi > Ascomycota > Sordariomycetes > Sordariales > Chaetomiaceae > Trichocladium > Trichocladium antarcticum. The sequence goes on along the minus strand of MU853434.1, from coordinate 208,960 downwards.
GGCGCTCTTCTACTAGATAAGAGTTAGCTAAGAGCATATATAAAGAGAAACGGATTAACAAACGCGGAGCTAGGAGTAATAACAGTAGGCGCCGAAGCGCGAACTAGAGTAAGTGTAGCTAAAGCTACGATATCCGACGACGAGGCCTCTAACGACGACGAAGACTCCTAAGAGACTAACGAGGCTAGGGAGGAGGCGCAAGGCGTAGGAGAAACCGGCTTAGTATCCGCAATTACAGTACTAGGCGCAGCGGCGGGAGAATCAGATACTATAATAGTATTGTTGTTTTCGTCGTTAGAAACAACAGACTTAGCGACTACCGAAATAGTACTAATAGCAGCAGCAGCGCGAGCCGCGCGACGGGAGGCGGCGCGAACCTAGCGGCGGCGGCGGCGAGCCGAAGCCAAACGACTAGGGTACGCTAAAGAGCGCGGAGAATTAGTAGCCCTAGAAGCTATAGCGATTTTTTATATTATTAAGAGAAAAGAGGCGATCGAGAAGGTCGCTAACGATCAGAGGAAAATGGTTACTATAGCCGCTAGAAGAAAAGTAGGGCCGGGTATACCTTCTAGGAAGGAGCTTATAGCGTAGGGCCGTCACCGTAGCAACTATTAACACTACGCTACCGGGCTTAATAGGCAGCTTATTTAGCACTATAAAACGGCACTATAGCGCGCTATAGGTATATTAACTAGTTGGATTTAACTTATATAAGCAGTTGCTTACTAGCGTTTCGTAACTAGGGGGTATATCGTAATATAGGGCTTAGCGCCTTAGTATAGTAGAACTTGGTACCTCTGGTATAAAGCTTACGTGCACTCTTCTCATATATATATAGGCTCTATTAGAGCACTTCTCTTTCTCTGAATGGATCATCCCTTTCTATCTATTCGAACTTGCCCCCTGCCCTCCGCCAAGCCTTCTGTCAGTGCGACAGGATCACAGTGTCAGGTCAGGGTTGTGATTCGTGGCTCCGACAACATCCTGCGGAAGCTGCCTTTTTACAGCGTGAAGCCGCGCCGTATGCTGGGCAATCCTTGTTGTCGTCGCATTGAAAGCGAGGCAGACGCGGCCCTCGGGAAGGCCAACGGCCAGCTAGCGTTTACGTATACGGCAGCTCGGTGACGGTGAGGGGTCCTCTGCCTCGCGATTGGTGATTGCGGCTGCATAGACGGCGAAGAGGAAGGAGCCTGGTTCATGCAGCTATCACAGCGGCCGAGCCGGCCGGGGGCCCGAGGTTGGGCGTGCAACGAGGCCCTTCACAGCCCAGCACGTTGCTTGGGATCTGTCGTGATTGGCGGCGCGCATCGGGAGTGGGAGGCTGAGTTCCACCGGGTTCAACTCGTCTCCTGCTTGGTTGCCGAGTCCGAGTCTCCGCGCAGGCGTATATATTGCGCTTGTTCTCCGAGCGGTGCACTTTATCCGCCACCCTACAGCATTATACTTCCGGTTTAGAAGTTCCTTCATCCTACCTCCCATTCACTATCGCGATGAACGTTCAAATGGCCGCCCTGAGGCAAGAGTTGTTTCGCTGCCACTCTTTCTCAAAGGACTACAAGCCGCAGACACCCGAGGGCAGGCTGCTTTCTTATACACGCAGCCTCTGGGCTCAGTTCTGCGACGACTGCTCGATTTCCGACCCGGCGATAGGGTTCAACAACTATTTCCAACATGAGGCCGGGTTCTTGGAATATCTGAAGCGGGGAGACCTCTACAACGACCCGACTTTGGGTTGCTAGCAGCGCTTTTTCAAGCAACTGGCTGAGAAGGACTTGGGTAATGCACCTGATGAGGAGCTGGCATTCCCACTTAGGCAACTCTTGGGCGACTTACGGGCGGTGGTGGTCAACCGTTAGGACTAGTCAACCCGAAATGGGAAAGCTATCTAGAGGGTGTTGAACATTATAGTCCAGGTTTGCAGCTATTACGAGTTGCCTGGGCGTCCGTCCCATCTCGTCGGTCTCCCGGTTCCTTGCCCTCCGTTCTGCCGATTCTGTCCCCACTCCGCCGCCCGGCCCCACCAGCTTGCCGCTCCGTGGTTCTCTGCCAGGGATGAGGATCATTGTAATTAGCTTTAAGGAGGCCCTCACGGACCATCTCAAAGAGTTCGGGCACACAGTTATATATAAGACCAACACAAACGGGATAGTAGCGGAGGCCTGGAGGGAGAGGTGGTTGAAGGAACGGGAAGGCCGGGCAGCAATGAGGCCAGCCGACGACTTCGACCATCAACAGGAGACCCTGTTCAAGGACAGGTTTCTCCAGAGGTACGAGGGCCTCAACAAGGCCAAGAGCTCATTGTTGGTCCAGATCCGAACTGGCGCCATAGGCGTCCGGAACTTCTTGTTCAAACAGGGAGTCCCAGAGGTTACAACGCCCTACAGCGAGTGTGGAGAGGGGCGAGAGACTGTCGAACACCTGGTGATGTGGTGCTTGGCCCCACCAATGACTCGAAGATGGGAGAGAGCAGAACTTCGAACACGGCGGGACTTTTATTCTGTTTTACAGGGCACCAGTCCCCTAGCTACACGGCTAACGAGGAGAATCCTGGGCTGGCTGATGGATTCGGGGAAACTGCCAATGTAGAGCTTGGCCAGAGGGCTGGAGCTGGAACTGGTAGCCTGATGTCCCCTCCTTTGAAGGCCAGGAGGCCTTCCTTCTTTGTATTCGCAGGCTCAGTCACTGATGTTTTCCTTGATCGTCGGTATGGGTTTTTCACCCGGCCTGCGAGGGCACGGTTTTCCTGTACAGCAAGCAAGATGAGGGTCCGGCAAGCCTTAGGGCATAGCGGTGTAGGAATAATAATATGTATAAGCCAATTTGAACATGCGCACCTTGCGGGTGGAAACAGGACTGCCGTGGCCGACGGCGATCGTTATCGACTTATCGTAAGCTCTGTTCTTCTAATGCATTATCCTCTCGGTCCCCTGGGCCGGATGCGGACGTGCCAAGGCCGTCGTTGTCTGTGGATGTAGAGAAAATGCCGCCGAGCTCCTCGGAATCGTCGCGCGACCCTTTCGGTCATAGCTCGTGAGTAGCGGCGTCTCAGTGTAACTCGGGACAGCATAGCCCGGTTCTCCAGGCTGACTTCCAGGCGCCTGACAGCCCCAGCCTGCCGCTTCCGACATCCGTCCTACCGAGTATTAGAGCCTGGGGTTATTTCCACCATATGAGAAAGACATTTCCGTCTTTTCAAGAGCTCGCACCAGTCTTAATGGGCAAGAGCTGGCGATGCACCACTTGGCCGTGGGGATAAGGGCACCTCTCGGAACAAGCGGGAGCCAACGGCTAGGTTGTTTCAGTGTGGTGAGTGTGTGTAGAGTCAATTGCTATAAAAGAGGGACTTCCAGGCTATAACGAATCCCATTCTTAATACTAAACCGCATGGCGAGGCAGTTTGGCGAAGCGCATCAGGGATGAACCCCTAGCATACTGGTCCCTGCTACTCCCTGATTGTCTCAGGCCACTTGGCACGTCATCATCAAAACGCATCGAAACGCCCTTGACGACAGATTGTAGCTCCTCCGTGAAGTCGTCTCCCTCTTTTCCTTGCTTCTGCACCGTGAAACCGCGCTTCCTCTTCCGACCTTGGCCGTTTGGGCTGATCAAGCCAAGAGGTTGGCGATCGCGCAACTCTGCCCGCTCAAAATCGACGACCATGAGACTCCCGCTGATTGCGTCGTATAAGATGTTGCGAGGCTCTGGGTCGACATGGAGAACCTGCAGCCGATGAAGTTCGGCATACGCCTTGGTTGCCAAATATACGGCGCGTGTCTTGTCGAGTCCGTCGATGCATCTGGACAGGGGCTGCCCGGCCCAGCTAAGCAGCAGGAAGTGCTCGAACTGACCGCCATTACAGTAGTGTGGCAGAACGAGACGTATCAGGCCAAGGCACACGGGCACGTGGTTTCCCTGCAGATGTTGCAACTGGTCGTAAACGTCCTTCTCATGCGATAGACGCCCGAGATGTCTGGTCTCCACGCCTTTGGCAACAAGCGTATATCCGTGAGCCGACAGTCGAAGCTTGAAGAGCGACCCGACAGACCCAGCCAGGTACAATGGGGTAGAATCCGCATCGGCCCCGCGGTCTTTGGCCAGCTGAGCTCGAAGGGACTGCAGGAAGTCCTCCTGCCTGATGTGTCTTGATCCGTGTTTACCAGCGTTGGGGCAGGCCTGGTCTAATGGCCCTCCTGATACCACCCCAAGGAGGCATTTGTGCGTGCAGTACGGCTGGTCTTGTATCCTTTGTCGCATTGCCCCGCCCTGCCGGTCTGCCCCTCTGCCACCCTGGCCTCGTCTGTTGCCAGAACTGGTGCCAGACGTCGCAGCCTTCCTTCCTGTGCGATTCAGCCGGTCCGCACTGGGAGAAGGAGGAGCATCTTCTTCGTCGTCATCATCTCGAGGACGGACTTGGGTGTCGATCTGGGCACAATGCGAACGGGTCCGAATTGGCGAGCGCGTGAAGCCGTGCCAACGCTGGGGCTTGTATGGGGAAACGCGACGTTTGTCTCTGCGGACGGAGGGTGGGATTCTGCTCAGCACGTCATCGTACTCTACGGCCCAGATATCAAGGCCCGCAATAGCGTCGTGCCAAGACAGCGGAGGAGGCGACGCACGGAGCGCTTGGACGATGAAGGCGAAGACTTGTGCGACGGCTGTACGGTGAAGCCTGTTCTCGTCGTCATCGAGAACGTCTTGATTCGGCACGCACACGTAGTAGTAGACCATGGTCGGGTCATCGGGGATGTGTAGAAAAACGAAGGCCTGCCCTGTACAGACGTAGCCGTACTGAATGCCCTTCCCAATCATGTAGGAGAAGAGTTGGGTGACGACTGCAGTAGCAAGCGTCTTAGCTGCTAATGCAAAGTCGTCACCTTCCTTGTTGATCACATCTCGCTTCGGTTGGATCTCGGAGTCCAGACCCGTCACCAACTCGTCCTGGCTCAGCTTGTGTGGCGCCTTGTACTCGATCGCTGTCGCGGGGACGTTTGCGCCATCGGATGTTCTGTAGATGCAGAACTGGTCCGCCCGGTTGCCCTTGCCCTTGCTCTTGCCCTTCCCTTTCGCAATATGGCGGCGATTGCGGTCCGCTGCAGGCGGTGCAAGCGCGGCCTCCCCGGCACTGGCCCCGGAGGGGGGGGCGGATTCGGAAGGTTTGGAGAAACTGCTATCGATGGTGCCGAGATTGGTGTGGCTCTCAAACGTCACGGTTCCACGCAGACCCACGCTGGCTCGAAGGACCGGGTTCTCGTACACCGCATCAACTAGCTTCTGCACCGCGTTCTCCACGGTGTCGCGCTCGTAGTACCGGAGACCGTGTTCGCTGCTGATGGGTGTAATGAGAGATCGCACATAGTCTAGCTGGTGTTGGGATGGGAACGTATGCCGGGAGGCAAAGGACGGGTCGAGCAGTCGATTCCAGATGTCCTCCTGTCTTGCGGGAAAGTCATCCCACGGAAGGATTCGCTGAGGGTATACTCGACCGGCAGGATTGGTGGTGTCGCCCTGTGTGGTCAAGGAGCGGTCGGTGACTACCTTGATGGCAAGATTGAGAGCGTGACAAGCCTCAAGATAAGGCTCCAGTTTCAGTGGCTCCGCGATCTTTTCCGCTTCTTCTCGTCGGCGTTGCTCCTCCGACGCACGGCTCTCGGCTTCTTCGCGTCGGCGCTGCTCTTCTTCGCGTCGGCGCTGCTCTTCTTCGCGGAGGCGCCGCTCATCTTGAAGGGCCTGTCGCAATCTCGCAATCTCGTCCTCCATCGCGACCCAGATGTTAAGGCCCTGCGATACGGGCGATGATGATGGAATCTTTGTTGGGTTGGGATTCTGAGGGATTCGGTGCCGGGCGAGGCTCCTTGAGCGAGTCAAAACAACGGCAGCGAGCCAATGTTTGCCGCGGGGTCCACTCCAAGCACCTGGACGCCATTGGTGGAGTGTCGCGTATGCCGATAATTACACCAACAGGCAATCACCCCTAACCCTGAGTCAACCATCTTGAGGATGCCACGGATGCTCGGGATCCAATTGAACCATGATGCGATTGTGTACAACGGTGGGTCAACGAAAAAAATAAAATTCAAATAAAAGATAAAATAATAATAATAACTAACGTATCGCTACCGAGCTTCAATTTGGGTGCGATTCGATTAAGTCAGGGTGCCGCGAAGTGCACGCTGTTTTTTGGTGCATCACATAATGTGACCGGTTGGCCCGAGCGCCTGCCCTTCCATCTCTCTTCCAGCTGGCTCACCTCTGCCTTTTCCTCCCACACCATCACCGATCACAGGTAGAATACCATCCATTCTGCCCTGTTTGCCTGCTTCCCCACGACACATAATCTGCCCACACGGCGTACGCCTTTGCACCTTTGTCTTTTGATCCGAACGCCACCAGGCTCAAACCATGTGGAGGGGAGCGTTGCTGCTCCAGCTGTGGCTGCGATCCGCCCGTCGATCTCTCCTCCTAAGGCGCGTCGGGACAACGCGCGATGTATGCCTGGTTTGGTACTCGCCGTGCCTCGGTCGACCACGGCCATGCCCTGGTCGATGGTCGTTGTGCCTTGGTCGATACTCGGCCTCCACAAACTCAATAGGCCAATCCCTTGAGGTGTTGCGAATCACCGAAGCTCCCCTCTCGTCTGTGAACGCACTGTCACCACATGCTTCGATGGTCAGCGCTAGAATTCTAAGCGAGCACAGGGCACATACCAACGACGATGCACTTGCCCGGCATGAGGGCCCTGTGCGACCAGTAACATAGTGCCGTGGCGACCAGTCGCAGTGGACGGGCCGCCTGCGCGACCAGTAGCATAGTGCCGTAGCGAACAGTCGCAGGGCACCCCGCCTAAGCAATGGCCGGCGTGCTACTAGTACGAACGCGTTGGTAAAGCTGGCGTGCGAATGGTACTATTGCTGCAGTGCGCTTGCGGAGATGCACCGCCCTCCTGCCTTGATGCGGTGCGACCAGTACGGTCTGTAACCTGCCAGGGGAAGCGCGGCACTGTTGACGCTGGGAATGTCGCAAGCGCTACGCCCTACAAGAACGACAGCGTATGACTAATACGCGTTCTCGGTGAGTTGTACGTTCAAGAAGCCGTTCCCGCGTCAAGACTTGGAGAAGCACCTAGCCTCTAAGTGTTCTTAGGCGTATTTTCTCTAGGCCTGGAGATAATATGTCTAGCCTACCTTATATTACCTGTGTAATAGACGGCTATACCCTTCGTGCCTGTTCGCCCTAAACCTAACCCTGCCTCCTTCATTATAGTTTATCCGGTTATTGTCGTCGCTAGCTTCTTGACTATAATTAAATTGGTCTAGGAGCTCTTGCGTATAGTCCGCTAGAAACGGGCTACTAAGAGTCTAAAGACTAAGACCGAGAGTACCCTCGTTCTTTTGTAGCGAGCCTACTATAAAGGACTGCTTTTAGAAAGATAGTTTAACAAGCTCTTTAAACGTTTGATGTAGGTAGAGGCCTATAACGACGGTAGGTATATCCGCCTAGTCCTTCCTATTAACGCTACTTATACCTCTTAGTTGCTATATTGTGGCTGATTCGTGCTAACTTCTAGGCTATCCTAGCAAGGGAACCGGGATAGCTAGCCTAGCGATAGGCGTGACGACAGAGGGATATAGCGTGCTAAACCGGCTCGCCTTAGAGCATAAGCAGTACGATAGTAATATAAGAGATATATATATTTTTTCCTCTACTTCTTTTCTCTATACGACTCTTGTAACGTTGCTGTATCTCCTAATATAAGATTAGCCTAAGTAGCTAGTAAACGGCTAAGTAATTAGCTAGTTAATCCCTATTCCTCTATAAGTAGGCGAATACGAGTCTGTATTACGCCTTATACGGATTATATTAACAAATAGGAATTACAGGGTGAAGCCTTAGCCTCTATCGAGGGATTGTAAACACTATCTCGCTTCGTTAGCTACTTAGTACGAGAACGAGAAGTTGAAAGCGAGGCTCTAGAACGGGTTTATAGGATACGAATATATCCTAGCTACTGTTTTGTTACTATACTTCTTGACGTACCTTCCTTCCGCGGTCCCTAGAGGGCAAGGTATATAGCAGAGGCACTAAACTAGGTACCTGCGAGTTTAGATATAATAACGGAGCTACTTCTTACTAGTCTAAACCGGCTTGGATATAAAGTCGATAATATAAACTGTCTATAGCCTAGTCTAAAGAACTGTTTCTAGGCTTCGGCCGTTAACGAGGTTACTAACTATATAGATATAGATAAACCTATCGAAACGATCGCTTTTGGTTTCGACCCTATAGATATTAATGAACCTACTGTAGCTGCCGCTGTCGATTTCGACCCTATAGAGATTGACGGACTGGCTAAATCGAATACCGATAGTATAAGTTCTAGAAAGAACGTATCCGGTTGTTACTCCGAGTGTAACGGTCGTATACAACAAGGTTGCACAACAGTGCAACCTTCGTAGGAGCTCGCGAGGGCTGAAGGCTCTGCGCGGCGAGCTCTACCTAGTATGGAGCCACGCTCCTCTAGCTACAGGGTACTCAGCTAACCATATAGTATAGCACATGATATAGCACATAATATAGGCTATGCCTATAACACTACCCTCCCTCTCCAAACAAGCCCCCTATATAAAAATAGCCCCCTATCCCAGGTGCTCGTATCCGGAGTTAGAGTTACCTTAGCGCCTACCCTAGCGCTGCGCCTTCCTTCTCCGCGTCTACGATAGCGGGCCTAGAAGCTCGGGGTACGTATCGTAGAACTCCTAGATAGCGTTATTATAGCCGCGTAGATCCGTTGCAGGTTGCTAAGTCGGGTTGTTGTAACCTTCCTACTTGACTTGGTACTACTAGCGACTGTTCGCCGCCTTACCGAACCCTACGATCCTCTCGAACCTCTATTCTACTACGTCTTCGCCTTCGTTAGTCCGCGTAACTACGCGCCTACGGTTAGCGCTTACATCGTCGTCGACCTTCTCTTAGCTAGCTAGCCCCTACCCTAGGTAGCGCCTTACTCTCGAGACGTAGAACGTAGGGAAGATCGTTATATTCGCTAGGAGCTTTAGAGTTACCGCGTGTAACGAGGCCTTCGTAACCTCGAACGGGCCCTCCTACCGCGGCGCGAGCTTTACAGTCGGCCTACTAGTCTTATAGTTCTATATATCGAGCATCGCCCTATCGCTAACGCGGTACTATAGCGTATCCTCCCTATAGCGGTTTGCGTTCTATTTGTAGCGGTCCTGTAACTGCTTTGCTAGCGCTATAACCTTCCTAAAGATCGCCTTAAAGCGGTCTACGAGCTTAGATACCTAGAAGAACTCCCACTTCTACTACTCTAAGATGTTCAGTAGGTATAGCTTCGACGGCTCTACGCCTATCCTAGGGTTAAAGCTGTAATTCGCAAAGAACGGTAACACGCCCGTTGTCTCGGAGACTATATTATTCCCTATAAACTCCGCTAGGGGGAGCTAGTCAACCTAGTTATCCTACGCCTAGTTAATGTATAGCCGTAGGTACTGCTCTAGTTCCGCGTTAATCCGCTCCGTCTAGCCGTTTATCTAAGGGTAGAACGCCGATGAAGGTTTTAGGGTGATCGCAAGGCGCGCCGATAGCGCCCTCTAGAACCCTGAAACGAACTACGTGCCTTTGTCCGACACGATCGTCTCTAGTACGCTATAGAGCGAGTACACGCGCTCGATGAACCGGTTAGCTAGCTCGTCAGCCTCTAGTGTCGCTGTCGTAATAAAGTAGCGTATCTTTATAAGCTAGTTAACTACTACTACTACGTACCTGAACTCCTACCCCCTCTGTTTATATAGCGGGAGCGGCGTAATATAGTCTACTAATATATCTCGCTACGGCGCTAACGGTAGCGGGAGTAGCTTAAGGAACCCTACGGGCTTCAAGCAGGGGTTCTTCGTCTTAAAGTATAGCGTATAGGCTCCTACGAACGTCCTTACTAATACGCTTATCCCTAGCTACTAGTAGACCCTATTTATTAGGTTAAGCGTCTTCGTCCTCCCTAGGTACCTGCCGGGCCCTAACGTATATATCTAGTAGATAAGCTACAAATAGAGCTCTATATTACCTAGGTTAATTATTAGCCTACTACGGTAGAACGCCCTACCTAAGACTAACTTGCACTTAGCGAACGGCACTCTTAGCTCCCGCTTGATCTTACTTAGCTAGGCGCGTACCTCCTAGTTACTAAGCGCCTCTACTACGTCTGCTATAAACGGCGAGGTTATATAGCTCTCCGTAATAAGGTTATTAGCGTAGCGCGAAACGTTAAGGCTAAAGAGCTCTAGTATCTCGCCTAGTAGCTTAGCGTCGTATTTACTACTAAAGGTCTCCGGGTCGAACTTGCTCGGGTCGATCAGGGGGCGCCGTCTGTTCTATAGCCTGTTATCTTTAACGTCTTTTAGTATAAACTCTAGCTTCCTGCTAAGCGCGTCGGGGCGGCCGTTTGCCGTACCTAGGCGGTAGATAATCTAGAAGTCAAAGCGTAACAAGAACTCCGACTAGCGTATATAGCGTAGCGACAGCTGCTTCGTTATACCGAAGGTCTGTAGGTTCTTATAATCTGTAATAATATCGAACCTCTTAGCCGTACCTTCGAGCTTAGGGCGCTATTCCTCGAGCGCTTTAACAATTGCAAGGAGCTCCTTATTGTAGATATTATAGTTATACTTAGCCGCGGTATACTTCGCTAAGAAGTAAGTAACCGGATATAACTCGCCGTTATCCCCCTCCTATAGTAGCGCTCTACCCGCTAACTAGTCTAACGCATCGACTTCCACTACCGCTCGCTTTTCCTAGTTATATATCCGCAGTGCTAGTACCGTAATAAAGCACACCTTTAGGCGCTAGAAAGCCACCTTGTACTGCTTGGACCACTCCTAGTCTACTGTCTTCTTCGTAAGCTTGTACAGCGGCTATACGTAGCTCGAAAAACCTCGTATAAATCGGCGGTAGAAGTTCGCGAACCCTAAGAACCGCTAGAGGTGCCTCCTTGTCTCTAGAGCCTCCTAATTACATACCGCTTTAACCTTGTCTAGGTCTATCTTAATGCCCCTAGGCGTAATAATAAGCCCTAGGTACTTCGTCCGCTTCGTATAGAATTCGCACTTGTCGATATCTACCTATAGGCCTACGTCGATTATACGCTTTAGCACCTCCCTAACTTGCTTAATATACTCCTCGAGCGTACTAGAGTAGACTAGGATATTGTCTAGGTACGCCGTTACGTAGTTATCTAGAGCGTCGTAAAGGATATCGTTCATATAATACTAGAAGGTAGCGGGTACGCCCTATAGGCTAAACGGCGTAACTAGCGTCTTATATAGGCCGAATCTCGTAATAAACGCTATAAGCTACTTGTAGCCCGGCGCTACGCGCACTCGGTTAAACGCCGCGATTACGTTAAGCTTCGTGAAGATCTTTACCTTACAAATAGAGTCTAGGGTCTCCCGGATTAGCGGGATAGGGTACTAGCTCTTTAGCGTTACGTTGTTAATACTATAGTAGTCGACGTAGATCCTAATGCCTCTACCTAGCTTCTAGGCTATAAGGATAGGCGACGAGGCGCTCGAGCGTAAGGGCCGGATAAACCCCTTCGCAAGGTTATTATCGAGCTAGCGCTTTAGTATACGTAGCTCTATCGGCAACATCGGGCGATTCCTCGAGTACGGGACTACACTCCCTAGGAGCAGCTCGATCCTATAGTTATACGTACGGTAGGGGGGCAGGATATTAGCGTCCTATAGGACAAAGGCGGCTACTAGGTCTTGGTATTCCTTTAGTAGGCGCGCCTTAATCTCGTCCAGAGTAGGCGCTAGTCTATCCGCCTTATCGAAGAACTTCTTAGAATCCTCCTCTATAATCTTGTTAAGCTTCTTGTCCCCTTTGGCGAGCGCGTCGATAAAGCTATAGAACCTCGCTAGGAGTATCGACTTCGTATACTCCGGTATACTCTCTTAACTTAGCAGGTCCTTAAAAAACTACTTAGGTAGAACTAGTATATAGTCTCTCTTCTTAGCCTCTACCGCTCTCTCTAGCTCGCTTATTATAGTCTGTATAACTACTACGCCCTTCTGTTAGTATACTACTAGGAAGCTCGCTCCGTTTAGGATCTTCGCGTTATCCTAGCGGATCTTCCCCTATACTTAACTAAGTAGGGGCAGGGCGTAGGGGGGGGAACAGGGTCTAGGGGGTAGTCTCCTAGCGCTAGCTACTGCCTCTACTAGCCTTGGTGATGTAGGGGGCGGCGCTTCGACTAGTACGCCTATCGCTCCTAGCGGTATAAGCGTCCCCTGTAGGTCGGCCTATACGCCTTCCTAGGACGCGGATCTCTACCGTCTACAGGCCCGTCTCTGCTTATCGGACCGCCTGGCTCTCTTGTAGTTAGAGAGCTTGCTCGTAGCGATAGCGACCTCGTCGTTGTTACTGGAGGTGCTATAGTCGTTGTCTTCGGGTACGTCCTCTACCGTTACGTAGTACCGCTCGCTATTCCTAGGGGATAGGGGTGCCTCTAGCTGGCCTACCTGCCGAGCGACCTAGCTCCCGATATACTCTAGTAGGTACCTCCCGCGGCAGTGCTCCGTAAATTCGAGCTATAGGGTCTCCTAGTCGATCCGCAGGTTATGCTTCCGTAGCTACGGGAGGCCTAAGATCACCAGGGTCTCCTTTATAAGCGTCGTAACGAAGTATACTAGGGTCTCCTAGTAGTTGCTAACGACTAGCGTAAGCGCCACTAAGTGCTCGATCTAGTACGAGAACCCTCCGTCGGCTAGAAATAGCGGCTGCTATACCGCTAGCTTCTCTAGTAGCAGCCTATTTGTAACTACAAAGCCAAAATCTACGAACGCTAGACCTATATAACCTAAGTCTACAAGTACTACATACTCTATATTGCGCCTACTAACCGCTAGGTACGATAATAAGAGAATAGATTTAGCGCTACTACCTACGGTACTAATAACTAAACTATCTCCCTATCCCTCCTATAGCTAGCGGTACCCCTCCTATAAGCGATAGTTTATAGGAGCTCCTTGTTTCCCTAGTTGTTATATAAGAAGCCGAAACTAGGGGGTTGCTCTATACTCTAGTAAGCGCCGTAGTCCTCCTGCTCGTCTACCTCCCTAACGACAAAACCGCTCTGGTTAGGGGCGTCCGTAAAACGTACAGCGAGCCTGCCTCGACCCCTCTAATAGGCCCTAGCGCGGCCGCTTACGCCGCTATAAGCTAGGAGGCCCCTGGGGGGGCTTAACCGAAGCCTTGCTAAGTGGGCTGCTGCTATCCCTGAGGCTGCTGCTATCTCTGCGCGCCGCCGTGGCCCTACGCTCCGCCGTAGCCCTACGCTCCGCCGTGGCCCTACGCTCCGCCGTAGCCCTGCGCTCCGCCGTGGCCCTGCGCCCCGCTATAGCCTTGCGCGCCGCCGTAGCCCTATGCCCCGCTATAGCCCTACGTACCGCCGTAGCCCTACGCGCCTCCGCGCTGCGGCTAGCCGCCGCAGCCACTATAGCCTCCTTGGCCGGCCTGGCAATACCTTGAGATGTAGTCGCTGGCGCCGCACTTGAAGTATAGGCCGCTAGCCCTACGGCGCTCCTTTTCTTATAGTATAAGCGTAGCTAGGGTAACGGCGTCGATCTCTATAGCGTCGGGATCCTAGGCTCTCCCGGTACCCCCGCTACCGCTACTATAATGTATAGCGAGCGCGCCGTTACCGCTGCGGATCTTCTTCCTAAAGTCCTCTATATCTAAGTTCGTAGATAGGGTCTAGGCTATCTTAGCCTATACGTCGAAGTCGTCCGACGCCGGTAGCCTAACCTATAACGTAAACGTAGCCGAGAGGCGGGCCGAGATCCGTTCTCTGAACATACGGACCTACGTTATACTCTCGATATTAGCAGTGTCGGCTAGGTTCGAGAACTCCGTTAGGAAGTTGTTGAAGTTCGTGAACTTGTTCTCCTAGACGAGTATATAGAGCTAGTTCGCGGCCGCCGCGGCGACGTCGTAGGTTATATACCGCTTCTTGAGGTCGTTTAGGAACTTAGTCCTAGTCTTCTAGTACTAGCGCCTATCGTCGTTTAGGTAGTTCTTGATCGTCTAGAGCTTCGACTTAACCGCGTAGCTTACGTTGCTACCGAGCATCGCCTTAGCGTATAGGATCTTTATACGCTCGGTCGAGAACTCGTAAGGGTATATTCTCTAGCGCCCCTGGACCTTATCCGACTAGTTGTCGAATAGGGTAGTCCGCTTAATAGTATCCTTCTCCTCCCCTATAAACGGTGTCGGGTAGGGGAGGGACATCGCGGCTAGGTCGTCCTTGTTATAGGGCTAGTATAACGGCTAGCTGCTACCTTTACCGCCTCTAGCTAGCGCGGCGCTCGTCGCCTCGAGCGCCTATAGGGTTATTAGTCTCTGCTCCTCAAGTATCTTCGAGATTACTACGTTTGTATGCTTCTATACCTCGAGCTATTTGTAGAGCGCCTTGCCCTTAGTAACCGCGTTGTTAGCTATCGCCTAGGTGTTAGCGAGCGTAGCGAGTGTCGCCTTCTACTCCGCTAGCGCGGCTCTTAGCTACTTGCGTATAATAGCGGCACACGACGGGCTAGCTTGCTCTAGCGCCTATATCGGCATGTTGTTACTATCTTCTACCCTGTCTATTATCCTAGTTCGTTAGGGTAGTTCTATAGGGGGTAGTCCTATACGTCGGATGTCCTGTACGTCGGACTGTGAATAGGGGTAGGGTGCTCGTTTTAACTCGTACTATATAGTCGAGGTTAAACAAAGTCCGGTACGTCGGAAAAAAGAAGCGTTCTAGCTAGTCTAAGGTGTTCGATCTGCCTCTGACGGTCTAACTAGCTACGCGCGCGAGTTAAAGGTGCAACCTACTGTAACGGTCGTATATAACAAGGTTGTACAATAGTGCAACCTTCGTAGGAGCTCGCGAGGGCTGATGGCTCTGCGTGGCGAGCTCTACCTAGTGTGGAGCCACGCTCCTCTAGCTACAGGGTGCTTAGCCAACTATATAGTATGGCATATGACATGGCATATGACATAGGCTGTGCCTGTGACACCGAGTCTATTAACTACTAAGATACTAGAGGGTGCCTAACTTGTAAGTACTTTGAACCCTACTATTTGTATATGTGTTCTGTGGGCTATATAAGGCTAACTGTATCTGTAGATAGGGCGGAGCTCTGTTAATACTAAGTAAGGTAGAAGACCTCTTCTCTAAGCCCGAATTAGACTCTCTAGGTCTAAGCGATAGAGTTATATCTAGTATTCGAAGAGCTAACTAACTATAGCTTTAGTGTAAGGCCTTAGTAAGAAGGATAAGAGGGTAATACGATTAGAATCCCTACCTAGTAGGCTCGTTAGACGCGATGTAATCGAGTGCTTCGCTAGTAACTACGAGAAGATCTAGGAAGACTAGATATCATTGCTTTAGAAGATGACGCTGCCTCTTTATATTGCTAGTTCGGACACCTAGGTCATTGCTATATTTAGAGCTATAGACGATGTGATCTTAAAAAGGCAAAGCATACGTATGTTACAATGGTTTGCTTATATACGGCTAATAGCGCTCTTTAATTACCTTAAGCTAGTGGTTAAGTCCAAGAGAGAGAATAGATAATCTTATAGAGAGCGTAGCGATTGCGATATTAGTACTATTATAGATATATACGAGAACGCTTAGCGGAGATGCTCTAATATACCGGCGTCGAGGGATGCGTTATTAGAATATAGGCGCATTAGTAAACGTGTGAGGACGCTTGTAGGCCTATCGCCTTTCTTCTTCTTTGTTTACTTAGCTAAAGCTAAGACGGTGATGTACGTAGTCTCCTATATACTATAGTACCTTGTCTCCCTACGCTGACTATGCTGTAGCTAAGACACTAAGCGGACGGTTAACTGAACTTTAGCGCTAGTAGCGGCTAAGATTCTCTAGGGGTATCTTACTTGGTTCGTCCGCTTCTATACGTGTCTTGCCGAGGAAGCTGAATAGGTAATTAGATCGAATCGTTTAGCAAATATATACAATATCTAGAAGATCGTATAGCGAAAGGACGATAGGTAGCTTAGAGAGTATTAAAGATCTTAAGTATATGTTTTAGTAGCGGCTATATTGTCGTAGGTGTTATAGAGGTCTGGCTCTTTATGCTGCTTATAGTTAGACTTTGCTAGGGCCTTGGTTTCGCTGGAGCTTGAATTTCGCTAGGGCTCGAATTTTGCTAGGGCTCGAATTTCGCTAGGGCTTGAATTTCGCTAGGGCTTGAATTTCGCTAGGGCTCGAATTTCGCTAGGGCTCGAATTTCGCTAGGGCTCGAATTTCGCTAGGACTTGATTTTACTACGCTTAGGACTACGACTATCGAATGTAATCTGCTTTTAGCTACTATTTAGATTCTTTCAGTGAGAATATTCCGTGGCGAAGGCCTTTTCTCTATACTCTATCTATCTTTTATTCTCTATGCTCTATCTATCTTTTATTTCTAGAGATAGCGCGATCTTTCTAGACATCCTTGTCCTATTGTGACTTAGAAGGTTAGATACGCTTATGTTTAATGGGCTAGGCCTAGGGTTATTATTGTGCAAAGTACGACTAGTTGTACCTGCGTATATTAAGAAGGTAAAAAGTAAAGGTCTTACAGGCGACTTTATTATTAGGTATAGCTTTGCTATAGTAGCAACTAGTTGTACTTACGTATGTTACGTAGGCGGCTTATAGGGATTTGCTATAAGCGTTACTAGTTGTACGTAAAGGCTAACTTATATAGCGCCGTAGCGAATAGTTATATAGGGGGGTTATAGGTGCTGTAGCGACTAGTTATAGAGGTAGCTAGCGCGTAACTAGTAGCACCGTACTATAGCGACTAGTCGTAGGGGGGGTTTAGTAGTGTACGACTAGTAGCATAGTGCCCTAGCGACTAGTCGCGAGGGCGGCTAGCGCGCAACTTGTAACGGTCGTATACAACAAGGTTGCACAACAGTGCAACCTTCGTGGGAGCTCGCGAGGGCTGAAGGCTCTGCGCGGCGAGCTCCACCTAGTGTGGAGCCACGCTCCTCTAGCTACAGGGTGCTCAGCCAACCACATGGTATAGTATATAACATGGTATATGATACAGGCTGTGCCTGTGATACTACCCTCCCTCTCTAAACAAGCCCCCCTATATAAAAATAGCCCCTATTTTAGATGCTTGTATCTAGAGCTATCCTAACCGTTCAATTCTAGATGCTCGCCTCCAGAGCTATCTTAAACGCTCCTAAAACACCCGATTTTGGATGCTCGTATCTAGAGCCTATCCTATTCTATACGCTCGATTTTGGATGCTCGTATCTATAGCCTGTTCCTTTTGCTTAGCGCCTTGCCTCCTGCCGCTACGCCCTCCTTCTTTGCGTCTACGATAGCGGCCCTAGGAGCTTAGGGTACGCGTCGTAGAACTCCTAGATAGCGTTATTATAGCCTTGTAGATCCGTTGCAGGTTACTAAGTCAGGTTGTTATAACCTTCCTACTTTACTTGGTACTACTAGCGGCCGTTCGCTGCCTTGCCGAACCCTACGATCTTCTCGAACCTCTACTTTACTACGTCTTCGCCCTCGTTAGTCTATGTAACTACGCGCCTGCAGTTAGCGCTTACGTCGTTATCGACCCTCTCTTAGCTAGCTAGCCCCTACCCTAGGTAGCGCCTTACTCTCGAGACGTAGAACGTAGGGAAGATCGTTATATTCGCTAGGAGCTTTAGAGTTACTGCGTATAACAAGGCCTTCGTAACCTCGAACGGGCCCTCCTACTATAGCGCGAGCTTCGCGGTTAGCCTACTAGTCTTATAGTTCTATATATTAAGCATCGCTATATCGCTAACGCGGTACTATAGCGCGTCCTCCCTATAGCGGTTCGCGTTCTGCTTATAGCGGTCCTATAACTGCTTTGCTAGCGCCGTAACCTTCCCGAGGATCGCCCTAAAGCGGTCCGCGAGCTCTAATACCTAGAAAACTTCCCGCTTCTACTACTCTAAGATATTCGGTAGGTATAGCTTCGACGGCTCTACGCCTATCCTTAGGTTAAAGCTATAATTCGTGAAGAACGGTAATACGCCTATCGTCTCGGAGACTATATTATTCCCTATAAACTCCGCTAGGGGGAGCTAGTTAACCTAGTTATCCTACACCTAGTCGATATATAGCTGTAGGTACTGCTCTAGTTCCGCGTTAATCCGCTCTGTCTAGCCGTTTATCTAGGGGTAGAACGCCGACGAGGGTCTTAGGGTAATCGTAAGGCGCGCCGACAACGCCTTCTAGAACCCTAAAACGAACTACGTACCTTTGTCCGACACAATCGTCTCTAGTATACTATAAAGCGAGTATACGCGCTTAATAAACTAGTTAGCTAGCTTGTCAGCCTCTAGTATCGCCATTGTAATAAAGTAGCGTATCTTTATAAGCTAGTTAACTACTACTACTATATGCCTAAACTCCTACCCCCTCTAGTTATATAGTAGGAGCGGTGTAATATAGTCTACTAATATATCTTACTACGGCGCTAACGGTAGCGGGAGCGGCTTAAGGAACCCTGTGGGCTTCGAGCGGGGGTTCTTTGTCTTAAAGTATAGAATATAGGCTTTAACGAACGTCCTTACTAATACGCTTATCCCTAGCTACTAGTAGACCCTGTTTATTAGGTCGAGCGTCTTTGTCCTCCCTAGGTACCCGCTAGGCCCTAACGCGTATATCTAGTAGATAAGCTACAAATAGAGCTCCGTATCGCCCGGGTCGATCATTAGCCTGCCGTAGTAGAACGCCCTACCTAAAACTAACTTACATTTAGCGAATAGCACTTTTAGCTCCCGCCTGATCTTGCTTAGCTAGGCACGTACCTCCTAGTCGCTAAGCGCCTCTACTATATCTACTATAAATAGCGAGCTCGTATAGCTCTCTATAATAAGGTCGTTAGCGTAGCGCGAAACGTCGAGGCTAAAGAGCTCTAGTGTTTTACCTAGTAGCTTAGAGTCGTACTTACTACTAAAGGTCTCTAGGTCGAACTTGCTTAGGTTAATTAGGGGGCGCCGCCTATTCTATAGCCTATTATCTTTAACGTCCTTTAGTATAAACTCTAGCTTCCTGCTTAGCGCGTCGGGGCGGCCGTTTACTATACCTAGGCGGTAGATAATCTAGAAGTCGAAACGCAATAAGAACTCCAACTAGCGTATATAGCGTGGCGACAGCTGCTTCGTTATACCGAAGGTCTGTAGGTTCTTATAGTCCGTAATAATATCGAACCTCTCGGCTACGCCTTCGAGCTTAGGGCGCTATTCTTCGAGCGCCTTAACGATTATAAGGAGCTCCTTGTCGTAGATGTTATAGTTGCACTTAGCCGCGGTATACTTCGCTAAGAAATAAGCAACTAGATATAACTTGCTATTATCCCCTTCCTATAGTAGCGCTCTACCCGCTAACTAGTCTAACGTATTAACTTCTACTATAGCGCGCTTCTCCTAGTTATATATCTATAGTGCTAGTGCCGTAACAAAGTATACCTTTAGGCGCTAGAAAGCCGCTTCGTACTGCTTGGACTACTCCTAGTCCACTGTCTTCTTTATAAGCTTGTATAGCGGCTGTATATAGCTTGAAAAACCTCGTATAAATCGGCGGTAGAAGTTCGCGAACCCTAAGAACTACTAGAGGTGCCTCCTTGTCTCTAGAGCCTCCTAATTACATACCGCTTCGACCTTATCTAGGTCTATCTCGATGCCCCCGGGCGTAATAATAAGCCCTAGGTACTTCGTCCGCTTCGTGTAGAATTTGCACTTGTCGATATCCACCTATAGACCTACGTCGATCATACGCTTTAGCACCTCCCTAACCTGCTTAATATACTCCTCGAGCGTACCTAAGTAGACTAGGATATCGTCTAGGTATACTGTTACATAGTTATCTAGAGCGTTATAGAGGATGTTATTAACGTAATGCTAGAAGGTAGCGGGCGCGCCCTATAGGCCGAACGGTGTAACTAGCGTTTCGTACAGGCCGAATCTTATAATGAACGCTATAAGCTACTTATAGCCTGGCGCTACGCGCACTTGGTTAAACGCTATAATTACATCGAGCTTCGTGAAGATCTTCGCCTTATAGATAGAGTCTAGGGTCTCCTGGATCAGTAGGATAGGGTACCGGCTCTTTAGCGTCGCGTTATTAATACTATAGTAGTTAACGTAGATTCTAATGCCTCCGCCTAGCTTCTGCGCTATTAGGATAGGCGATAAGGCGCTCGATCGCAAGGGCCGGATAAACCCCTTCGCAAGGTTGTCGTTAAGCTAGTGCTTTAGTATATATAGCTCTATCGGCGACATCGGGCGATTCCTTAAATACGGGACTACGCTCCCTAGGAGTAGCTCGATCCTATAGTTATACGTATAGTAGGGGGGTAAGATATTAGCGTCTTATAGGACAAAAGCGGCTACTAAGTCTTAGTATTCCTTCAATAGGCGTGCCTTAATCTTGTCCAGGGTAGGCGCTAGTCTATCCGCTTTGTCAAAGAACTTCTTAGAATCCTCCTCTATAATCTTATTAAGCTTCTTATCCCCTTTGGCGAGCGCGTCGATAAAGCTATAGAACCTCGCTAGGAGCATTGACTTTACGTACTCTAATATACTCTCTTAACTTAGTAGGTCCTTAAAGAACTACTTAGGTAGAACTAGTATATAGTCTCTCTTCTTAGCTTCTACTACTCTCTCTAGTTCACCTATTGTAGTCTATATAACTACTACGCCCTTCTATTAGTATACCGCCAGGAAGCTTGCTCCGTTTAGGATCTTTACGTTATCCTAGTGGATCTTCCCCTACGCTTAACTAAGCGGGGGTAGGGTAGCGGGGGGGGGGGGCTAGGGTCTAGGGGGTAGTCTCCTAGCGCCCGCTATTACCTCTACTAGCCTTAATAATGTAAGGGGCGGCGCTTCGACCAGAACGCCTATCGCTCCCGGCGGTACGAGCGTCCCCTATAGGTCGGCCTATACGTCTCCCTAGGACGCGGATCTCTACCGTCTATAGGCCCGTCTCTGCCTATCGGACCGCCTGGCCCTTTTATAGTTAGATAGCTTGCTTGTAGCAATAGCGACCTCGTTGTTATTACTAGAGGTACTAGAGTCGTCGTCTTTAGGTACGTCCTTTACTATTATATAGTACCGCCTGCTACTCTCTAGGGGTAGGGGTGCTACCTCTAGCTAGCCTACCTGCCGAGCGACCTAGCTTCTAATATACTCTAGAAGGCACCTCCTACGGCAGTGCTCCGTGAATTCGAGCTATAGGGTCTCCTAGTCGATCCGTAGGTTATACTTCCGTAGCTATAGGAGGCCTAAGATTACTAGGGTCTCTTTTACAAGCGTTATAACGAAGTACACTAGGGTCTCCTAGTAGTTACTAACAACTAGCGTAAGCGCCGCTAAGTGCTCGATCTAGCGTAAGAACCCTCTATCGGCTAGAAATAGCGGCCGCTGTACCGCTAGCCTCTCTAGTAGTAGTCTATTCGTAACTGTAAAGCCAAAATCTATAAACGCTAAACCTATATAACCTAAGTCTATAAGTACTATATACTCTATATTGCACCTACTAACCGCTAGGTACAATAACAAGAGAATAGATTTAGCGCTACTACCTACTATACTAATAACTAAACTATCTCCCTATCCCTCCTACAGCTAGCAGTACCCCTCCTATAAGCGACAGTTCATAGGAGCTCCTTATTTCCCTAGTCGTTATATAAGAAGCCGAAGCTAGGGGGTTGCTCTACTATAGGCTAGTAAGCGCCGTGCTCCTCCTACTCGTCTACCTCTCTAACGACAAAACCGCTCTAGTTAGGGGTGTCTGTAAAGCGTATAGCGAGCCCGCCTTAACCCCTCTAGTAGGCCCTAGCGTAGCCGCTTGCGCCGCCGCGAGCCGGAAGGCCCCTAGAGGGAGCTTGCCCGAAGCCTAGGAACCCGCCTTAGCTATAGCCTTGTTACGTAGGCTGCTACTATCCCTAGGTAGGCTGCTACTATCCTTATATGTTGCTACCGAAACCTCTACCGAAACTAGATCCTCTACTACCTTAGGCGCCCCTACGCTATAACTACCCGGCGCCGCGGGCGTTACCGCAGTCCCCTTGGCCTCCGCGGCCTACTTAGTACGCCCTTACGATATAGTCGGCCCTACCGTACTTATAGTATAAGCTACTCGCTCTACGCCGTTCCTTCTCCTAGGGGGTAAGCGCCGCAAGCGTTACCGCGTCGATCTCTATCGCGTTAGGGTATCTACCTCCGCCGTTGTTATTGCTACCGCCCCCGGTTCCGCCGCTCCCGGTTCCGCTACGTAGCTTCCGCCTAAAGTCCTCTCCCTCTAGGTTAGTCGCGAGCTAGCCGGCTAGCGTAGCCTAGAGCTTAAAGTTATTAGCTAGCGGGAGCACTACCTACATAACTATAGCGCTCGAAAGGCAGGGGGAGATCTTAAGCCGGAGTATCTAGACCCTCGTTACGTTGTCGACGCTAGCGGTGTCGGCTAGGGTAGTAAATTCAGTAAGGAAGTCGTTAAACGCTACAAACTCGTTCTTCTACGCTAGTAGTTCTAGCTTATTACTCGCTATAGTAACTACGTTATACGTCGTATACTAGGTATAGAGGGTCTTTAGGAGGTCGGACCTAGTCTTCTATAGCTACACTACCGCGCTATATAGGTTCTCCTTAACCTGCTCGAGCTTCGCCGCGACTACCTAGCGCGCGCTACCGCCTAGTATAGCCTTTACGTATAGGATCTTAGTGTACTTGTCCGGGAACTCCTACGGGCGTATTCGCTAGTAGCTACGTACCTTGTCCTCCTAGTCTTCGAAGAGCAGGGTACGCTTGACGGTATCCTTCTCTTCTCTAGTAAACGGATCGGGGTAGGGGAGGGAGATCGACACGCTATAGCCGCTACTAGCGCTACTACTGCGAGCCTAGTCTAGGGCCATCGCTATTAGCGTCCTCTAGTTCGTAAGTAGTAACTTATACTCCTCGAGCTCCTTCTCGAGCGCTATACTAGCTGCGATAGACGCCTCGAACCTCCTAACAGACTTATCGAGCTTTCTCTTTAGCTCGCCGACTATCGTATTTATAGCTATAGCGAACCCTAAGAGGTTATACCCTCTATCGTTGTCGATCGATACTATAAAAGCAGGTATAGTATTAGAGACCTTATTCTACTATTATTCTCTTAGCGCTACGCGTAGCGCTATAAGTCTCGGCGGCAGCGATGCTATAAGGTCGGCGCCGCTTATTATCTTCGCGCTTATCTTCGTAGGAGCGTTGTCCGGTTCGTCGGAATACTATAGTCCTGTTCGTCAGAGTCTTATAGTCCTATTTAGCGGACTGCTATTGTACGTAGGATGCTCGTCCTAGTAGTTAACTCGTACTATGTAGGTAGTTAAGAAATAAAAACAAAGCCTAGTACGTTAGGAAAAGAAGCGTTCTAGTTGGTCTAGTACGCTCTTTGTTCTAGAGTAGACGACTTAGCTACGCGCGCGAGTTAAAGGTACAACCTACTATAACGGTCGTATATAACAAGGTTATACAATAGTGTAACCTTCGTAGGAGCTTGCAAGGGCTAAAGGCTCTACGCGGCGAGCTCCACCTAATGTAGAGCCACGCTCCTCTAGCTACAGGGTGCTCAGCCAACCACATAGCATAGCACATAATATAGCACATGACATAGGCTGTGCCTGTGACATAACTAGTAATATAGTACTATAGTAGCGACTAGTCGCGGGGGACTACTAGTGTACGACTAGTACTATAGGACCTAGAGAGGCGGACGTAGGATACCTATTAGAGTAAAGCGCGACTAGTCCTAAGCGCTACGCTCTACGCGAACGATAACGTACAACTAGTATACGTTCTTAGTAAGCTATACGTTCAAGAACCTGTTCCTACGTTAAGACTCTAGGATTATAGGATAGAGACGCTATATCTATACTACTAGCGTAATGGATAGCTATACCCTTCGCGCGTATTCGCCCTAAGCCTAATCGCGCCCCCTTTTATCAAGCCTTATCCGATTGTTATTATTGCTAGCAGCCTCTTGACTACGATTAAGTTAACGTAGTATACTGTCCGCGAGAAACAGGCTGCTAAGACTCTAAAGACCGAGATAGATAGTACCGTCGATATCTTATAGCGAGCTCACGTTAATAGAATGCTTTTGAACGGAGAGTTCAACTACTATTTCGTACGTTTAATATATGAAATTACCTACAACGACACTAGGTACGCCCGCTAGGCCTTGTAGTTACGTTACTTATATATCTTTAGTTGCTATAGTAGGGAGGATCTATACCGAGTTCTAGGATATACTAAGACTCCGGACGACTATTAGTCCTAGCCTCTATGTAACGGTCGTATACAATAAGGTTGCATAACAGTGCAACCTTCGTAGGAGCTTGCGAGGGCTGAAGGCTCTACGCGGCGAGCTCCACCTAGTATAGAGCCACGCTCCTCTAGCTACAGGGTGCTTAGCCAACCACATAGCATAGCACCTAATATAGCATATAACACAGGCTATACCTGTAACACTACCCTCCCTCTCTAAACAAGCCCCCTATACAAAAATAGCCCCCTATTACGGATACTTATATTCGGAGTTATCTCTATATCCCTAGTTATCTTAGCGCTTTGCCTCCTAGCGCTGCGCCTTCCTTCTCCGCGTCTACGATAGCGGGCCTAGAAGCTTAGGGTACGCGTTGTAGAACTCCTAGATCGCGTTATTATAGCCGCGTAGATCCGTTGTAAGTTACTAAGTTAGGTTATTATAACCTTCTTACTTAACTCGGTACTACTAATAGCCGTTCGCCGCCTTGTTAAACCCTACGATCCTTTCGAACCTTTACTCTATTATATCTTTGCCCTTATTAGTCCGTGTAACTACGCGCCTATAGTTAGCGCTTACGTTGTTATTAACCCTCTCTTAGCTAGCTAGCCCCTACCCTAGGTAGCGCCTTACTCTCGAGACGTAGAACGTAAGGAAGATCGTTATATTCGCTAGTAGCTTTAGAGTTACTACATATAACAAGGCCTTTATAACCTCGAACGGGCCCTCCTACTATAGCGCGAGCTTCGCGGTTAGCCTACTAGTCTTATAGTTCTATATATTAAGTATTGCTATATCGCTAACGCGGTACTATAGTATATCCTCCCTATAGCGGTTCGCGTTCTGCTTATAGCGGTCCTATAACTACTTTACTAGCGTCGTAACCTTCCTAAGGATCGCCCTAAAGTAGTCTGTAAGCTCTAATACCTAGAAAAACTCCCGCTTCTACTACTCTAAGATATTTAGTAGGTATAGCTTTAACGGCTCTATACCTATCCTTAGGTTAAAGCTATAATTTGCAAAGAATAGTAATACGCCCGTTATCTTAGAGACTATATTATTCCCTATAAACTCTACTAGGGGGAGCTGGTTAACCTAGTTATCCTACGCCTAGTCGATATATAGCTATAGGTACTACTCTAGTTCCGCGTTAATCCGTTCTATCTAGCCGTTTATCTAAGGGTAGAACGCTAACGAGGGTCTTAGGGTAATTGCAAGGCGCGCTAATAGCGCCCTCTAGAACCCTAAAACGAACTACGTACCTTTATCTAATACAATTGTCTCTAGTACGCTATAGAGTAAGTATACGCGCTTAATAAACTAGTTAGCTAGCTTATTAGCCTCTAGTATCGCCGTTATAATAAAGTAGCGTATCTTTATAAGGTAGTTAACTACTAATACTATATACCTAAACTCCTACCCCCTCTAGTTATATAGTAGGAGCGGCGTAATATAGTCTACTAATATATCTCGCTATAGCGCTAACGGTAGTAGGAGCGGCTTAAGGAACCCTATAGGCTTTAAGTAGGGGTTCTTTATCTTAAAGTATAGAATATAGGCTTTAACGAACGTCCTTACTAATATACTTATCCCTAGCTACTAGTAGACCCTGTTTATTAGGTTGAGCGTCTTCGTCCTCCCTAGGTACCCGCTAGGCCCTAACGCGTATATCTAGTAGATAAGCTATAAATAGAGCTCTATATTATCTAGGTCGATTATTAGCCTACTATAGTAGAACGCCCTACCTAAGACTAACTTATACTTAGCAAACGGTACTCTTAGCTCCTACTTAATCTTGCTTAGCTAGGTACGTACCTTATAGTCGCTAAGCGCCTCTACTACGTCTACTATAAATAGCAAGCTCGTATAGCTCTTTATAATAAGGTCGTTAGCGTAGCGCGAAACGTCGAGGCTAAAGAGCTCTAGTATCTTACCTAGTAGCTTAGAGTCGTACTTGCTACTAAAGGCCTCTAGGTTAAACTTACTCGGGTCGATCAGGGGGCGCCGCCTATTCTATAGCCTATTATCTTTAACGTCCTTTAGTATAAACTCTAGCTTCCTACTTAGCGCGTTAGGGCGGCCGTTTGCCGTGCCTAGGCGGTAGATAATCTAGAAGTCGAAACGCAATAAGAACTCTAACTAGTATATATAGCGTAGCGACAGCTACTTCGTTATACCGAAGGTCTATAGGTTCTTATAGTCTATAATTAATATCGAACCTCTTAGCTACGCCTTTAAGCTTAGGGCACTATTCTTTAAGCGCCTTAACGATTGTAAGGAGCTCCTTGTTATAGATGTTATAGTTGCACTTAGCTATAGTGTACTTCACTAAGAAATAAGCAACTAGATATAACTTGCCGTTATCCCCTTGCTATAGTAGCGCTCTACCTACTAACTAGTCTAACGTATTAACCTCTACTATAGCGTGCTTCTCCTAGTTATATATCCGTAGTACTAGTGCCGTAATAAAGTATACCTTTAGACGCTAGAAAGCTACTTCGTATTGCTCGGACTACTCCTAGTCTACTATCTTCTTTATAAGCTTATATAGCGGCTATTTATAGCTCGAAAGACCTTGTATAAATCGGTAGTAGAAGTTCGTAAACCCTAAGAACCGCTAGAGGTACCTCCTTGTCTCTAGAGCCTCCTAATTACGTACTGCTTTGACCTTATCTAGGTCTATCTCGATGCCCCTAGGTGTAATAATAAGCCCTAGGTACTTTGTCCGCTTCGTGTAGAATTCGCACTTGTTAATATCTACCTATAGACCTATATCGATTATACGCTTTAGCACCTCCCTAACCTACTTAATATACTCCTCGAGCGTGCCTAAGTAGACTAGGATATTATCTAGGTACACCGTTATATAGTTATCTAGAGCGTTATAGAGGATGTTGTTAACGTAATGCTAGAAGGTAGCGGGCGCGCCCTATAGGCCGAATAGCGTAACTAGCGTCTTATATAGGCTAAATCTTATAATAAACGCTATAAGCTACTTATAGCCTAGCGCTATATACAGTTGGTTAAACGCTACAATTCCATTAAGCTTCGTGAAGATCTTCGCTTTATAGATAGAGTCTAGGGTCTCCCGGATTAGTAGGATAGGGTACTAGCTCTTTAACGTCGCGATATTAATACTATAGTAGTTAACGTAGATCCTAATACCTCCGCCTAGCTTCTATGCTATTAAGATAGGCGACAAGGCGCTCGATCGTAAGGGCTAGATAAACCCCTTCGTAAGGTTATTGTCAAGCTAGCGCTTTAGTATATATAGCTCTATTAGTAACATCGGGCGATTCCTCGAATATAGGACTACGCTCCCTAGGAGTAGCTCGATCCTATAGTTATATATATAGTAGGAGGGTAAGATATTAGCGTCCTATAGGATAAAGGCGGCTACTAAGTCTTAGTATTCCTTTAGTAGGCGCGGCTTGATCTTGTCTAGGGTAGGCGCTAGTCTATTCGCTTTATCGAAGAACTTCTTAGAATCCTCCTCTATAATCTTATTAAGCTTCTCGTCCCCTTTAGCAAGTACGTCGATAAAGCTATAGAAACTTACTAGGAGTATTAACTTTGTATACTCTAGTATACTCTCTTAACTTAGTAGGTCCTTAAAGAACTACTTAGGTAGAACTAGTATATAGTCTCTTCTTAGCTTCTACTACTCTCTCTAGCTTACCTATTATAGTCTATATAACTACTATACCTTTCTATTAGTATACCGCTAGGAAGCTCGCTCCGTTTAGGATCTTCGCGTTATCCTAGTAGATCTTCCCCTACGCTTAACTAAGCGAGGGTAGGGTAGGGGGGGGGGACTAGGGTCTAGGGGGTAGTCTCCTAGCGCCTGCTACTACCTCTACTAGCCTTAGTAATATAGAGGGCGGCGCTTCGACTAGAACGCCTATCGCTCCTAGCGGTACAAGCGTCCCTTATAGGTTAGCCTATACGTCTCCCTAGGACACGGATCTCTACTATCTATAGGCCTATCTCCGCCTATCGGACCGCCTAGCCCTCTTGTAGTTAGATAGCTTACTTATAGCAATAGCGACCTCGTTGTTGTTACTAGAGGTACTAGAGTCGTTGTCTTTAGGTACGTCCTCTACTATTATATAGTACTACTTACTACTCTCTAGGGTTAGGGGTGCCGCCTCTAGCTAGCCTACCTACTAAGCGACCTAGCTTCTAATATACTCTAGAAGGTACCTCCTATAGTAGTGCTCTGTAAATTCAAGCTATAGGGTCTCATAGTCGATCTATAGGTTATACTTCTGTAGCTATAGGAGGCTTAAGATTACTAGGGTCTCTTTTACAAGCGTTGTAACAAAGTACACTAGGGTCTCCTAGTAGTTACTAACGACTAGCGTAAGCGCCGCTAAGTGCTTAATCTAGCGTAAGAACCCTCTATTAGCTAGAAATAGTAGCCGCTATACCACTAGCCTCTTTAGTAGTAGTCTATTCGTAACTACAAAGCTAAAATCTACAAACGCTAAACCTATATAACCTAAGTCTATAAGTACTATACACTCTATATTGCGCCTACTAACCGCTAGGTATAATAATAAGAGAATAGATTTGGCGCTACTACCTACTACGCTAATAACTAAACTATCTCCCTATCCCTCCTATAGCTAGCGGTACCCCTTCTATAAGCGATAGTTTATAGGAGCTCCTTATTTCCCTAGTTATTTTATAAGAAGCCGAAGCTAGGGGGTTGCTCTATAGACTAGTAAGCGCTATACTCCTCCTGCTTATCTACCTCTCTAACGATAAAACCGCTCTGGTCGGGGGTGTTCGCCAAGCGTATAGCGAGCCTGCCTTAACCCCTCTAGTAGGCCCTAGCGTAGCCGCTTACGCTACTGCGAGCTAGAAGGCCCCTAGAGGGAGCTTACCCAAAGCCTAGGAACCCGCCTTAGCTATAGCCTTATTACGTAGGCTGCTACTATCCCTAGGTAGGCTGCTACTATCCTTGCGCGTTACTACCGAAACTAGGTCCTCTACTACCTTAGGCGCCCTCGCGCTATAACTACCTAGCGCCGCAGGCGTTACTACGGTCCCCTCGGCCTCTATAGCCTACTTAGTACGCCCTTGCGATATAGTCGGCCCCGCTATACTTATAGTATAAGCTACTCGCTCTACGCTGTTCCTTCTCCTAGGGGGTAAGCGCCGCGAGCGTTACTACGTCGATCTCTATCGCGTTAGGGTATCTACCTCCGCTATTGTTGTTACTACCGCCCCTAGTTCCGCCGCTCCTAGTTCCGCCGCGTAGCTTCCGCCTAAAGTCCTCTCCCTTTAGGTTAGTTGCAAGCTAGCTAGCTAGCGTAGCCTAGAGCTTAAAGTTATTAGCTAGCGGGAGCACTACCTACGTAACTATAGCGCTTGAAAGGTAGAGGGAGATCTTAAGCTAGAGTATCTAGACCCTTGTTATATTATCGACGCTAGTAGTATTAGCTAGGGTAGTGAATTTAGTAAGGAAGTCGTTAAACGCTATAAACTCGTTATTCTATACTAGTAGTTCTAGCTTATTACTTGCTATAGTAACTACGTTATACGTTATATACTAGGTATAGAGGGTCTTTAGGAGGTTGGACCTAGTCTTCTATAGCTATATTACTACGCTATATAGGTTCTCCTTAACCTACTCGAGCTTCGCCGCGACTACCTAAAGTCACCTCTCAAAAGTAGAGTCACACGACCCACCCACTCCACAAAATCGCGTCGCGCAACGCGCGTTCAATTTTACTACTATCTTCTTGCAACCACCATAACTTCGTCAATTCTGGGCCAAAATACGTGCATTCGGAATAGAACTATCGCCAAATGTCCGTTCTATTGCAGGCAAGCGGAAATCCCTTACCCCGATTGAACGGGCTTCGATTGTTACAGCCCGCGTAGCCGGGGTATCGCGACAGGTCCTAGCAGCCAAGTTCGACTACAGCCTAACCGCCATTACCCGTACCGTCAAGCGCGTACAGGCCAGCGGATCAGTCGATTCAAAGCTATATAGTAGTAGGCCTAAAAAGCTTACCCCTATACAGGTCAGATACATCCGGCGTTTAATCAAACGGGACCCCTATATCGGCTAGGCAGCGTTATGTAACGGGAGCACCACTAGCGTGTCGATTTCTACTATACGGCGGTCTCTCGGCAAGTATTTCAACCGCAAATGGAGGTCAATCAAGAGGATAAATCTTACACCCGGTCGAGCAGCCAACCGGCTTACGTATAGCAAAGAGCTTAGAGGCAAAGACGCTATAGTGCTTAAGGTATAGTAGTTAGCGCAAGCAGTATAGTAGATCTAGCTAACCACTATCTTTCCCAGGGCGTATACTCAGACGAATCTTCGGTCTAGATAGCGCTATACAAGCTAAATGGCTAGGCTTTTCGCGAGCCTAAGGATAAATACAACAAAGAGCTTATTAATATCTAGGCTAGCGTCAAGGCAGAGATTACAGTTATAGTATAGGGGTGCATCTAGAAGGGAGGGAGGTCCCTGCTAGTCATTATAATCTAGGACGACGAAGCCTAGCGCAAAGGATACTTGGTAAATAGCTATATCTAGGCTCTAGAGGAAGGTCTTAAGCTATACTACCGCCCTGGTACTTTCTTTCTACAAGATAATGCTAGGGTATATACTATAGTAAAGACAAAGGAGTAGTTGGAAGATCATAGCATTTAGGTTCAACTACACCCGGCTTACAGTCCCGACCTCAACCCTATTAAGCACGTATAGAAGGCAATAAAGGGTATCCTACGTAGGGACTTCCTAGACCTGCATCTTCTGAGCAACAACGATACAAATATCGGAAGGGTAGAAGAGGCCCTGAAGGTTACGTAGGATAGGGTGCCCTAGGCACTGATTGACAAGCTGATCGACTCGATGCCACGACGACTGGATGCTATAGTACGGGCACGTGGGTGGTATACCAAGTATTGAAGGCTAGTCAGATATCTTCAATTTGATCAAGTTGGCTTGCGAATTGGCATTGATTTAAGTGTGTTGTAGTAGTTTGAATAGGGGTGGTTGGATATGTAGGTAGGTGCTAAGATTGAATGTGACTCTACTTTTGAGAGGTGACTTTAGCACGCGCTACCGCCTAGTATAGCCTTTATATATAGGATCTTAGTGTACTTATCTAGGAACTCCTATAGGTGTATTCGCTAGTAGCTACGTACCTTATCCTCCTAGTCTTCGAAGAGTAGGGTATACTTAACAGTATCCTTCTCCTCTCTAGTAAATGGATTAGGGTAAGGGAGGGAGATCGATACGCTATAGCCGCTACTAGCGCTACTACCGCGAGCCTAGTCTAGGGCTATCGCTATTAGCGTTCTCTAGTTCGCGAATAGTAACTTATACTCCTTAAGCTCCTTCTTAAGCGCTACACTAGCTACGATAGACGCCTCGAACCTCCCGATAGACTTATCGAGCTTTCTCTTTAGCTTGCTAACTATTATATTTATAGCTATAGCGAACCCTAAAAGGTTATACCCTCTATTGTTGTCGATCGATACTATAAAAGCAGGTATAGTATTAGAGACCTTATTCTACTATTGTTCTCTTAGCGCTATATATAGCGCTATAAGTCTTAGCGGCAGCGATGCTATAAAGTTAGCGCCGCTTATTATCTTCGCGCTTATCTTCGTAGGAGCGTTGTCCGGTTCGTTAGAATACTATAGTCCTATTCGTTAGAGTCTTATAGTCCTGTTTAGCGGACTGCTATTATATATAGGATACTTATCCTAGTAGTTAGTCCTATTTAGCGGACTACTATTGTACGTAGGATGCTTGTCCTAGTAGTTAACTTATACTATATAGGTAGTTAAGAAATAAAAACCAAGCCTAGTACGTTAGTGTCATAGGCACAGCCTATGTCATGTGCCATGTCATGTGCCATGCTATATAGTTAGCTAAGCACCCTGTAGCTAGAGGAGCGTAGCTCCACACTAGGTGGAGCTCGCCGCGTAGAGCCTTCAGCCCTCGCAAGCTCCCACGAAGGTTGCACTATTATACAACCTTGTTATATATAACCGTTATAGTAGGTTGTACCTTCAACTCGCGCGCGTAGCTAAGTCGTCTGCTGTAGAATAAAGAGCGCACTAGACCGACTAGAACGCTTCTTTTCCTAATATACTAGGCTTTGTTTTTATTTCTTAACTACCTACGTAGTACGAGTTAACTACTAGGACAAGCATCCTACGTACAATAGCAGTCCGCTGAACAGGACTATAAGACTCTAACGAACAGGACTATAGTATTCTAACGAACTAGACAACGCTCCTACGAAGATAAGCACGAAGATAATAAGCGGCGCCGACCTTGCGGTATCGCTACCGCCAAGACTTGTAGCGCTATATATAGCGCTAAGAGAATAATAGTAGAACAAGGTCTCTAATACTATACCTGCTTTTATAGTATCGATCGATAACGATAGAGGGTATAACCTTTTAGGGTTTGCTATAGCTATAAATACGATAGTTAGTAAGCTAAAGAGAAAGCTCGATAAGTTTATTAGGAGGTTTAAGGCATCTATCGTAGCTAGTGCGGCGCTCGAGAAGGAGCTTAAAGAGTATAAGTTACTACTTACAAACTAAAGGACGCTAATAGCAATAGCCCTAGACTAGGCTCGCGGTTGTAGCGCTAGTAGCGGCTATAGCGTATCGATCTCCCTCCCCTACCCCGATCCATTTACTAAAGAAGAGAAGGATACTATTAAGCGTACCCTGCTCTTTAAAGACTAGGAGGACAAGGTACGTAGCTACTAGCGAATACGCCCGCGGGAGTTCCTAGACAAGTATACTAAGATCCTATACGTAAAGGCTATACTAGGCGGTAGCGCGCGCTAGGTAGTTACAGCGAAGCTCGAGCAGGTTAAGGAGAACCTATATAGCGTAGTAGTATAGCCGTAGAAGACTAGGTCTAACCTCCTAAAGACCCTCCGTACCTAGTATATAATATATAACGTAGTTGCTATAGCGAGCAATAAGCTAGAACTACTAGTATAGAAGAATAAGTTCGTAGCGTTTAACGACTTCCTTACTAAATTCACTACCCTAGCTAACACTACTAGCGTCGACAATATAACGAGGGTCTAGATGCTCTAGCTTAAGATCTCCCCCTGCCTTTCGAGCGCTATAGTTATATAGGCAGTGCTCCCGCTAGCTAACAACTTTAAGCTCTAGGCTATACTAGCCGGCTAGCTCGCGACTAACCTAGAGGGAGAGGACTTTAGGCAGAAGCTACACGGCGGAACTAGGAGCGGCGGAACCAGGGGCGGTAGCAACAACAATAGCGGAGGCAGATACCCTAACGCGATAGAGATCGACGCGGTGACGCTCGTAGCGCTTACCCCCTAGGAGAAAGAACAGCGTAGAGCGAGTAGCTTATACTATAAGTATAGTAGGGCCGACTATATCGTAAGGGCGTACCGAGTAGGCTATAGAGGCTAAGGGGACCGCGGTAACGCCTACGGCGCTAGGTAGTTATAGCGTAGGGGCACCTAAGGCGGTAGAGGATCTGGTTTTAGTAAAGGACCTAGTTTCGGTAGTAACGCGTAAGGATAGTAGTAGCCTACCTAGGGATAGTAGTAGCCTACGTAATAAGGCTATAGCTAAGGCAGGTTCCTAGGCTTTAGGCAAGCTCCTTCTAGGGGCCTTCTAGCTTATAGCGGCGTAAGCGGCTACGCTAGGGCCTACTAGAGGGGTCAAGGCAGGCTCGCTATACGCTTTACGGACACCTCTAACTAGAGCGGTTTTGTCATTAGAGAGGTAGACAAGTAGGAGGAGCACGGCGCTTACTAGTCTATAGTAGAGCAACCCCCTAGCTTCGGCTTCTTATATAACGACTAGGGAAACAAGGAGCTCCTATAAACTATCGCTTATAGGAGGGGTACCGCTAGGTATAGGAGGGATAGGGAGATAGTTTAGTTATTAGTATAGTAGGTAGTAGCGTTAAATCTATTCTCTTGTTATTGTACCTAGCGGTTAGTAGGCGCAATATAGAGTACGTAGCACTTGTAGACTTAGGTTATATAGGTTTAGCGTTTGTAGATTTTAGCTTTATAGTTGCAAATAGACTGCTACTAGAGAGGCTAGTAATATAGTAGCTGCTATTTCTAGCTAATAGAGGGTTCTTACACTAGATCAAGTACTTAGCGGCGCTTACGCTAGTCGTTAGTAACTACTAGGAGACCCTAGTGTGCTTCGTTATAACGCTTGTAAAAGAGACCCTAGTAATCTTAGGCCTCCTATAGCTACGGAAGTATAACCTACGGATCGACTAGGAGACCCTATAGCTCGAATTCACGGAGTACTACCGTAGGAGGTGCCTTCTAGAGTATATTAGAAGCTAGGTCGCTTAGCAGGTAGGCTAGCTAGAGGCGGTACCCCTACCCCTAGAGAGTAGTAGGCAGTACTATATAACGGTAAACGATATACCTAAAGATAACGTCTCTAGTACCTCTAGTAACAATAACGAGGTTGCTATTGCTACAAGTAAGCTATCTAACTACAAGAGGGCTAGGCGGTCCGATAGGTAGAGACAGGCCTATAGACGGTAGAGATCTATGTCCTAGGGAGACGTATAGGCTAACCTATAGGGGACGCTTGTACCGCTAGGAGCGATAGGCGTTCCGGTCGAAGCGCCGCCCCCTACGTTACTAAGGCTAGTAGAGGTAGTAGCGGGCGCTAGGAGACTAACCCCTAGACCCTGGTCCCCCCTACCTGCCCTGCCCCTGCTTAGTTAAGCGTAGGGGAAGATCCGCTAGGACGACGCGAAGATCCTAAACGGAGCGAGCTTCCTAGCGATATACTAATAGAAGGGCGTAGTAGTTATACAGACTATAATAGGTAAACTAGAGAGAGCGGTAGAAGCTAAGAAGAGAGACTATATACTAGTTCTACTAGAGTAGTTCTTTAAAGACCTACTAAGTTAAGAGAGTATACTAGAGTATACGAAGTTAATGCTCCTAGCGAGGTTCTATAGCTTTATTAACGTACTTACTAAAGGGGATAAAAAGCTTAACAAGATTACGGAGAAGGATTCTAAGAAGTTCTTTAATAAAGCGGATAGACTAGCGCCTACCCTGGACGAGATTAAGGCGCGCTTACTAGAGGAATACCAAGACTTAGTAGCCGCTTTCGTCCTATAGGACGCTAATATCTTACCCCCCTACTATATATATAACTATAGGATCGAGCTGCTCCTAGGGAGTATAGTCCTATATTCGAGGAATCGCCCAATATTGCTGATAGAGCTACGTGTACTAAAGCGCTAGCTTAACAATAACCTTACAAAGGGGTTTATCCGGCCCTTATAAGAGAGCGCCTCGTTGCCTATCCTAATAGCGTAGAAGCCGGGCGGAGGTATTAGAATCTACGTTAACTACTATAGTATTAATAACGCGACGCTAAAGAGCTAGTACCCTATCCTACTAATCTAGGAGACCCTAGACTCTATCTACAAGGCGAAGATCTTTACGAAGCTCGACGTAATTGTAGCGTTCAACCAAGTACACGTAGCGCCAGGCTACAAGTAGCTTATAGCGTTTATTATAAGATTCGGCCTATATAAGACGCTAGTTATACTATTCGGCCTATAGGGCGCGCCTACTACCTTCTAGTATTACGTTAACGACATCCTCTACAACGCTCTAGATAACTACGTAACGGCGTACTTAGACGATATCCTAGTCTACTTAGGTACGCTCGAGGAGTATATTAAGTAGGTTAGGGAGGTGCTAAAGCGTATAATCGACGTAGGTCTATAGGTAGATATTAACAAGTGCGAATTCTATATAAAGCGGACAAAGTACCTAGGGCTTATTATTACGCCTAGGAGTATTAAGATAGACCTAGAAAAGGTCGAAGCGGTATATAATTAGGAGGCTCTAGAGACAAGGAGGTATCTCTAGCGGTTCTTAGGGTTCGCGAACTTCTACCGCTAATTTATATAAGGCTTTTTAAGCTATATATAGCCGCTATACAAGCTTATAAAGAAGATAGTAGACTAGGAGTAGTCTAAGTAGTACAAAACGGCTTTCTAGCGCCTAAAGGTATACTTTATTACAGTACTAGCACTATAGATATATAACTAGGAGAAGCGCGCTATAGTAGAGGTTAATACGTTAGACTAGTCGGTAGGTAGAGCGCTACTATAGGAAGGGGATAACAGTAAGTTACATCTAGTTGCTTATTTCTTAGCGAAGTATACTATAGCTAAGTGTAACTATAATATCTATAATAAGGAGCTCCTTACGATCGTTAAGGCGCTTGAAGAATAGCGCCCTAAGCTCGAAGGCGCGGCTAAAAGGTTCGATATTATTACGGACTATAAGAACCTATAGACCTTTGGTATAACAAAGTAGCTGTCGCTACGCTATATACGCTAGTCGGAGTTCTTATTACGTTTCGACTTCTAGATTATCTACCGCCTAGGTACGGTAAACGGCCGCCCTAACGCGCTAAGTAGGAAGCTAGAGTTTATACCGAAGGACGTTAAAGATAATAGGCTATAGAATAGGCGGCGCTACCTAATCGACCTAAGTAAGTTCGACCTAGAGACCTTTAGTAGCAAGTATAACTCTAAGCTACTAGGCGAGACACTAGAGCTCTTTAGCCTCGACGTTTCGCGCTACGCTAACGACCTTATTACGGAGAGCTATACGAGCTCGCTATTTATAGTAGACGTAGTAGAGGCGCTTAGTAACTAGGAGGTACGCGCCTAGCTAAGCAAGATCAAGCGGGAGCTAAGAGTACCGTTCGCTAAGTATAAGTTAGTCTTAGGTAGGGTATTCTACTATAGTAGGCTAATAATTAACCTAGATAATATAGAGCTCTATTTGTAGCTTATCTATTAGATATATATATTAGGGCCTAGTAGGTACCTAGGGAGGATAAAGACGCTTGACCTAATAAATAGGGTCTACTAGTAGCTAGGGATAAGCGTATTAGTAAGGACGTTCGTTAAAGCCTATATTCTATACTTTAAGACGAAGAACCCTTGCTCGAAGCTTATAGGGTTCCTTAAGCCGCTCCTACTACCGTTAGCGCCGTAGTAAGATATATTAGTAGACTATATTACGCCGCTCCTGCTATATAACTAGAGGGGGTAGGAGTTTAGGTATATAGTAATAGTAGTTAACTAGCTTATAAAGATACGCTACTTTATTGTAACGGCGATACTAGAGGCTAACGAGCTAGCTAACTAGTTTATTAAGCGCGTATACTTACTCTATAGTATACTAGAGACGATTATATCGGATAAAGGTACGTAGTTCGTTTTAGGGTTCTAGAGGGCGCTATCGGCGCGCCTTGCGATTACCCTAAGACCCTTATTAGCGTTCTACCCCTAGACAAACAGCTAGATAAAGCGGATTAACGCGGAACTAGAGTAGTACCTACGGCTATATATTAACTAGGCGTAGGATAACTAAGTTAACTAGCTCCCCCTAGCGGAGTTTATAGGGAATAATATAGTCTCTAAGACAATAGGCGTATTACTATTCTTTACGAATTATAGCTTTAACCTAAGAATAGGTATAGAGCTATTAAAGCTATACCTACTAAATATCTTAGAGTAGTAGAAGCGGGAGTTTTTCTAGGTATTAGAGCTTATAGACTACTTTAGGGCGATCCTTAGGAAGGTTATAGCGCTAGCGAAGTAGTTATAGGACCGCTATAAGTAGAACGCGAACCGCTATAGGGAGGACGTGCCGTAGTACTACGTTAGCGATATAGCGATGCTCGATATATAGAACTATAAGACTAGTAGGCTAACTGCGAAGCTCGCGCTATAGTAGGAGGGCCTGTTCGAGGTTATAAAGGCCTCGTTATACGCGGTGACTCTAAAGCTCCTAGCGAATATAACGATCTTCCCTACGTTCTACGTCTCGAGAGTAAGGCGCTACCTAGGGCAGGGGCTAGCTAGCTAAGAGAGGGTTGACAACGACGTAAGCGCTAACTATAGGCGCGTAGTTACGCGGACTAACGAGGGCGAAGATATAGTAGAGTGGAGGTTCGAGAAGATCGTAGGGTTCGGTAAGGCGGCGAATAGCCGCTAGTAGTACTAAGTCAAGTAGGAAGGTTATAACAACCCGACTTAGCAACCTGTAACGGATCTACGTAGCTGTAATAACGCTATCTAGGAGTTCTACGACGCGTACCCTAAGCTCCTAGGGCCGCTATTATAGACGCGAAGAAGGAGGGCGTAGCGGCAGGAGGTAAGGCGCTAAGTAAAAGGAACAGGCTATAGATACAAGTATCTAAAATCGAGCGTATAGAATAGGATAGGCTCTAGATACAAGCATCTAAAATCGGGTGTTTTAGGAGCGTTTAAGATAGCTCTAGATACAAGTATCTAGAATTGAACGGTTAGGATAGCTCTAGATACGAGCATCTAAGATTAAGCGAGCGGTTAGGATAGCTCTAGATATAAGCATCTAAAATAGGGGCTATCTTTATATAGGGGGGCTTGTTTAGAGAGGGAGGGTAGTGTTACAGGCATAGCCTATGTCATATGCTATATTATATGCTATGCTATATAGTTAGCTAAGCACCCTGTAGCTAGAGGAGCGTGGCTCCACACTAGGTGGAGCTCGCCGCGCAGAGCCTTCAGCCCTCGCAAGCTCCCACGAAGGTTGTACTGTTGTGCAACCTTGTTGTATACGACCGTTACAGTTAGGAAAAGAAGCGTTCTAGTCGGTCTAGTACGCTCTCTATTCTAGAGCAGACGACTTAGCTACACGCGCGAGTTGAAGGTATAACCTACTATAACGGTTGTATATAACAAGGTTATACAATAGTGCAACCTTCGTAGGAGCTCGCGAGGGCTAAAGGCTCTACGCGGCAAGCTCCACCTAGTATAGAGCTACGCTCCTCTAGCTATAGGGTGCTTAGCCAACTATATAGCATGGCACCTGATATAGCATATGATATAGGCTGTGCCTATGACACTCTAGGCTATCTCAAGACTCTAGATAACTAGTCCGGCGGCGGGTAAGCGTATAGCTATACGATAGTAATACAAGGAGATATGTTACTACTTCTTTCTTTATACTTCTCTTCTTTCTGTGACTTAGGCTGGCGTTACTAAGCTACTTGTATTAGCCTAAGCATTAGATTAATTCCGCTCCTCTGCGAGCTAGGTATAACCGTCCTAGGTAGCCGCGGCGAGTAAGCGTATAGCTATACGATAGTAATACAAGGAGATATATTACTACTTCTTTCTTTATACTTCTCTTCTTTCTGTGACTTAGGCTGGCGTTACTAAGCTATTTGTGTTAGCCTAAGCATTAGATTAATTCCGCTCCTCTGCGAGCTAGGTATAACCGTCCTAGGTAGCCGCGGCGGCATATATACGCCTGGAATCGGCCGAGGTTTGACCGCTTAGTATGCTTAGCGTCGGCCGGGTGTCTACGTCTCGCGATAGCCAGCTGCCTAGAGCTATAGGAGAACCTAGAAAAGAGGGGCTGCTATTACCTTCCTGTATAGCCGCGCGAGCCTATTCTTCGCTACGGTTTCTAAGCCTGTGGCTCCGGATTTCCATTTCTATACGTAGTAGACTTATACGAATATACTAGACTGAATATAGCGGCTTTCGTTAAACGTTAGAATCGATAATTATAGGGATTAGACGCGTAAATAATCTAGTAAAGGACTTCTAAGAGATCTTGTCCGACTTGTCCGACTCGTCCGACTCTACCTAATCTTCTGCCTCTATAACGAGGTCTAACCTCCTTGTTGCTTCGACTAGGAGGGGATCCGACGTCGGCGGGTCCCTATCTTCCTCTACTCTGTCCCTAGGTGTTGATTAGGCTAGGAGAACTAGGGCATTTAGGGTATATAACTGTACTGAAGGATTGCCGTGTTCCCCTATCCCCTGTACTAACATTGAAGTAATTCGGCTGTCCTAAAGTATAGTATCTTGCTTCTTTGTGGCAATCCTGCTGTGTTTATCTCGTAAATCCGACGGGATAGAGAGTGTGTTAGGCGACGTAGGCTCCGCGGCGGCATGCGCTTGCTTAAGCCTCTTCGAGGCTAGCTCTCTAGATCCCTCTTGTCGAATTGTCATAGGCATAGCCTGTGTTATATAGCTACTAGTAGACCCTATTTATTAGGTCGAGCGTCTTCGTCCTCCCTAGGTACCCGCTAGGCCCTAACGCGGATATCTAGTAGATAAGCTATAAATAGAGCTCTATATCGCCTAGGTTAATTATTAGCCTACTATAGTAGAACGCCCTACCTAAAACTAACTTATACTTAGCAAACGGTACTCTTAGCTCCTACTCGATTTTGCTTAGCTAGGTACGTACCTCCTAGTTACTAAGCGCCTCTACTACGTCTACTATAAATAGCAAGCTCGCGTAGCTCTTTATAATAAGGTCGTTAGTATAGCGCGAAACGTCGAGGCTAAAGAGCTCTAGTATCTTACCTAGTAGCTTAGAGTTGTACTTGCTACTAAAGGTCTCTAGGTTAAACTTGCTCGGGTTAATCAGGGGGCGCCGCCTATTCTATAGCCTATTATCTTTAACGTCCTTTAGTATAAACTCTAGCTTCCTACTTAGCGCGTTAGGGCGGCCGTTTGC
>MU853434.1:122487-139280 GCA_033297235.1 Trichocladium antarcticum | reverse complement strand
GACTTTAGTTTCGCGGTACGTAATAATATACTACTAAATAGACTAGAAACGAGGAAGCTACTCTACTTGGCTAATAGTATACTAAAGTTATAGATCGAATAGAGTATAGTGCTAGAACTAAGGATCCGCTAGTATAGGGAGAAGCTTCGGTTCTTTATTACTATACTAGCGAAAGACAATCCGATTATTCTAGGCCTCCTATAGCTAAGAAGATATAACCTAACAATTAACTAGGCGGACCTAAAGCTTATATTTAAGGAGCGTTACTAAGAGCAACGTTACTTATTAGGATATATAACCGAGCTAATAGCACTATAAGCGAAGCCTATAACTATAGAACCTACGACCGTAGAACCTACAACTATAAAAAACACTACGAAATACTAACTATTGGTTAAGGAAGTCCTAGATAAGGGAGAACTAGAGGATAGGGAGTATAACTAGGGTCTAGAGAACCTATAGAAGAAGAGGAAGAGGAGGTTATCCCTATTATAACGCTATTAAAGAGCGCTTAAGAACGGACCGCGGTAGACCTTATCCCCGCTAGGATCGAGAGCGGTAGTTATTCCGAATAAGCTTATAAGGAGGCTATAACTAGCGAAAAAGGTAAACGGGCGTAGGTACCTATAGGCGCTGCTACTACCGAAACGACTCCCGAAGCTACTACTATATAACAAGGCGATTAATAAAAACGACATTAAGATACTAACCGTACTAAACTTTATACTTTTCTACTACTAGAAGGGCGTAATAGTAATACGTATAACGGTTAACTAACTAGAACAAGCAATACTAAATAAGAAGAAGGACAAGGAGAGGGCTACGCTCTATACCCTACTAGACGACTTTTACAAGTGGATATTAAACCACGAAGGCTCGCTAGAGGACTATACTTCGGCACTCCTAGAACGGTACTACAAGTTTGTAAACGCCCTCTAGAGCGACGTAGAGACGATTTATAGGATTATAGAGGAGGACGCTTAGAAATTCTTCAAGAAGAGTAATAAACCCTAGCTAATAGCAGCGGATATCTTAAAACGCCTACTAGCGGAGTATCGTAATACGTTCGAGACTTTTCTTCCCTAGGAGGCGGATACGCTACTACTATATAGATTATACAACTATAAAATCGAGCTAATACTAGGAAGTAAGCTACCGTTCTTAAGGAACAGACTGTTCTTACTAATAGAGCTATATATAGTTAAGCGCTAGCTAGATAACTTGTCACAGGCACAGCCTGTGTCATGTGCCATGTCATGTGCCATACTATGTGGTTGGCTGAGCACCCTGTAGCTAGAGGAGCGTGGCTCCACACTAGGTGGAGCTTGCTACGTAGAGCCTTTAGCCCTCGCGAGCTCCTACGAAGGTTGCACTGTTATACAACCATATTATATACGACCGTTACAGTAGGTTGTACCTTCAACTCGCGCGCGTAGCTAGTCAGACCGTTAGAGGCAGATCGAACACCTTAGACTAGCTAGAACGCTTCTTTTTTCCAACGTACTGGACTTTGTTTAACCTTAACTATATAGTATAAGTTAAAACGAGCACCGTACCCCTATTTATAGTCTAATATACAGGATATCTAACGTATAGGACCACCCCCTATAGAACTACCCTAATAAACTAGGATAATAGATAGGGTAGAAGATAGCAATAACATGCCGATATAGGCGCTAGAGCAAGCTAGCCCATTGCGTGCCGCTATTATACGTAAGTAGCTAAGAGCCGCGCTAGCGGAGCAGAAGGCGATACTCGCCGCGCTTGCTAATACCTAGGCGATAGCTAATAACGCGGTTACCAAGGGTAAGGCGCTCTACAAATAGCTCAAGGCGTAGAAGTATACGAACGTAGTAATCTCGAAGATACTCGAGGAGTAGAGACTAATAACCCTATAGGCGCTCGAGGCGACGAGCGCCGCGCTAGCTAGAGGCGGTAGAGGTAGTAGCTAGCTATTATACTAGCACTGTAATAAGGACGACCTAGCTACAATGTCCCTCCCCTACCTAATACCGTTTATAAGGGAGGAGAAGGATACTATTAAGCGGACTACCCTATTTAATAACTAGTTAGATAAGGTCTAGGGGCGCTAGAGAATATACCCTTGTAAGTTCTCGACCGAGCGTACGAAGATCCTATACGCTAAGGCGATACTTAGTAGTAAC
The DNA here is from genome assembly GCA_033297235.1 of Trichocladium antarcticum. Classification (NCBI taxonomy): domain Eukaryota; kingdom Fungi; phylum Ascomycota; class Sordariomycetes; order Sordariales; family Chaetomiaceae; genus Trichocladium; species Trichocladium antarcticum. Next base: position 137,115 of record MU853434.1, on the reverse strand, counting down.
GTAAGCTACGTAGTTAAGTCGAAGCTCTAGACAATCAAGAACTACCTAGACGATAATAGACGCTAGTACTAGAAGACTAGGACTAAGTTCCTAAACGACCTTAAGAAGCGGTATATAACCTATAATGTTACTATAACAGCTACGAACTAGCTCTATATACTTATCTAGGAGAATAAGTTTACAAACTTTAATAACTTCCTAACGGAGTTCTCGAACCTAGCCGATACCGCTAATATTAAGAGCGTAATGTAGGTCCGTATATTTAAAGAACAGATCTTAGCCCGCCTTTTAGCTACGTTTACGTTATAGGTTAGGCTACTAGCGTCGGACGACTTTAACGTATAGGCTAAGATAGCCTAGACCCTATCTACGAAGTTAGATACGGAGGACTTTAGGAAGAAGATCCGTAGCGGTAACGGCGCGCTCGCTATATATTATAGTAGCGGTAGCAGGGGTACTAGGAGAGCCTAGGATCCTAACGCTATAGAGATCGACGCCGTTACCTTAGCCGCGCTTATACCGTAAGAAAAGGAGCGCCGTAGGGCCGGCGGCCTATGCTTTAAGTGCGGCGCTAGCGACTATATCTTAAGGTATTGCTAGGCTAGCCGAGGAGGCTATAGTAGCTACGGCGGCTAGCCGTAGCGCGGAGGCGCGTAGGGCTACAGCGGCGTATAGGGCTATAGCAGGGTACAGGGCTACGGCGGCGCGTAATACGGCGGCGCGCAAGGCTATAGCGGGGCGTAGGGCTACGGCGGAGCGTAGGGCTATAGCGGAGCGCAGGGCTACAGCGGCGCGTAGAGATGGTAGTAGCCTTAGGGATAGCAATAGCCTACTTAGTAAGGCTTCGGTCAAGCCCCCTCTAGGGGCCTCCTAGCTCGCGGTAGCGTAAGCGGCTACGCTAGGGCCTATAAGAAAGGTCGAGGCAGGCTCGCTATACGTTTTACAGACGCCCCTAACTAGAGCGGTTTTGTCGTTAGGGAGGTAGATAAGTAGGAGAACTACGGCGCTTACTAGAGTATAGAGTAACCCCCTAGTTTCGGCTTCTTATATAACGACTAGGGAAACGAGGAGCTCCTATAAACTATCGCTTATAGGAGGGGTACCGCTAGCCGTAGGAGGGATAGGGAGATAGTTTAGTTATTAGTACTGTAGGTAGTAGCGCTAAATCTATTCTCTTATTATTATACCTAGCGGTTAGTAGGTATAATATAGAGTACGTAGTACTTATAGACTTAGGTTATATAGGTCTAGCGTTCGTGGATTTTAGCTTTATAGTTACAAATAGGCTACTACTAGAGAGGCTAGCGGTATAGCGGCCGCTATTTCTAGCCGATAGAGGGTTCTTACGCTAGATCGAGCACTTAGCGGCGCTTACGCTAGTCGTTAGCAACTACTAGGAGACCCTGGTGTGCTTCGTTACAACGCTTGTAAAGGAAACCCCGGTGATCTTAGGCCTCCTGTAGCTACGGAAGTACAACCTACAGATCGACTAGGAGACCCTATAGCTTGAATTTATAGAGCATTGCCGTAGGAGGTACCTACTAGAGTATATTAGGAGCTAGGTCGCTTGGCAGGTAGGCTAGCTAGAGGTACCCCTACCCTCTAGGAATAGCGAGCGGTACTATATAACGGTAGAGGACGTACCTAAAGACAATAACTATAGTACCTCTAGTAACGACGACGAGGTTGCTATCGCTATAAGCAAGCTCTCTAACTACAAGAGAGCTAGGCGGTCCAATAGGCGGAGACGGGCCTATAGACGGTAGAGATCTACGTCCTAGGGAGGCGCGTAGGCCAACCTGCAAGGGACGCTCGTACCGCTAGGAGCGATAGGCGTACCGGTCGAAGCGCTACCCCCTATATTACTAAGGCTAGTAGAGGTAGTAGCTAGCGCTAGGAGACTACCCCCTAGACCCTATTCCCCCCCTTACGCCCTGCCCCTACTTAGTTAAGTATAGGGGAAGATCCGCTAAGATAACGCGAAGATCCTAAACGGAGCGAGCTTCCTAGCGGTATACCGATAGAAGGGTATAGTAGTTATACAGACTATAATAGGCAAGCTAGAGAGAGCGGTAGAGGCTAAGAAGAGAGACTATATACTAGTTCTACCTAAGTAGTTTTTTAAGGACCTGCTAAGTTGAGAGAGTATACTGGAGTATGTGAAGTCGATGCTCCTAGCGAGGTTCTATAGCTTTATCGACGCGCTTGCTAAAGGGGATAAGAAGCTTAATAAGATTATAGAGGAGGATTCTAAGAAGTTCTTCGATAAGGCGGATAGACTAGCGCCTACTTTAGACAAGATTAAGACGTGCCTACCGAAGGAATACTAAGACCTAGTAGCTACCTTCGTCCTATAGGACGCTAATATCTTACCCCCCTACTATACGTATAACTATAGGATCGAGCTGCTCCTAGAGAGCGTAGTCCTATACTTAAGGAATCGCCCGATGTCGCTAATAGAGCTATATATACTAAAGCGCTAACTCGATAATAACCTTATAAAGAGGTTTATCTAGCCCTTACGCTCGAGCGCCTCGTTGCCTATCCTTATAGCCTAGAAGCTAGGCAGAGGCATTAGGATCTACGTTAACTACTATAGTATTAATAACGTAACGCTAAAGAGCCAGTACCCTATCCTACTAATCTAGGAGACCCTAGACTCTATCTACAAGGCGAAGATCTTTACGAAGCTTAACGTAATTATAGCGTTCAACCGAGTGCGCGTAGCGCCGGGCTATAAGTAGCTTATAGCGTTTATTACGAGATTCAGCCTATATAAGACGCTAGTTACGCCGTTTAGCCTATAGGGCGCGCCTACTACCTTCTAGTATTACGTGAACGACATCCTCTACAACGCTCTAGATAACTACGTAATAGCGTACCTAGATAATATCCTAGTCTACTCTAGTACGCTCGAGGAGTATATTAAGCAAGTTAGGGAGGTGCTAAAGCGTATAATCGACGTAGGCCTATAGGTGGATATCGACAAGTGCGAATTCTATACGAAGCGGACGAAGTACCTAGGGCTTATTATTACGCCTAGGGGTATTAAAATAGACCTAGATAAGGTCGAAGCGGTATATAATTAGGAGGCTCTAGAGACAAGGAGGTACCTCTAGCGGTTTTTAGGGTTCGCGAACTTCTACCGCCGATTTATACAAGGTTTTTCGAGCTACGTACGGCCGCTATACGAGCTTACGAAGAAGATAGTAGACTAGGAGTAGTCCAAGCAGTATAAGGCGGCTTTCTAGCGCCTAAAGGTATACTTTATTATAGTACCGGCACTACGGATATATAACTAGGAGAAGCGAGCAGTAGTAGAAGTCGATACGTTAGACTGGTTAGTAGGTAGAGCGCTACTATAGGAGGGGGATAATAGCAAGTTATATCTAGTTACTTACTTCTTGGCGAAGTATACTATAGCTAAGTGTAACTATAATATCTACAATAAAGAGCTCCTTACGATTATTAAAGCGCTTGAGGAATAGCGCCCCGAGCTTAAAGGTATAGCTAAAAGGTTCGATATTATTATAGATTATAAGAACCTATAGACCTTCGGTATAACGAAGTAGCTATCGCTACGCTATATACGCTAGTTAGAGTTCTTGTTACGCTTTAACTTCTAGATTATCTACCGCCTAGGTACGGCAAACGGCCGCCCTAACGCGCTTAGCAGGAAGCTAGAGTTTATACTAAAAGACGTTAAAGATAATAGGCTATAGAACAGGCGGCGCCCCCTAATTAACCCAAGCAAGTTCGACCTAAAGACCTTTAGTAGTAAATACGACGCTAAGCTACTAGGTAAGATACTAGAGCTCTTTAGCCTTGACGTTTCGCACTACGCTAATGACCTTATTACGGAGAGCTATACGACCTTGCCGTTTATAGCAGACGTAGTAGAGGCGCTTAGTAACTAGGAGGTACGTGCCTAGCTAAGTAAGATCAAGTAGGAGCTAAGAGTACCGTTCGCCAAGTATAAGTTAGTCTTAGGTAGGGCGTTCTACTATAGTAGGCTAATAATTGACCTAGACGATACGGAGCTCTATTTATAGCTTATCTACTAGATATACGCGTTAGGGCCTAGCGGGTACCTAGGGAGGATAAAGACGCTCGACCTAATAAATAGGGTCTATTAGTAGCTAGGGATAAGCGTATTAGTAAGGACGTTCGTAGGAGCCTATACGCTATACTTTAAGATAAAGAACCCTTGCTCGAAGCCCGTAGGGTTCCTTAAGCTACTCCTACTACTATTAGCGCTATAGTAAGATATATTGGTAGACTATAATACGCCGCTCCTACTATATAAATAAAGAAGGTAGGAGTTTAGGTACGTAGTAATAGTAGTTAACTAGCTTATAAAGATACGCTACTTTATTATAATAGCGATACTAGAGGCTAACGAGCTAGCTAACTGGTTTATTAAGCGCGTGTACTTGCTCTATAGCGTACTTGAGACGATTGTATTAGATAGAGGCACGTAGTTCGTTTTAGGGTTCTAGAGGGCGCTATTAGCGCGCCTTGCGATTACCCTAAAACCCTTATCGGCGTTCTACCCCTAGATAAACGGCAAGACGGAGCGGATTAACGTAGAACTAGAGCAGTACCTACAGCTATATATTAACTAGGCGTAGGATAACTAGGTTAACTAGCTCCCTTTAGCAGAGTTTATAGGGAATAATATAGTCTCTAAGATAACGGGCGTATTACCGTTCTTCGCGAATTATAGCTTTAACCCTAGGATAGGCGTAGAGCTGTCGAAGCTATACCTACCGAACATCTCGGAGTAGCAGAAGCAGGAGTTTTTCTAGCTATCTAAGCTCGCGGACTGCTTTAGGGCGATCCTCGAGAAGGTTACGGCGCTAGCAAAGCAGTTATAGGACCGCTACGAACAGAACGCGAACTGCTATAGGGAGGATACGCTATAGTACCGCGTTAGCGATAGGGCGATACTTAATATATAGAACTATAAGACTAGTAGGCTAACTATAAAGCTCGCGCTATAGTAGGAGGGCCCGTTCGAGGTTATAAAGGCCTTATTATATATAGTAACTCTAAAGCTCCTAGCGAATATAACGATCTTCCCTACGTTCTACGTCTCGAGAGTAAGGCGCTACCTAGGGTAGGGGCTAGCCGGCTAAGAGAGGGTTAACGACAATATAAGCGCTAACCGCGGGCGCGTAGTCACGTGGACTAACGAAGGCGAAGACGTAGTAGAGTAGAGGTTCGAGAGGATCGTAGGGTTTAGTAAGGCGGCGAACGGTTGCTAGTAGTACTAAGTTAAGTAGGAAGGTTATAACAACCTGACTTAGTAACCTATAACGGATCTACGTAGCTATAATAACGCTATCTAGGAGTTCTACGATACGTACCCTGAGCTTCCGGGCCTGCTATTGTAGACGCGGAGAAGGAAGGCGCAGCGCCAGGGTAGGCGCTAAGGACGCTATCTAGGAGTTCTACGATATATACCCCGAGCTTCTAGGCCCGCTATTATAGACGCGGAGAAGGAAGGCGCAGCGCTAGGGTAGGCGCTAAGATAACTCTAACTCCAGATGCGAGTACCTAGGATAGGGGGCTATTTTTATATAGGGGGCTTGTTTAGAGAGGGAGGGTAGTGTCATAGGTATAGCCTATGTTATATGCTATATTATATGCTATACTATATGGTTGGCTGAGCACCCTGTAGCTAGAGGAGCGTGGCTCCACACTAGGTAGAGCTCGCCGCGCAGAGCCTTTAGCCCTCGCGAGCTCCTACGAAGGTTGCACTGTTGTGCAACCTTGTTGTATACGACCGTTATATAACTACCTAACGAAAGGCTTTATCTAACTATCGAAATCGAGTATAGGAGCGCCTCTGCTACTCGCCTAGAAGCTAGGAGATAGAGTATAGATTTACGCTAACTTCTAAGGTCTAAACAACGTTTTAATAAAGAGTTAATATCTAATACTACTGATTAAGGAAACACTCGATTCTATCTATAGAGCACGGATCTTTACGAAGCTAGATGTTATCGCAGCGTTTAACAGAGTCTAAGTAGCGGAAGGCTACGAATAGTTAATAGCGTTTATAACACAATTTGGCCTTTACAAATCGCTAGTTACGCTGTTCGGGCTATAGGGAGCGCCCGCTATGTTTTAGCACTGTTACGGCTGTGGGCACAGTTGACCACTGCGTAACACCATCAAAAGATGGAACGTTGTTCGATCTGCCAGACCGAACACGTAACTGTACCTATGAACTATGTCACGGTTCAGACCCGTGACAAGCACTATATTAATAACACGCTATACAATATACTAGACGTATACGCTATAGCGTACCTAGACAATATACTAATCTACTCTACGAATATAGCAAACTATATTAAGTAAGTAAAGGAGGTACTAAAGAGACTATACTAGGTAGGGCTTTAGGTCGATATTAATAAGTACAAATTCTATACTATAAGGACGAAATACCTAGGCCTAATTATTACTCTAGGTAGCATCGATATAGACAAAGAGAAGGTAGTAGCTATTATATTCTAGGAACCGCTAATAACGAGGCAGCAGCTACAACGGTTCTTAGGCTTCGCGAACTTCTACCGACGATTTATTAAGAACTTCTTAGAAGTAGCGCGGCTACTTGATAACCTGACGAAGAAAACAATAAGCTAGGAATAGAGCAGACTATACCATTTAGCTTTTAAGTAACTAAAAACGTACTTCTCGCTGGCACTAGCGCTAAGGATCTACAACTAGGATAAGCCCGTAGTTATTAAAACTAACGCTTTAGACTAGTTAGTAGGCGGAACGCTACTATAGTAAGATAATAATAGCGACTAGTACCTAGTAGCCTACTTTAGCGCAAAGCACTCGGTATAGGAATGCAATTACAACATCTATAACAAGGAGCTGTTAGCGGTAATCAAGGCACTAGAGGAATAGCGACTAGAACTACAGGGAGCAAACGGCCAGTTTAACATTATTATAGACTATAAGAACCTTTAGACCTTTGTAATAACGAAGCAACTATCCCTAAGGTATATACGGTAGTCTGAATTCCTATTACGATTTAACTTCTATATTATCTACTAGCTGGGATCGGTAAACGTAATGCTAGATGCACTAAGCTATAAGCTAGAACATATGCTATAGGGCGTAGAGGATAACCGACTCCGGAACCGTAAAAGGCTACTAATCGACCCCGACTAGTTCGACCTAGAGACATTTAAACTGCTAAGACTATATAACAAGGCGATTACAGTTAACCAGTTAGACCTATCGAGGCATATCGACGATCTGCTAAACGAGATATATACAAGCTTGGATCTACTAAAGGTAACGCTTAAGGCGTTAGCAGACCCTAGAACTAGAGCGTAGCTAAAGGATATAAAAACGAAGCTTAAAGTGCTATATGTAGAGTACTAAGCTATCGTAGGTAAGGCTTACTACCGAAAGAGGATACTTATTAACCTAGATAATAACGAAATATAGCTATAGCTAATCTACTAAACTTACGTATTAGGACCTAGGGGCTACCCTAGAAGGACTAAGACCATTGATCTAATAAACCGGAAATACTAGTAGACTAGGATAACTAGTATAATCTACAACTACTATAACGCCTACTTACTATATAACAAGACGAAAACGCTAAGGGCGCTACTAACGGGCTTTCTAAAGCCGCTGCTAGTACTACTCTCGCTATAGCGGGATATATCGGTAGATTATATTATACTACTCCCGCTATATATAAGGAGAAACCGGACCTTTAACTATATTATAGTAGTAGTAGACTAACTAACGAAAATGCGCTACTTTATTCTAATAGAGACCTTAGAAGTAGATAAGTTAACGGACCGATTTGTAGAACGGGTCTATAGCCTTTATAGCCTACCCGAGACAATTATATTAGATAGGGGCATATAGTTCGTTTCAACGTTCTAGAGAACGTTGTTAGTATAATTAGCGGTAACTCTAAAGCTATTATCGGCGTTCTACCCACAAACGAACGGCCAGACTAAACGGATTAACGTAGAGTTAGAATAGTATTTGCGCCTTTTTATCGACTAGGTATAGGATAACTAGGCGGATTAGGTACCGCTTATAGAGTTCGTAGGGAATAATATATTGTTAGAGACAATAGGAGTGTTACCCTTCTTTACAAACTACGGTTTCTAGCTACGAATAGGCGTAGAGCCGAGCAGGCTATACCTACTAGAACTCTCGGAAGCTTAGAAAAGGGAGTTTTTCTAGGTAATAGAGATATCTATACGCTTTAAAGTAGTACTAGATATAGCGAAGGCACTAGCGAGGTAAGCGTAAGACCGGTACGAGATTAACGCGAACGCTAAACGTAGCGACGCCCTAGTCTATAGAATCGGCGATAAGGTAATGCTTAATATACGGTATTACAAGACAGGGCGCCTAACGAAGAAGCTCGAACCGCGCTAGGAAGGACTATTCGAAGTTACTAAGGTAGCGTTATACGTAGTAACGCTATACCTGCTAGCGAATATAAAGATATTCGACACGTTCTATATATTACTAGTTCGGCTATAGCGGGGCAAGTAGGGAATCCTAGGGCAAGCTAACGTATAGAGAGATATAAGGGCGAACTGTAGTAAGGAAGTAAGGCGCTAGGACGACAGCGTCGAAGTAGTTAAATAGAGATTTAAAGAGATTCGAGACTTTAGGAAGGTAGAGAACGGGAGGTAGTAATATCTAGTTAAGTAGGAGGGCTACGCCTAGCCGACTTAGTAGCTAGCAACGGATCTACACGGCTGCGATAATGTTATTTAGAAGTTCTACGATGCTAATCCGAACAAGCTAGGGCCCCTAGCGTAGGTACTAAGAAGGAACTGAAGCCACGATTCGAGCGTTCGAACCGTAGGCTTAATTTAAAGAAGGAGGAGGCTTGTTTTAAGGGAGGGTAGTGTCACGGGTCTAGCCGTAACATATAGCTATATGGCCATTGCGGGCCGTATAGCCATTGTGGAGCGGTTGTACGATGTAGGGCCTGTAGAGCCTGCAGCATATAGAGCCCGCTGCGCAGGGCTTATCCCTGGCGGGCCACACCTACCATCTTGAGTTCCTCGTACAACCATATCGAATATATACGTACCCTAACATTGGGCATTTACCACCCGTGACACCCTGCTCTAGTCCTTCGCTAGCTTCTTAGCTATCCCCTTTAGCTCGCTCCCCTTACTAACCGTAGTTAGGACGTAGTAGCTCGCCGCTCCGTATACTACTACGCTCCTTATACACTTCGTATATACCTCCTAGGCCTTCGTAAGACTTAGGCCCTACGTCTTCGCCGCGATCCTCGTTAGCGCGAACTCCTAGGTAGCGAGCTTCTTCTTATCCGCGCCGTAGTGCGCTTGCTATAAGAGCTTCTAGTCTAGCTAGACCCTAAGGAACCTAGCGGACTTAACTAGTTTAATATTTATATGCCTACTTCTATCCGAGAGGGCGAGCTTAGCTAGGTCTAGCTACTACCTTCGGTTCTTGTTAAAGTAGATTAGTTTATACTTCTATACTATAAACGCTATTCCCTACGTTCCTACCTACTTTAGGTAGGTTCCTTACACTCGCTCGAGTTAGCGGACGTTTACCTTAGCCGACTTTCTAAATACTAGTAGGTTCGTATCGTCGGTAAAGCTCGCTATACTAAGGTGTAGGTGCTCTCTCCTTAGGTCCTTATATAGTAATATAATATATAAGATGAATAGGACAGGTAATAGGGGGGACCCCGAGGGCACCCTCGCTATAACTAGGATATCGTCTATTACCTTCCTATCGAAGTAGAGGATCGCGACCCTGTCCGTTAGCTATTCCTACACCTAGAGTACTATCTACTTCGGGTAGCCGAGCTCCTGGAGCGTAGCTAGTAGTCTAACGTGGTTAACTATATCGAAGGCTCTAGCGATATCTAGTTATAGGAGGGATACTAAGGCGCCTTAGCGCTATACCTCCTAGACCTAGGCTACGACTAGTCGGACTACTAGCTTAGTTAATCTACTCGCCTAGTTGCCTATCTACTTAGTAGGGAGTAGCCTATAGACCTCCGCCGCTACTATAATCCTTCTTGCTACTACTACCTCGATTACCTTCCCTATAGTTAGGAGCAGCGTAATAGGGTAGTAACCTCCTAGGGTATAGTATATATTAGGTATCTTTCCTAGCTTCTATAGGACTACTGTCTTAGCGCTCTTAAACGCGGCTAGGAACTACACTAGCTGTAGGCACCTTGTAGTTAGGGCCGTAAGGATCTGGCTTAGCGGTTAGCCGTATAACTTCAGGAATCCTATTAGGAGTATATCCTCCCTTAGGGCCTTCTATAGGCTCGCTTTATCCTATACCGCTTTTATCGCTAGGAAGCTTACGAGCTCCTAGACCTTAAACCTTTACTCCTACTCCTCCTTAAGGTCTAGGTCCTAGATATCGCTAAGGTCCGCCCCTAGGCTTAGGAAGAACTTCTTCGTAAGCGCTTCTACCTTATTCTAGTATATCGTTAGATCTAGGCTACCGTCTAGGCCCTTTAGGGCCAGGAGTTTTAGTAGCTTAGAGGGGAGGAAGCTCCTAAGCCTTGCCTATTGCTCGAGCTACTATAGGGTCTCCTCCCTAGCTTCCTTGATCGTCTTCCTCTAGTAGCGCCTCTTTTCTTCCGCTATTTCTATTACTAGCTCTTTTTACTTCTCGTTAAGCTTCTCCTTATAGAACTACGTAAAGGTCCTCTAAAGCTCTCTCTCCGCCTCCTTCGCTACCTTTAACGCCTCCTCTACCTTACCTGTCTACTATAGGGAGCTCCTCCCTCTTAACTCCTTCCTCCTAGGGGCTATCGCGTAGGCGATAGCTATTAGCTCCGTAGCTAGCTCTTCGAACACCTTCTCTAGCCCCTTTCTCGTCTTAATCCTTACCTTTAGCCCCTCTAGCCCTCCGTCGTTAAGCTATATCCTTAGCGGCAAGTACGCTACCTCTACCTTTATTAGCTTCTCTAAGACCTTCTTCTAGTTCTACCCTTCTAGCGCCTTCCCCTTTAGGAATAGGCTATCGAGCTTTACTTCGAGCACCTATAGATAGTAGTCCGACCCTCCCCTAATCTTCTTCCTTAAATACATTATCGTTAGGTCTATTAAGGCCTAGATATAGTCGATCGTTAACGTCTTACCCCTTTACTCTCCTATAGGGGTTCTTATAACTATACCCTATAGGGTTTATAGGCTTAGGTCCTACTTATAAGCTAACTTAAGGAGCTCCTTAGACTTCCTCTTATATCGCCCGAACTCGTCCTAAACTAGGTTCTAAAGGTTAAAGTCTCCCGCTAGGATTATAGTATAGGCTAGGCCCCGATAGGCTAGGAGGCTCTTTAGGATAGTCTTATCTACTCTATAGTTATTATATACTAACTAGAGCTCTAGACCCCTTCTCCCTAGCTCTAGGAACTATACCTTATATTATTACGCTCTTGCCTTATATTCCTACTATCTAATGTTAAACTTCTTATATATATATATCGCCGCTTTTCCCTATTACGTATAAACTAGGTAGTACCGTAAGCTCTAGGGGCAGTAGGCTACCCCCTACTTACTAAGCTATAGTTCCTAGACCGCGATTATATCGAACTCCGCCTCCTCTAGTAGAATCTCTATATTCTGCTTTACGCCTCTAGTGTTCTAGAGTATAGTTTTAAAGATCATCCTCTCCGCTAGCTATACCTTCGTCCTCTAGCTCGTTTTAGGTTAGGGGGATAGTTGCCGCTACTAGTAGACCCTAGGGCTAGGTATTCTATATACTTAGGATACTAGTAGCCTATACATTAGGCATTTCCTAGGCGCTTAGGGGTTCCGCCTAGGATCCTTAGGATCCCCGGCGCTATTGCTATAGTAGCGGCGGTCCTAACGTAAATAGGGCTATAGCCAGGCCGAACTATAGTTAGCTCTATAATATATCCTTGCTTACTATAGTAGGGCGGCCTTTTAGTATTAGGAACCTAGGTCTCTTCGCTCCGACCCTCTAGTACCCCTCCCTATCCTCCGCCTCTACGCCTTAGCGTATAAACGCGAACAGTAGCTTTCCAGGCTCCGGTCTAGCAGGTTCGAATGTTCTAGGCCTATACTAGTACGCTTCCTTAGCCCCCTCCTATACTCTTACCCTCTCCCTACACTCCTTCGACTACCTAGTATACTTTCTACTATACGCTAGGTACCTTAGTAGGAGGTAGCCCTTATAGGTAGGGTACTAGGCCTCCCCTTCCTTTCCTCCTACTCTATAGGCCCTTGCTCTATATCTTCTATATAGGGGTTCCTTTAGGTAGTACCTCTAGATATATCCCTACTTCTAGTACTTAAAGTACTACTTTAGCTTAAGCGCTACCTAGTACGGTTTATAGTCTAGTACTTAGGCGTCCTAGATAACTCCGAAGTTATACGCCGCTCTTGCCTTGTCTTAGCTCTTGAAGGTTACTAGTACCGTCGCTCTTATAAGCTCCGGCTTACTAGGGATCCTAAACTTAACTATGTTTACTATATAGAAATCCAGTCCCTAGGCGAACTCCGCTTTAGTAACTCCCTAGATCTCTAACCTTATTAGACCCTTTAGGAGCACTACGAAGGTCCTATAGGCTTCCTTCGCCTACTTCCCGAACGCTTGGTAGATCTACTAGTTGTTCTTAGTGTACTATTCCTTCGCTGCTTTATCCCTGAAGGTAATAATAGTGTCCCCGCTAGGGAGCTTCCTTATAGCGACTGCTCCTTTCTATATAGACTAGTTATTAATCGCCTAGATAATCTCTAGGGGGGTTCTCTTCGCGAGGTTAGCTAGTAGGCTATTACCTTGGACAAGGATTTCCTTAGCGATCCTTCGGGGGATCGCCTTTGCAGGTTACGCTTAGGGCGCTAGGGCTCCTGCTACGATCGTTGCCTAGGAGCGGTTAGGACCCTATCCTACGCTCGTAGTAGCTAGGGCGCTCGTGATCGCGGCCTGTACTTCCTTGGCTACGATCTTCCTTATAGTCGTATAGTTAAGGCCTTCTAGGCCTCCTTTAGCGCTCTACAGCTAGTTAATAGCGCTCTATACCTAAGCTAGGATCTCTTTCGCTACTCCCTAGGCGATGTTCTTCTTGTTTAGGCTAACTAGGGCGACTATACTATCGAGTATAGCCTTAATATCGCCTAATCCGCGTTGTTCCTAGCGGGGGGGGGGTTAGTGCTACTGCTATTAGTATTAATAGGGGGGTTAGCGGTAGGTCTGCTAGTAGTTACAGGGGCCGCTCGGGGGCGCTCCGTAGGGGGGTTCGGGTCCGTTGTACCGGGACTCGGATAGGCCTCTTAGGGCAGGTAGGGTGCTCCTAGTAGCGGGGGTAGGGGGGGGAGGTCGCTATTAACCTCTATGCTAGGTCCGGTATAAGCTATTAGGGCCGGCGCTAGGTAGATCCGCTATAGATCTAGGTTGTAGGTCTAGGCGGTGTGGAAGAAGATTTCTAGGAGCTGCACGTAGCTCGTTTTCCCTATCTTCCTACGCCTGCAGCACCTGCGTAGCGTCTCGCGCGTAGATGCACCTGGTATGGTTAGATAGAGCTCGTTAGGAGCTTTCTAGCGATGTGGGTTTCGGCCGTTTTGGCGCGCTGCTGCACCAGTTGGTGCGGGCCTGTTTGCGAAGAAAGTTCTTTATCTTATATATTATATTACTATATAAGGACCTAAAGAGAGAGTACCTATACCTTAGTATAGCAGGCTTCGCTAATAATACGAACCTACTAGTGTTTAGAAAGTCGGCTAAGGTGAACGTCCGCTAACTCGAGCGAGCGTAGGGAACCTACCTAAAGTAACTAGGAACGTAAGGAATAGCGTTTATAGCGTAGAAGTATAAACTAATCTACTTTAATAAGAACTAAAGATAGTAGCTAGACCTAGCTAAGCTCGCCCTCCTAGATAGAGGTAGGTATATAGATATTAAACTAGTTAAGTCCGCTAGGTTCCTTAGGGTCTAGCTAGACTAGAAGCTCTTATAGTAAGCGTACTATAGCGCGGTTAAGAAGAAGCTCGCTACCTAGGAGTATACACTAACGAGGATCGTAGCGAAGACGTAGGGCCCGAGCCTTACAAAGGCCTAGGAGGTATATACAAAGTATATAAGGAGCGTAGTAGTATATAGAGTGGCGAGCTACTATGTCCTAACTATAGTTAGTAAGGGGAGTAAGCTAAAGGGGATAGCTAAGAAGCTAGCGAAGGACTAGAGTAGGGGCCTCTATATAGTAGTAGGAGGCTATAGAACTACGCTAATTGGGTACCTAGAGACAGAGGCCTAGGTCCTACTAGTAAACCTCTACCTAAACAAGCGGCTAGCTAACTTCGAAGCTAGGATATATAAACTACTCCTCTAGTTAGGGGAGGGACTAGGGCGCCCCCTAGTTATAGTAGCGAGCTTAATCTAGAAGGTATATACTAAGCTATTTAGGAGGTTCTAGAAAAGGAGTAGAAGGATATAAAGGAGGAAGCCTAGGCTAGGCCTATAGGGGCTAATAGTAGTTAAGAGAGTAGTAGCTATAGTAAACAAGTAGGCTAAGTAAAAGTAGAAGATAGAGAAGCTAAAGAATAAAACCCTTAATATAGATAGAGTAGTAGAACTTGCCTAGTAGGAGCGTAA
>MU853434.1:110377-122477 GCA_033297235.1 Trichocladium antarcticum | reverse complement strand
CTAGTAGTTACAGGGGCCGCTCGGGGGCGCTCCGTAGGGGGGTTCGGGTCCGTTGTACCGGGACTCGGATAGGCCTCTTAGGGCAGGTAGGGTGCTCCTAGTAGCGGGGGTAGGGGGGGGAGGTCGCTATTAACCTCTATGCTAGGTCCGGTATAAGCTATTAGGGCCGGCGCTAGGTAGATCCGCTATAGATCTAGGTTGTAGGTCTAGGCGGTGTGGAAGAAGATTTCTAGGAGCTGCACGTAGCTCGTTTTCCCTATCTTCCTACGCCTGCAGCACCTGCGTAGCGTCTCGCGCGTAGATGCACCTGGTATGGTTAGATAGAGCTCGTTAGGAGCTTTCTAGCGATGTGGGTTTCGGCCGTTTTGGCGCGCTGCTGCACCAGTTGGTGCGGGCCTGTTTGCGAAGAAAGTTCTTTATCTTATATATTATATTACTATATAAGGACCTAAAGAGAGAGTACCTATACCTTAGTATAGCAGGCTTCGCTAATAATACGAACCTACTAGTGTTTAGAAAGTCGGCTAAGGTGAACGTCCGCTAACTCGAGCGAGCGTAGGGAACCTACCTAAAGTAACTAGGAACGTAAGGAATAGCGTTTATAGCGTAGAAGTATAAACTAATCTACTTTAATAAGAACTAAAGATAGTAGCTAGACCTAGCTAAGCTCGCCCTCCTAGATAGAGGTAGGTATATAGATATTAAACTAGTTAAGTCCGCTAGGTTCCTTAGGGTCTAGCTAGACTAGAAGCTCTTATAGTAAGCGTACTATAGCGCGGTTAAGAAGAAGCTCGCTACCTAGGAGTATACACTAACGAGGATCGTAGCGAAGACGTAGGGCCCGAGCCTTACAAAGGCCTAGGAGGTATATACAAAGTATATAAGGAGCGTAGTAGTATATAGAGCGGCGAGCTACTATATCCTAACTATAGTTAGTAAGGGGAGTAAGCTAAAGGGGATAGCTAAGAAGCTAGCGAAGGACTAGAGTAGGGGCCTCTATATAGTAGTAGGAGGCTATAGAACTACGCTAATTGGGTACCTAGAGACAGAGGCCTAGGTCCTACTAGTAAACCTCTACCTAAACAAGCGGCTAGCTAACTTCGAAGCTAGGATATATAAACTACTCCTCTAGTTAGGGGAGGGACTAGGGCGCCCCCTAGTTATAGTAGCGAGCTTAATCTAGAAGGTATATACTAAGCTATTTAGGAGGTTCTAGAAAAGGAGTAGAAGGATATAAAGGAGGAAGCCTAGGCTAGGCCTATAGGGGCTAATAGTAGTTAAGAGAGTAGTAGCTATAGTAAACAAGTAGGCTAAGTAAAAGTAGAAGATAGAGAAGCTAAAGAATAAAACCCTTAATATAGATAGAGTAGTAGAACTTGCCTAGTAGGAGCGTAAAATAGCAGCCTAGGAGGGGCGCGCCGCGCTTATAACAAGAGCAAGAAGACCTACGTACCGCTTAGTAGACAAGGACCCCCCGATACAACTATTTACAGACCTTACCCTTAAGAGATACAAGGGTCTAAGTAAGGCTTAGAGCTCCTTGCTTACCTAGGCGTATAGTAGGGACATTAGCCTCTAGGAGTACCTAAATATAGTAAACGTCCTAGAGATTACTATACTATACTATAAGTATAGCGAGGGTAAAGAAACGATCGAACACCTAGTAGTATAGTATAAAGATCTACTAAAGTATAGAACCTAGGAAGAGTTATAAATATAGTTATAACAGGATCTATAGCTCGTCTTATAACAAGCTATATAGCTATATAAGAGCTTAGTAAAGGTAGTTATTAGCTAGTTAATAGATTTAGGGCGCCTAACGGAGTATAGTATAGCTCGTAGGCTATAACTAGAAGCTACAAAGGCTATAAAAGCGGCTAAGAGTAGCAGAGAGGGTATAGGAAGTACCGAACCGAGCCGCTAATGGAGACAGGGGCTATCCTTTATATATAGTATAATGGATTCAAAGCGCTAAAGCAGAAGCGTAGGCAGGGGTTTTTACCTAGCCCCCTGTTCAGGGGGTATAGTTTCCTTTGTATATAAACTAGTAGCAGGACCGGCGCGCTGTAAGGCATATCGGAGTACGAATAAATAATAATATTTATAGATGTTACTAAGGTGTAGTTGCTCTATTATTACTAAGATATTAAACAAGCTATTTAGGGCTTTAACTATAGGTAAGTTCTTCGGCCTTAGGAGTATCTTTATATTATGCTCTTTAGGCCCTGTAAGAGAGCCTATATAAAGTATATATATAGCCTTATCGCGGCTATAGCTCTCTATAGTCTTCTAGTATAGCTCTCTGTCCGATTGTTGTAGCTTATAGGAGAACGTAGAAATAACTTCGAGTTATAGGTTAAGCACTAAATTGTTAGCCTTTAGCTAAGTTAGGAGGGAGAATTTATAGCTTACAATCTATAAAGAATAGATAAACGATTATAGGGAGTGGTGTAATTGTAGTATGTTGCACCTGGAAGCCGCAAGGCTGTCGGTTCGAATCTAGCCTCCCTTACCCTCTTTTCGGTTTTTCAGGATTAGTCCCCTGCAAATTCCGACGAGAGTTACACTAACCAAAGAAGGAAAACCCGAGGAATAGCCGTTGTCTTGGAGACTAGGATCTAGGCCCCTACGTTATATACCGATCGGCAAGAACCCTATGTTACTCGCTATATGATAAAAACAATCTAGCCGTAGTAGCTAGGGACTAGTAAACTACCTAGGGTAGAAGCTAAACTACCTAATAAAATACTACTAGGGGCCCCCCCTAGAAGAAACTAGACTTGAACGAAGAGCGGAAGAAGAAGGAGATTATTAACTACCCTAGAACCAATTATATCTAACAAAGGGGGCAGGTAGGGTTAGAGAAGGCTAGGGCATCACGTAGTATGAAGGAAACAGAAGCGGGGAGATCAAATCGAAGAGTAGAGGTTTTTATCCGGCCTAGCGAGGGTACGGTTTCCTATACTAAACAAACTAGTAGAAGGACCGGCGCGCTGTAAGGCATATCGGTGTACGAATAAATAATAAATAGATAAACGATTAGTAAAGTCTCTTTGTTACTCTTAGCCGCTATAATAAGAGAGTCGCTATAGAGGCACGACAATGTAACTCTAGTAAGAAGAGGTAGGTCCCTCTATCCCCTCCTCTAAGTTCTATAGAGCTAATTAGTAGAGAGGCCTAATCGCACTAGAATCTACCTAAACCTTTCTTCTTCTACAGTATAGGGTATATATACCTTAGGAAACTTTCCTCGCAAACAGGCCCGCACTAACTGGTGTAGCAGCGCGCCAAAACGGCCGAAACCTACATCGCTAGAAAGCTCCCGACGAGCTCTATCTAACTATAACGGGGGCATCTACGCGCGAGACGCTACGCAGGTGCTACAGGCGTAGGAAGATAGGGAAAACGAGCTATATATAGCTCCTAGAAATCTTCTTCTATACTGCCTAGACCTACAACCCGGATCTATAGCGGATCTACCTAGCGCTAGCCCTAATAGCTTATACCGGACCTAGTATAGAGGTTAATAGCGACCTCCCCCCCCTTGCCCCCGCTACTAGGAGCACCCTACCTACCCTGAAAGGCCTATCTAAGTCCTGGTATAATAGACCCGAACCCCCCTATAGAGCGCCCCCGAGCAGCCCTTGTAACTACTAGCAGACCTACCGCTAACCCCTCTATTAATACTAATAGTAGTAGTACTAACCCCCCCCCCCGCTAGGAACAACGCGGATTAGGCGATATTAAGGCTATGCTCGATAGTATAGTCGCCCTAGTTAGCCTAAACAAGAAGAACATCGCCTAGGGAGTAGCGAGAGAGATTATAGCTTAGGTATAGAGTGCTATTAACTAGCTATAGAGCGCTAAAGGAGGCCTAGAAGGCCTTAACTATATAACTATAAGGAAGATCGTCGCTAAGGAAGTGTAGGCTATACTTACAAGCGCCCTAGCTACTACAAGCGTAGGAGAGGGTCCTAACCGCTTCTAGGTAACGATCGTAGTAGGAGCCCTAGCGCCCTAAGCGCAACCTATAAAGGCAATCCCCTAAAGAATCGCTAAGGAAATCCTTGTCTGAGGTAACGGCCTGCCGGCTAACCTTGCGAAGAGAACCCCCCTAGAGATTATCTAGGCGATTAATAACTAGTCTATATAAAAGGGAGTAGTCGCTATAAGGAAGCTCCTTAGTAGGGACACTATTATTACCTTTAGGGATAAAGTAACGAAGGAATAGTATACTAAGAATAACTAGTAGATCTACTAAGCGTTTAGAGAGTAGGCGAAGGAAGCCTATAGAACCTTCGTAGTGCTTCTAAAGGGCCTAATAAGGTTAGAGATCTAGGGAGTTACTAAAGCGGAGTTTACCTAGGGACTAGATTTCTATACGGTAAATATAGTTAAGTTTAGGATCCCTAGTAAGCTAGAGCTTATAAGAGCGACGGTACTAGTAACCTTCGAGAGCTAAGATAAGGTAAGAGCAGCGTGTAACTTCGGAGTTATCTAGGACGCCTAAGTACTAGACTATAAACCGTACTAGGTAGCGCTTAAGCTAAAGCAATGCTTTAAGTACTAGAAGTAGGGATATATCTAGAGGTACTACCTAAAGGAACCTCTATATAGAAGATATAGAGCAAGGGCCTATAGAGTAGGAGGAAAGGAAAGAGAGGCCTAGTACCTTACCTATAAGGGCTACCTCCTGCTAAGGTATCTAGCGTATAGCGGAAAGTACACTAGGTAGTCGAAGGAGTATAGGGAGAGGGTAAGAGTATAGGAGGGGGCTAAGGAAGCGTACTAGTATAGGCCTAGAACATTCGAACCTACTAGACTAGAGCCCGCGAAGCTACTATTCGCGTTTATTATAAGAGACTAGCCCTATAGCAATTGCAGATAGGCGTACAATATAGTAATCTTTATTCTTATAGAAGGAAGAGGTAAATATAAGATATAGAACAACCCTCTCTAATATATCTACCGAACCCTTAGTCTGTACATAGGGTATATGCCGATCCTAGGTGCCGGGTCGGTCGTATATATAGACTAAGGCAAGTACGCGAGGCAGCTATAGAAGCTGCTAGAAAGGTGCTAACCAATCTAGGGTAGGGCGCTAACCAATCCCTAGTAGGTCCGCCTTAGATCCGGACCGGGTCCGGATCGCGCGTAAGGCGCGCGTGGTACGTATATAAGGCGTTATAGGTACAATACGTAACTACTATACGCAGGCAAAGCCCGAGCCTATAATATACCCCCCTCCTCCCTTAGCGCTTATAGTAAGAGCGGCTTCGGCGAGCTATACTAGGCGAACTTACTCCTATATAGCGCGCTTCTCTAGCCGTTAGCGCGCGTTTGATTTCGGGCCGTCGTTCTAGAGTACGTTCCTCTACTCCTACTCGAAGGCCTCGAGCGCCTTAGTATTCTCTATATTCTTAAGAGGCTCCTACGTTAGGGTAATATACCCCTTCTACTTTACTAATATATTATAGCAGTTCCCTCTCCCCTTTATATTTCTAGTAGCTAAGACTACCTTTACCTTATATTTCTTATATAGTATACTATCCTATAACAATTCCTAGGTAAGACCTAGGCGAGAGTCCGTTATACGTTATAACAGGAGCGGGTTAGTTATAGCTCGTTCGATAAGGTCGATATAAAAGGTTAGGTAAATACCTCTAGGGACGTTAAAGGTAACTATTAATAGCGTTAGGACCGCTACTACCTTATACTTAGTATTAACCTAGTTAAGTTTCTAGCTTAGGCGATTTATCTTAATATTATATAGGGAAAGCTATACCTTATTATTAACTTAGAACCTCTTAGCTAGGCGCTAAGAGCGATTAGCGTTCTCCTATTAACGCTACTAAGTATATACAATAGTAGCCTACGTCTATTCTATACCCTCCTTAAAATAATAGAGGAACTAGGCGGCTCGCTTTTATAGTAAGGAGGAGGGGGCGACTAGTATCTCTACTTACTAGATCGAGTCTATATTAAAACTATATAGGAGAAAGTTCGCGCTTAACCTAGTAATAGTCGAGTTATAGTTATTAAGGGTAAGCTAGTACGTTAGTAGGTACTTAGCCTAATCGTACTATAAGAAGGAGATAACTATCCTTAGGATTGCCTATACCGTCTAGTTTATCCGCTTAGTACCTCCGTTAGTCTATAGGTAGTATACTATTAAGAGTAATTATTTAATTCTAACAAGCTTATAGAGAGTTGTCTAAAACTTACTAAGCTAATCTAACCTATAGTTAGTAATAATCTATAAGGGGAACCTATAGAAGCGCTACTAAACGTTACAGAAGCGGAGCGCGTACTTTTTAGCGCCTATTAAGGTTATAGCCTTAAGCTATAAGAACTTAGATAGTCGATTAGTAATAACTATTAGGTACTAGGGCAAGGTCTTGCCCTTTGTAGGGAGGTTAACTATAAAATCAATAGAGATCTGCTTCTAAAAACGTTCTATAATTAGCAGGGGTTAAAGGAGACCTTAATAGAGTTAGCGAAAGTACTTGCTTCCTCGATAGGAGTAACAATTATATACGAACTTCTTAATATCTAGTAATATACAATCCTAATAGTATCTACGCTATAGTATTTAAAATAGGCTATTCCTCTCTAGGTAGCCGAATATAAGCAAGTTATAGGTACGCTATAGGGTCTTAGTAGTAAAAGGCTCCTATATAGGGAGCTAGAGTTAGCCTTGGAATTAGAGCGTGCCTTACGCGCTTAGGGAATAGTCGGCGATCTATATCTACAGTACTCCTACTTCCTTAGGGAACTTATAGGCCCTATCTCGAACCGCCTAGAGTTAGTATATATAATGTTCGTCCTTCGAGACTCCTTTATCCTAAAGAGCTAAAAGTTATTTATCTACGAAAATAGTCTTGCCTATAGGTAGTTAGGATTGTTCCTCCGCTAACATCGAGTTTATCTAGATTATAGGAAAGAGCTAAGTAATATAAGGAGCGTCTCTAAGGTAGTCCTACTTGCGGCGGGAGAGGGCGTTAGGGCGAGACGCCTAGGCGCTAGGGCGGTATTTTAAGTCAAAGTTAAATAGGAAGAGGGTCTTAGCCTATCGAGCTTGTTGTTTAGTAATCGGGCGTAGCTAGGAGAAGTACTTAAGGTTCTTATAGTTAGTAAGAATTAGGAAGGAGGCGCTAACGCTATAGAGTTTAGCCGACTATACCTTTAGGTAGGAGATAATTACAAGTAGTTCTTTATTATAAATCGTATAGTTCTATTCTACTAAAGAGAGTTTCGCTAAATAGTAGGCGATAGGATAAAGAACTCTATTGTCTCCCCGCTATAAGAGGTAGCTACTAAGTACGACTCTAGAGTAGTCTACTTTAAGGATCGTTTTGTAGTTAGGGTCCTATTAAGCGAGGACTAGTTCTAAGATAAAGGCGTTCTTAAAGGTATCGAAGGGTTGCTATTTATCTTTACCCTAGTAGAACGGTATATTCTTATAAGTTAGTGCCGTTAGAGGTACTACCGTATTAGAGAAGTTAGTAATAAAGTTATAGTAGAAGTTAGCGAAACTAAGGAAACTTCGGACGCCCTAAACCTTTATAGGGGCCTCCTAATTGTAGATAGTAGCTAGCTTCTTAGGGTCGGGCCGGATCTATACGCCTGCCTTAACGATATACTCTAGGTACTTAACCTCCTTTATTACGAACGCGCACTTCTTTAAGTCCAAAGCTAGGCTAGCCTCCTTTAGTCTTTTAAGAACCTCCTTGACTTTCTATATATAATCCTTTCGGCTCCTGCCTAAATAGACTAATACGTTATTAATATAAGTAGTCGAATAGTCTCTTAAAGTTAGGCTAAGCGTATTGTTAATATATCGCTAGAATGTTATAGGTGCTTCTATAAGCCTAAAGGGATAAACTAACTATTTAAAAAGCCTAAACTTTATTCGGAACGCTATAAGATACTCCTAACCTTCTACAATATAGATATAGTAGAAGGCTAAGCGTATATCTAACTTTGTAAACTACTTAGCGCTAGATAAGGAACGGAGTATCTCCTTAATAAAGGGGATTAGGTACTAGTCTTACTTCGAGATCCTATTTAGCGCTTAGTAGTCTATATAGAATCTCTAACCTCCGTTAGACTTCTTAACTAAAAGGACCAGGGCCGTAGCTAATAAGGAACTAGCTTGAATCTAGCCCTTGTCTATAAGGTCGATAACCTACTTCCGAACCTCGAGTAGGTAGTTATAAGGTATATTATAAAGCAGGCCCTATAGGAGTTTAGGAACCTCCTCTACTAGGCCCTTTTTAAGTTCGATATAGTAATTAGCAGCACTATAGTAAGGGGGTAGACCTTTAGCTTTCTTTTTATTAAATAGGTCTACGAATTTACGTAACTCCTTAGGGAGCTCCGGCGGCGGGTCCGGATCGGGCGCGGACCGGAGGCGGTTCTCCTCTAAAATAGTTGTAATCTCTCGAATGCTAGTTACTAAGAATGTTCCTTTTTCTATATAAGGAGTAGCCTTCAATATAGATCGTCGGGCAAGGGCCGTATATATAGAACCTACAATCTAGGAAATCCTAATTACCTTCGGACGTAAGCGGCTCTCGTGTACTATTAGGCCAGGTTAGGTACTAACCTTAAGGACGCTATTCTTAGTATCTAGCTTAATCTTCCGATACTTTATTAATAGAAGACCTAAAATAACGTTATAGGTAAGGCCTAGGACTATATAGAATATAGCCTAGCTTATCTATCTATTAATGTCTATTACTATATAGGCTATATATATTAGTTTCTTACCCTTTAGTACGCTAACTATAGTCCCTAATATTTAGGCGGTTAGTAAACTCGTCTACTTTATACCTAGCTTCTAGTATATCCTTTTACTAATTGCGCTATAGCTATAGCATCTACTATCTACTTATATATCTACAAAGCTAATAAAATTCAAGAAGATAGGGATAAGGAAAGGGGGTTTATCTATTCCCTTACTAATTTCTACGGATTTGTCTACTAAGAGGTTAGGCGCTAGAGGCCCCCTCGCGAGACTCTGCTCAGGGGCTACTCTTTTCCCTACCTATCGTCTTTATCGTTAGAAGGGAGACTATCTTTATCCTATTCCTTAGTATCTAGGGCGTAAATGTTCACCTAGTTATATCCTCCTTAGTTAGGTCGGGCTATAGGACCGAAGCTACACTTAGGGGCGAAGTAGCCTATATTCCTACACTATATATACGCGCCGGCTGCTCGATAAGCTACGCGTACCTTGTTACTAACCTACTTTATACGACGCTTGTTACCGTTCCTCTTTAACCTTTTCCTATCCTAGGCCTACTATATCCGGGCTAAGTTAATTCCTGTTATTAGGATATTACCCTCTACGTCCCTTTAAGGAGGTAGGGCGTCCCTACCTTAGCGGCCTATTATATAGCGATATTGTCCTTCTAGGCAAATAGTCTCGAGATTGGTAGCGATTTCTCGGAGTATCTAGATAGCCTAGACATAGTTGTTATAGGGGATCCTACAACTAACTATAGTCTAGCGAATTGTTAAAGAGAGGCTTTAGTTAAGTCGGAGAAGTCGAAGCTTATTAGTCTATTCGAGTCCGCCTGCCTTTAAGAGTTTAGATTCAAAGCGTACGATAAAGGAGGCGAAGGGTTCGTTATTGCCCTAGGTAAGAGTGTTTAGTTCTAAGAGGGCGACTACCTAACCGTTCGGGTTATTAAAGATAGTTTTAAGGTAGTTAAGAAACTCCTATAGGATAAAGGTACGAGAGCCGCTACCCTTCTTATAATAGGTAGCGACCTAGGACTAGACCTAGCAAGATAGGTTGCCCTAAATAAAGACCTACTAATCCCGGTTAGATCTAATAAAGTCCTAGTCTATAACTAGGACGTACTACATCGTAATCTTCTAGGTAGGGAAGAGCTCCTTCTTACTGTTAAAGGCGGTACTAATAGGGAGCCGCTTATATAAGGATCGGGGCAGAGGGGAAGGAGCTAGGTTAGCGGTAACGGTCTATACTATAGCCTCCTAGGCTTAGGCTACGGCCTCGGCGGCCTAGGCAGTAGCGTTAGCGGAGTTCTCCTAAGCTACCTAGAGCGATTGGATCTGCTTATGTTAGGTTGTAATAGTCTCCTATAGGACCCGAATCTAGTCCTAGAACTACTAGAAGTTAGTAGCGGCCTAGTCGCCGCCCTAGGGGAAATAGTAATCTATATTGAAATACGTCTAGTTCCGGTCGTCCGCGAGGAAAGTCTAGTTCTAAAACGGAAGAATAAAGATATATAAGAGACTAGCCCTATAGCAACTGTAGATAGGCGTACAATATAGTAATCTTTATTCTTATAGAAGGAAGAGGTAAATATAGGATATAGAACAACCCTCTCTAATATATCCACCGAACCCTTAGTCTGTACGTAGGGTATATACCGATCCTAGGTGCCGGGTCGGTCGTATACGTAGACCGAGGCAGGCACGCGAGGTAGCTATAGAAGCTACTAGAAGGGTGCTGACCAATCTAGGGTAGGGCGCTGACCAATCCCTAGTAGGTCCGCCTTGGATCCGGACCGGGTCCGGATCGCGCGCGAGGCGCGCGCAGCGCGTATGTAAGGTGTCACGGGTACAACACGTAACTACCATGCGCGGGCAAAGCCCGAGCCCATGACATTTATACGCTAAGGCGTAGAGGAAGAGGATAGGGAGGGGTACTAGAGGGTCGGAGCGAAGAGACCTAGGTTCCTAATACTAAAAGGCCGCCCTACTATAATAAGCAAGGATATATTGTAGAGCCGACTATAGTTTAGCCTAGCTATAGCCCTATTTGCATTAGGACCGCTACTACTATAGCAATAGCGCTAGGGATCCTAAGGATCCTAGGCGGAACCCCTAAGCGCCTAGGAAGTACCTAATATATAGGCTACTAGTATCCTAAGTATATAGAACACCTAGCCCTAGGGCCTACTAGTAGCTATAACTATCCCCTTAACCTAAAACGAGCTAGAGGACGAAGGGATATCTAGTAGAGAGGATAATCTTTAAAACTATACTCTATAACACTAGAGGCGTGAAGTAGAATATAGAGATTCTACTAAAGGAGGTAGAGTTCGATATAATCGCAGTCTAGGAACTATAGCTTAGTAAGCAAGGGGTAGCCTACTGCCCCTAGAGCTTACGGTACTACCTAGTTTATACGTAATAGGGAAAAGCGGCGATATACGTATATAAGAAGTTCAATATTAGATAGTAGGAATATAAGGCAAGAGCGTAATGGTATAGGGTATAGTTCCTAGAGCTAGGGAGAAGGGGTCTAGAGCTCTAGTTAGTATATAATAACTATATAGTAGATAAAACTATCCTAAAGAGCCTCCTAGCCTATCGGGGCCTAGCCTATACTATAATCCTAGCGGGAGACTTTAACCTTTAGAACCTAGTTTAGGACGAGTTCGGGCGATATAAGAGGAAGTCTAAGGAGCTCCTCGAGTTAGCTTATAAGTAGGACCTAAGCCTATAAACCCTATAGGGTATAGTTATAAAAACCCCTATAAGAGAGTAAAGAGGCAAGACATTAATAATTAACTATATCTAGGCCTTAATAGACCTAATAATAATATATTTAGGAAAGAAGATTAGAGGAGGGTTGGACTACTACCTATAGGTACTTAAAGTAAAGCTTAATAGCCTATTCCTAAAGCGGAAGCGCTCGTGAAGAAGTTCTTCCTAAGCCTAGGGGTAGACCTTAGTAATATCTAGGACCTAGACCTTAAGGAGGAGTAGGAATAGGGGTTCGAGGTCTAGGAGCTTGTAAGCTTCCTAGCGATAGAAGTAGTATAGGATAAAGCGAGCCTATAGAAGGCCCTAGAGGAGGATATACTCCTAATAGGATTCCTAAAGGCGTATAGCTAATTACTAAGCTAGATCCTTATAGCCCTAACTACAAGGTGCCTATAGCTAGCGTAGTTCCTAGCTACGTTTAAGAGAGCTAAAACGGTAGTCCTATAGAAACTAGGAAAGACACCTAATATATACTATACTGTCACAGGCGTCGCTGTGACATAGTTTATAGGCACAGTTGCGTGTTCGTTCTAGGGATCGAACAACGTTCTATCTTTTGATGGTGTTACGCAGT
>MU853434.1:78276-107432 GCA_033297235.1 Trichocladium antarcticum | reverse complement strand
ACTATCTTATAACTCTCTAACTTAGAGAGGGAGTAGTATATAGCTATAGGTCTCTATTTCCTCTATAGTATAAGAGGCTACATTACGGCGAAATATATAGAGAAAGGTAAGCAAGCTTAGAATAACCTAGGCGCTAGAGGTAAAGGGTAGCAGGGCGGCCGTAGCAACTATAGCGGATTCGGTAATAACGGCGGATTCGGTAATAACGGCGGATTCGGCAATAACGGCGGATTTGGCAATAATAGCAGATTCGGCAATAATAGTAGCCTAAACTAGAACAATAATAGCAGCCTGAACTAGAACAATAATAATAGCGGATTCGGAGGCGGCGGAGGCTACGGCGGCGGCGGATACCTATATCGATAGAATAACAATAACTAGAACTTCGGCAATAACAGTAGAGGCCGCGGCGCGTACCGCGTACGATTTATAGACTAAGGCTACGTTCTAGGAGAAGTTAGTTACGACGATACCAAGTACTACGAACCTAAATAGAGTATAAAAGACCTAGAATAGTAATAATAGCACTAGGGAAATGCCTAGCCTCTACGCGAAGACGCGCGTAGGGGTATAGAGGCTATTATAGGGGAGGTAGTAGCGATTTAGTTATTAGCGCTATCGGTTAGATAGCTAATTTAATCCTATTATCCTCCTATATTATAATAAGTAAGCGCAAGATAGTGTATATAGCGCTTGTAGATTTAGGCTATATAGGTCTTGTATTTATAGACTTTAGTTTCGCGGTATATAATAACATACTGCTAAGCAGACTAGAAACGAGGAAGCTACTCTACTTAGCTAATAGTGTACTAAAGTTATAGATTAAATAGAGCATGGTGCTAGAACTAAGGATCGGCTAGTATAGGGAGAAGCTTCGGTTCTTTATTACTATACTAGCGAAAGATAATCCAATTATTCTAGGCCTCCTATAGCTAAGAAGATACAACCTAACAATTAACTAGGCGGACCTAAAGCTTACGTTTAGGGAGCGTTACTAAGAGTAACGTTACTTACTAGAATATATAACCGAGCTAACGGTACTATAAGCGAAGCCTATAACTATAGAACCTACAACCGCGGAACCTATAACTATAAAAAACATAGCGAAATACTAAGCATCGGTCGAGGAAGTCCCGGATAAGGGAGAACTAGAGGATAGGGAGTATAACTAGGGTCTAGAGAACCTATAGAAGAAGAGGAAGAGGAGGTTATCCCTATTGTAACGCTATTAGAGAGCGCTTGAGAACGGACTGCGGTAGACCTTATCCCTACTAGGATTGAGAGCGGTAGTTATTCTAAATAAGCTTATAAGGAGGCTATAACTAGCGAAGAAGGTAAATAGGCGTAGGTACCTATAGGCGCCGCTACTACCGAAACGACTCCTAAAGCTACTACCGTATAACAAGGCGATTAATAAAAACGATATTAAGATACTAAACGCGCTAAACTTTATACTTTTCTGCCGCTAGAAGGGCGTAACGGTAATACGTATAACGGTCGACTAACTAGAATAAGTAATACTAAACAAGAAGAAGGACGAGGAGAGGGCTACGCTCTATACCCTACTAGATAACTTTTACAAGTAGATGTTAAACCGCGAAGGCTCGCTAGAGGACTATACTTCGGTACTCCTAGAACGGTACTACGAGTTTGTAAACGCCCTTTAGAGCGACGTAGAGACAATTTATAGGATTATAGAGGAGGACGCTTGGAAATTCTTCAAGAAGAGTAATAAACCCTAGCTAATAGTAGCGGATATCTTGAAACGCCTACTAGCGGAGTATCGCGATACGTTCGAGACTTTTCTTCCCTAGGAGGCGGATACGCTACTACCGTATAGATTATATAACTATAAAATCGAGCTAATACTAGGAAGTAAGCTACTGTTCTTAAGGAACAGACCGTTCTTACTAATAGAACTACGTATAGTTAAGCGCTAGCTAGATAACTACCTAACGAAAGGCTTTATCCGACTATTAAAATTAAGTATAGGAGCGCCTCTACTACTTACCTAGAAGCTAGGAGGCGGAGTATAGATTTACGCTAACTTCTAAGGTCTGAACAACGTTTCGATAAAGAGTTGATATCTAATACTACTAATTAAGGAAATACTCGATTCTATCTATAGAGCGCGGATCTTTACGAAGCTAGATATTATCGTAGCGTTCAATAGAGTCCGAGTAGCGGAAGGCTACGAATAGTTAATAGCGTTTATAATACGATTTAGCCTTTACGAATCGCTAGTTATACCGTTCAGGCTATAGGGAGCGCCCGCTACGTTTTAGTACTATATTAATAACACGCTATACAATATGCTAGACGTATGCGCTATAGCGTACCTAGACGATATACTGATCTACTCTACGAATATAGCAGACTATGTTAAGCAAGTGAAGGAGGTGCTAAAGAGACTACACTAGGTAGGGCTCTAGGTTGATATTAACAAGTGCGAGTTCTATACTATAAGAACGAAATACCTAGGCCTGATTATTACGCTAGGCGGTATCGATATAGACAAAGAGAAGGTAGTAGCTATCGCATCCTAGGAACCGCTAATAACAAGGCGGCAGCTATAACGGTTCTTAGGCTTCGCGAACTTCTACCGACGATTTATTAAGAACTTCTTAGGAGTAGCACGGCCACTTTATAACTTTACAAAGAAGACAATAAGCTAGGAATAGAGCAGACTATACTATCTAGCTTTCGAACAACTGAAAACGTGCTTCTTGATAGTACTAGCGCTAAGGATCTACGACTAGGATAAGCCTATAGTCGTCGAAACTAACGCTTTAGACTAGTTAGTAGGCGGAACGCTACTATAGTAAGACGATAACAGCGACTAGTACCTAGTAGCCTACTTTAGCGCGAAGCACTTAGTATAGGAATGTAATTATAACATCTATAATAAGGAGCTATTAGTAGTGATTAAGGTACTAGAGGAATAGCGACTAGAACTAGAGGGAGCAAACGGCCGGTTTAATATTATTACGGACTATAAGAACCTTTAGACCTTCGTAACGACGAAGTAACTGTCCCTAAGGTATATATAGTAGTCCGAATTCCTATTACGATTTAACTTCCGTATTATCTACCGGCTAGGATCGGCAAACGCAATGCCGGATACGCTAAGCTATAAGCTAGAACATATACTATAGGGCGTAGAGGATAACCGACTCTAGAACCGTAAGAGGCTACTAATCGACCCCAACCGGTTCGATCCAGAGATATTTAAACTGCTAAGACTATATAACGAGGCGATTACAGTTAACTAGTTAGACCTATTAAGATATATCGACGATCTGCTGAACAAAATGTACACGAGCTTGGATCTGCTAAAGGTAACGCTTAGGGCGCTAGCAGACCCTAGGACCAGAGCTTGGCCAAAGGACATCAAAACGAGGCTCAAAGTGCTATACGCGGAGTGCTATGCTATCGCAGGCAAGGTATATTACCGTAGGAGAATACTTATCGACCTAGACAACGACGAGATATAACTGTAACTGATTTACCGAACCTACGTATCGGGACCTGGGGGCTACCTAGGAAGAACCAAGACTATTAACCTAATGAATCGGAAATACTAGTGGACCGGGATAACTAGTACTATTCGCGATTACTGCAACGCCTGCTTGCTATATAACAAGACGAAAACGCCGAGGGCGCTACCAACGGGCTTTCTAAAGCCGCTGCTAGTACTACTCTCGCTATAGCGGGATATATCGGTAGATTACATTATACTACTACCGCTATATATAAGGAGAAACCGAACCTTCAACTATATTGTAGTAGTAGTAGACCGACTAACGAAAATACGCTACTTTATCCTAATAGAGACCCTAGAAGTAGATAAGTTAACGGACCGCTTTGTAGAACAGGTCTATAGCCTATACGGCCTACCCGAGACGATTATATTAGACAAAGGTATATAGTTCGTTTTAACGTTCTAGAGAACACTATCGTCGAGATTAGCGGTAACTCTAAAACTATTATTAGCGTTCTACCTACAAACAAACGGCTAGACTAAACGGATTAACGTAGAGTTAGAGTAGTATTTGCGCCTTTTCGTCGACTAGGTATAGGATAACTAGGCGGATTAGGTACCGCTTGTAAAGTTCGTAGGGAATAATATATCGTTAGAGACAACAGGAGTATCACCCTTCTTCGCGAACTACAGTTTCTACCTACATATAGGCGTAGAACCGAGTAGACTATACCTACTAGAACTCTTAGAAGCTTAGAAAAGGGAGTTTTTCTAGGCGATAGAGATATCTATACGCTTTAAAGTAGTACTAGATATAGCGAAGGCACTAGCGAGGCAAGCGTAGGACTGTTACAAGATTAACGCAAACGCTAAACGTAGCGACGCCCTAGTCTATAGAATCGGCGACAAGGTAATGCTTAATATATAGCATTATAAGACAGGGCGCCCGACAAAGAAGCTCGAACTACGCTAGGAGGGACTATTCGAAGTTACTAAAGCGGCGTTATACGCGGTAACGCTATACCTTCTAGCGAATATAAAGATATTCGATACGTTCTACGTATTACTAGTTCGGCTATAGCGGGGCAAGCAGGGAATCCTAGGGTAAGCTAACGCGTAGAGAGATATAAGGGCGAACTATAGTAGGGAAGTAAGACGCTAGGACGACAGCGTCGAAGTAGTTAAATAGAGATTTAAAGAGATTCGAGACTTTAGGAAAGCAGAGAACGGGAGGTAGCAATACCTAGTTAAGTAGGAGGGCTACGCCTAGCCAACTTAGTAGCTAGCAACGGATCTACGTAGCTACGATAATACAATTTGGAAGTTCTACGATACTAATCCGAACAAGCTAGGGCCCCTAGCGTAGGTGCTAAGAAGGAACTAAAGCTACGATTCGAGCGTTCGAACCGTAGGCTTAATTTGAAGAGGAGGCTTGTTTTAAGGGAGGGTAGTGTCACGGGTCTAGCCGTGACATATAGCCGTATGGCCATTGCGGGCCGTATGGCCATTGTGGAGCGGTTGTACGATGTAGGGCCTATAGAGCCTGTAGCATGTGGAGCCCGCCGCAGGGCATATCCCCGGCGGGCTACACCTACGATCTTGAGTTCCTTGTACAACTACATCGAATATATACGTACCCTAACATTGGGCATTTACCACCTGTGATACGCCCGTTGTCTTAGAGACTATATTATTCCCTATAAACTCCGCTAGAGGGAGCTAGTTAACCTAGTTATCCTACGCCTAGTTAATGTATAGCCGTAGGTACTGCTCTAGTTCCGTGTTAATCCGCTCCGTCTAGCCGTTTATATAGGGGTAGAACGCTAATAAGGGTTTTAGGGTAATCGCGAGGCGCGCTAATAGCGCCCTCTAGAACCCTAAAACGAACTACGTACCTCTATCCGACACGATCGTCTCCGGTACGCTATAGAGCGAGTATACGCGCTTAATGAACCGGTTAGCTAGCTCGTTAGCCTCTAGTGTCGCTATTGTAATAAAGTAGCGTATCTTTATAAGCTGGTTAACTACTACTACTACGTACCTAAACTCCTACCCCCTTTATTTATATAGTAGGAGTAGCGTAATATAGTCTACCGATATATCTTGCTACGGCGCTAATAGTAGCGGGAGCGGCTTAAGGAACCCTATAGGCTTCGAGTAGGGGTTCTTCGTCTTAAAGTATAGCGTATAGGCTCCTACGAACGTCTTTACTAATACGCTTATCCCTAGCTACTAGTAGACCCTGTTTATTAGGTCAAGTGTCTTCGTCCTCCCTAGGTACCTGCCAGGCCCTAACGCGTATATCTAGTAAATAAGCTGGAAATGGAGCTCCGTATCGCCTAGGTCGATTATTAGCCTGCTATAGTAGAACGCCCTGCCTAAGACTAACTTGTACTTAGCGAACGGCACTTTTAGCTCCCGCTTGATCTTACTTAGCTAGGCGCGTACCTCCTAGTCGCTAAGCGCCTCTACTACGTCTGCTATAAACGGCGAGGTCGTGTAGCTCTCTACAATAAGGTCGTTAGTATAGCGCGAAACGTCGAGGCTAAAGAGCTCTAGTGTCTCGCCTAGTAGCTCTAAGTTATACTTGCTACTAAAGGTCTCTAGGTTGAATTTGCTCGGGTCGATCAGGGGGCGCTGCCTGTTCTATAGCCTATTATCTTTAATGTCCTTCGGTATAAACTCCGGCTTCCTGCTTAGTGCGTCGGGGCGGCCGTTTGCTATACCCGGGCGGTAGATAATCTAGAAGTCGAAACGCAATAAGAACTCCGACTAGCGTATATAGCGTAGCGATAGCTGCTTCGTTATACCGAAGGTCTATAGGTTCTTATAGTCTATAATAATATCGAACCTTTTAGCTACGCCGTTAAGCTTGGGGCGCTATTCTTCGAGCGCCTTAACGATCGCGAGGAGCTCCTTGTTATAGATGTTATAGTTGTACTTAGCTACAGTATACTTCGCCGAGAAATAAGCAACTAGATATAACTTGCTATTATCCCCTTCCTATAGTAGCGCTCTACCCGCCGACTAGTCTAACGTATTAACTTCTACTATAATGCGCTTCTCCTAGTTATATATCTATAGTGCCGGTGCTATAACAAAGTATACCTTCAGGCGCTAGAAAGCTACTTCGTACTACTTAGACTACTCCTAGTCTACTATCTTCCTTGTAAGCTCGTATAGCGGCTATACGTAGCTCGAAAAACCTCGTATAAATCGACAGTAGAAGTTCGCGAACCCTAAGAACCGCTAGAGGTGCCTCCTTATCTCCGGAGCCTCCTAATTACGTACCGCTTCGACCTTATCTAGGTCTATCTTAATGCCTCTAGGTATAATAATAAGCCCTAGGTACTTTGTTCGCTTTGTGTAGAATTCGCACTTGTTAATATCTACCTATAGACCTACGTCGATTATACGCTTTAGTACCTCCCTAACCTACTTGATATACTCCTCGAGCGTACCCGAGTAGACTAGGATATTATCTAGGTACGCCGTTATATAGTTATCTAGAGCGTTATAGAGGATGTTATTAACGTAATGCTAGAAGGTAGCGGGCGCGCCCTATAGGCCGAACGGCGTAACTAGCGTCTTATATAGGCCAAATCTTATAATAAACGCCGTAAGCTATTCGTAGCCTAGCGCTACGCGCACTTGGTTAAACGCTACGATTACGTCGAGCTTTATAAAGATCTTTGCCTTATAGATAGAGTCTAGGGTCTCCTGGATTAGTAGGATAAGGTACTAGCTCTTTAGCGTCGCGTTATTAATACCGCGGTAGTTAATGTAGATTCTAATACCTCCGCCTAGCTTCTGCGCTATTAGGATAGGCAACGAGGCGCTCGATTGCAAGGGCCGGATAAACCCCTTTATAAGGTTATTGTCGAGCTAGCGCTTTAGTACGTGTAGCTCTATCGGCGACATTAGGCGATTCCTCGAATACGGGACTATGCTCTCTAGGAGTAGCTCGATCCTATAGTTATATATATAGTAGGGGGGTAAGATATTAGTGTCTTATAGGACGAAAGCGGCTACTAAGTCTTAGTATTCCTTCGGTAGGCGCGCCTTAATCTCGTCTAGGGTAGGCGCTAGTCTATCCGCTTTGTCGAAGAACTTCTTAGAATCCTCCTCTATAATCTTATTAAGCTTCTTATCCCCTTTAGCGAGCGCGTCGATAAAGCTATAGAACCTTGCTAGGAGCATTAACTTTGTATACTCTAGTATACTCTCTTAACTTAGTAGGTCTTTAAAGAACTACTTAGGTAGAACTAGTATATAGTCTCTCTTCTTAGCTTCTACCGCTCTCTCTAGTTTACCTATTATAGTCCGTATAACTACTACGCCCTTCTATTAGTATACCGCTAGGAAGCTCGCTCCGTTTAGGATCTTCGTATTGTCCTAGCGGATCTTCCCCTACGCTTAACTAAGCAAGGGGGGGGCAGGGGGGGGGGACTAGGGTCTAGGGGGTAGTCTCCTAGCGCCCGCCACTGCCTCTACTAGCCTTAGTGATATAGGGAGTAGCGCTTCGACCGGAACGCCCATCGCTCCTAGCGGTACAAGCGTCCCCTGTAGGTCGGCCTATACGTCTCCCTAGGACGTAGATCTCTACCGTCTATAGGCCCGTCTTCGCCTATCGGACCGCCTAGCCCTCTTATAGTCGGACAGCTTACTTGTAGCGATAGCGACCTCGTTGTCGTTACTAGAGGTACTAGAGTCGTCGTCTTCGGGTACGTCCACTACCGTTACGTAGTACTACCCGCTACTCTCTAGGGGTAGGGGTGCCGCCTCTAGCTAGCCTACCTACCGAGTAACCTAGCTTCTAATATACTCTAGAAGGCACCTCCTACGGTAGTGCTCCGTGAATTCGAGCTATAGGGTCTCCTAGTTGATCCGTAGGTTGTACTTCCGTAGCTACAGGAAGCCTAAGATTACTAGTGTCTCTTTTGCAAGCGTCGTAACGAAGTACACTAGGGTCTCCTAGTAGTTGCTAACAACTAGTGTAAGCGCCGCTAAGTGCTCGATCTAGCGTAAGAACCCTCTATCGGCTAGAAATAGCGGCCGCTATACCGCTAGCCTCTCTAGTAGTAGTCTATTCGCAACTACAAAGCTAAAATCTACAAACGCTAAACCTATATAACCCGAGTCTATAAGTGCTACGTACTCTATATTGCCCCTACTAACCGCTAGGTACAATAACAAGAGAATAGATTTAGCGCTACTACCTACTATACTAATGACTAAACTATCTCCCTATCCCTCCTATAGCTAGCGGTACCCCTCCTATAAGCGATAGTTTATAGGAGCTCATTGTTTCCCTAGTCGTTATATAAGAAGCTAAAGCTAGGGGGTTGCTCTACTATAGACTAATAAGCGCTATACTCCTCCTACTTGTCTACCTCTCTAACGATAAAACCGCTCTAGTCGGGGGTGTCCGTAAAGCGTATAGCGAGCCCGCCTCGACCCCTCTAGTAGGCCCTAGCGTAGCTACTTACGCCGCCGCGAGCCGGAAGGCCCCTAGAGGGAGCTTGCCCAAAGCCTAGGAACCCGCCTTAGCCGTAGCCTTATTACGTAGGCTGCTACTATCCCTAGGTAGGCTGCTACTATCCTTACGCGTTACTACCGAAACTAGGTCCTCTACCAAAACTAGATCCTCTACCGCCTTAGGCGCCCCCGCGCTACAACTACCTGGCGCCGCGGGCGTTACCGCGGTCCCCTTGGCCTCCGCGGCCTACTCGGTACGCCCTCGCGATATAGTCGGCCCCGCTGCACTTATAGTATAAGCTACTCGCTCTACGCTGTTCCTTCTCCTAGGGGGTAAGCGCCGCGAGCGTTACTACGTCAATCTCTATCGCGTTAGGGTATCTACCTCCGCCGTTGTTATTACTACCGCCCCCGGTTCTACCGCTCCTAGTTCCGCCGTGTAGCTTCTGCCTAAAGTCCTTTCCCTCTAGGTTAGTCGCGAGCTAGCTAGCTAGCGTAGCCTAGAGCTTAAAGTTATTAACTAGCGGGAGTACTACCTACGTAACTATAGCGCTCGAAAGGCAGGGGGAGATCTTAAGCTAGAGTATCTAGACCCTTGTTACATTATCGACGCTAGCGGTATTAGCTAAGGTAGTAAATTTAGTAAGGAAGTTATTAAACGCTACGAACCTATTCTTCTACGCTAGTAGTTCTAGCTTATTGCTCGCTATAGCAACTATATCGTATGTTATATACTAGGTACGGAGGGTCTTTAGGAGATCGGACCTAGTCTTCTACGGCTATACTACCGCGCTATATAGGTTCTCCTTAACCTGCTCGAGCTTCGCCGCGACTACCCGGCGCGCGCTGCCGCCTAGTATAGCCTTTACATATAGGATCTTAGTATACTTGTCTAGGAACTCCCGCGGGCGTGTTCGCTAGCGGCCGCGTACCTTGTCCTCCTAGTCTTCGAAGAGCAGGGTACGCTTAACGGTATCCTTCTCTTCTCTAGTAAACGGATCGAGGTAGGGGAGGGAGATCGACACGCTATAGCCGCTACTAGCGCTACTACCGTAAGCCTAGTCTAGGGCTATCGCTATTAGCGTCCTCTAGTTCGTAAGTAGTAACTTGTATTCCTCGAGCTCCTTCTCGAGCGCCGCACTAGCTATAATAGACGCCTCGAACCTCCTAATAGACTTATCGAGCTTTCTCTTTAGCTCGCCGACTATCGTATTTATAGCTATAGCGAACCCTAAGAGGTTATACCCCCTATCGTCGTCGATCGATGCTATAAAAGCAGGTATAGTGAACTGGGGCAGACAGCTCTTGGCCAGAACAGGGGGGCATTCGTGGTGGATTTTTCGTTTTTTGACTGCTTGTAGCGCCATGCGTTGTTTTGGGGTTATATATATAGCCAGTCAGTCCGCCTACTTAGGCAGACGATAACACTCTTGGGATATAAAACTCCCCCTCTAAATTTGACACTTTTAGCTCTAAGCCTTCCCGCTGCCTCTGGGCATATGTTTTTATAGTGATCTTGTTCGCCTTCCTTAGAACAGGGGGAGATATATGTCCGGAGGGCGATATCTTGATCGGATCGGTTACAATTGAAGTCCGAAGATGCGTCGGCAACCTTGGACGCTTGCCGACTTGTCTATCCCTACTATAGTCTTACCTACTACTATAGAGTAGGTTGGTTTGTAGTTTGCTCTAGTTTAAATAGGGGCTTAATCAGGGAGAAGCTCTGCTTTGTATCTAAACTAGACTTAAAGATCCGGGTACTACTCTTACATTAGAATATAGAATCTACCGCTAAGACATTTAACAAAATCAAGGGCGTAGGAGATCTATACACGCGCTAAGCAACTAATATACCCTTACCGCCTGTTTAGCTAGCGACGATTTTAGCGACCTCGTTGTCGAATCGGAGGGTTCCCCCGTTTAGCTATAGATCTTTAGCGACCTGCTCGGTTACCTATACTAGGGGTATACGACATTATTGGAAATAAGACCTCGGCCTCCGAGGGCACGAGGCTCCCCCTATTTATTACAAGCGCCTAGGCTTTGTAAGAACAGGGGGTTACATATATCGGATTTGATATAGTTAATCAGAAGCATTCGTTTTGCTACCGCGGCTATTATTATTAGACGTATTTGTACTAGTCCAGACGTGGATATAGGTAGCCGGCCTGCTCTAGTCTACTAACTATATTATTCGAAAAGTACACTCAGAAGGATTCGAATCTTAGATATACGCTAAGCCCTCTATTAGAATAGAGGGGGATAATATACAGTTCGTTGCCCTAGATACATTTACTTACTCTATTAGGATCCTACATCGTTCGAGAAGTATACTCGGAAGGGGTTAAGTCTCTAGAAATACGCTAGGGCTTTATTAGAACACAATACTAGGGATATACAATACTATTAGAAAATAAGATCTCGGCCCCTAGGGACGCTAGACTCCCCCTGTTTACTATAAGCGCCTAGGCTTCGTAGGAACAGGGGGTTATATACATTGGATTTGACAAGGACATTCGCCTTTACTACCGTAGCTATTATTAGGGCAGGTACATTTGGAAAAAGGAATCAGATCAGAGTCTTAGAAATACGCCAGCTTTATTAGAACATTAGTATCTTAGATTCGGACCTCTAGAAATACGCCAGCCTTATCGGAAACATTAGCATCTTAGATATACGCTAAGCCCTCTATTAGAACAGGGGGACGATATTAGTTCGTTGCCCTAAACACATCTACTTACCCCCCTATATAATCAGAGAATCGACAAAGCCTTAAAGAACCCCTAACGCTAAACTCGGCCCCTTCTATTACTAAACTCTTTTTTTTTTTTCCCTACTCCCCCTACGCCCCGACTCTTCGGAGAAGTAGGCTAGTCTTACGCCGCCGTTAGAACACCCGGCCACTACTGCCGAACCGCCGCCCAGGGACGATTTACAGTCTCCCTGGCACCCCCCGGCCCCCTCCGTCGCCGGCTATCCTTAGCCGCCAGGACCCCCGCCCCCTAACGGGTACGGCGCCTCCAGCCCTAACCGGTATAGCCCCCCCTGACTACTACGATACCCCCCCTACCCCTACGAACCGGCTTAGTAACTAGACAATTCGTAGGTAAGAAGATAGCCCGCCGTCAGAACAAAGGGACGACCGCTCGGCCAGGAGGCTAAGTCGTAGTTGAAAAGGAAGAGAGACAATAGCAAGCTCGTCGTAGAGTAGAGGCATAGGAAGCCACCAGAGTTTTAAGGGGTTGGCGTGTTATTCCCTTCTGTTAAAAGTTCTTGTATTTTTACCCCTATTTCCTTTCTACCCTTCCTTTCTTATATACCCCCCTTATATCCTCGTTTTTCTTGCAAATTCTTCGCTTCTCCCTATATTCTAACGGACCCCCCTTAAGTCGTTATTCTTTTTTAGTGCCCGACCCTCCCTTAGGACCGTTTCGTCCTTATCTATTACGTCGCTATAAGCTAAGCCCTATCTCGATACGCCTGCTATTGCTAGCGGATCACGGCCTCGAGATTAAGATACAGGATCTCCCTAGACTAGCATAACGATAAAGGACAAGCTACCGGGCTTTCCGTAACGCCGGCCTTAAGAGAGTAGGCCGGATGCCCCTCGTTGACGGACTCCTAGCTATACTCCTTGCTAGACTATAGGCAGTTGCTATACTTGCTATTAAGGACCTTAGGCACCGAGACGTAGCTATAAAATAGCTACATCGTCTGAAATCGGACCTGCTCGCTAGTCCCTGGGTACAGACTAGTGGTTACGGTACGCTAGTACGCTTCTTAATAGTAGCGACACGGAATCGAATTGCTATATTAGGATTAGTACCGGCTTTATTAGAATAGAGGGAGAGTTACTTACTTGTACCTAAAGAACTGGACAAAGAACCCCTTACGACGATTCGGCCGACTATAGAAGTTATGTAGCCACCGCCTAAGATATAGACCGTTATACTATTCGACAAATACTAGCTGGAGCCGCCTAAAGAACCCCCGCTACTTAAAAAGAGCCTAGTAGCCGTTGTTAAGCTAGACCTAGCCCTAGAGCTTCGACAACGCCTGCTAGTTATACAGTAGCTGCTACCGAAGGAACGGCATCTCCCCTTGGTTCGAGTCTAGCACCTTTAAGATCTAGAGTAGCTAAGCTACTAGGAACTAGAACACTAGGAGCACGAAGGGTTGCTACGCGTCTAACGGCCGAGCCTTGTCGTTATTATAAGTCGGCCGGACTACCTAGACAAATTAACAGGGAACGACGAATTTCCGGTCCTAGGACAGCGTCAAATCTACCAGCCGGCTTATAATCCGTAGGAGCAGAGGGCGTAGACTAGTATTAACCCGGACATCCGTCTAGGAGAGCTCGAGGTCTTGCTATAGAGGAGCCATAGTATTATATAGCTCTATATTGCGAATTCTAAGCGCAGGAGCGTAGTCGAATTCAAAAGGGAAGAGAAACTATAAGCATACGAACAAGCTAAACCCCCCTTCTTATACTGCTCCCCTAGAATAGAGGGCTAGTTCATCCTAAGTCGAGCTACTAGCGTAACGGAAAGAGCTACAGGGGCTCCTCTTACTTTAGTCAAACGGCCAATCTCACTTTAATCATATAGCCCCTTTTTCTTAGGTTATACAGAAGCGTAATAGAAGGAGCGGAAGTTACGGAATTACAAATTCTAACGTAGGAGCGTAGTCAAATTCGAAAGGGAAGAGAAACTATAAGCAAGCGAATAGGCCAACCCCTATTCGAACAAGCCAACCCCCTTCCTACCGCCCTGCTAGTTTATCCTAAGTCAAGCTACTAACCCCCCCTTCCGATACGGCCGCCCTAGAACAGAGGGCCAAGCTATCCTAAGTTATCCAGCCAGTACGAGGGAAGGAGCTATATAGGAATTGTTCAACTTTTCGGCTACCTTCACGCCTATAAAGTCTTCCTCGCTAGCCCTTATTTCTTCTTATTTTCCTCTTTCCCTCGAATAACTTCGATCTTCGCTCGCCGCCCCTCCCTCTATTCTCCCTAAGATACATATAGCTATCAACCTCTTAGCCCTCCTCCCTTTTTATTAATTAGATTCCCCCCCTTTCTTTTCTCTTGATATATCGACTAACGTAGGTAGCGCCGCCGACTAGTAATAGTAGCTCGAGTCCTAAAGGACAGGCGTTAGCAATGGCTAGAACGCGCCTAGAGCCTCAGGAAGCGAGCTCTAGCGTCTAGTCGATAGGAGAGTCGACTTCCTAGCGTACGTCAGAAGCTAATGGCTATACTAGCTACAAGCTACTAGGTCGTATAAGGAAGACCGAATTATAGCAAGCCTCTTCCCTGGCCTTACGACCCCTAGAACAGACGGGGAGACCTTTTATAGAGTCGCCTGGCCGACTATAGTATGCTCGTTCTACGATTTGGAGGGTATGATTAAGAACAGGGAGTAGCTCCAAGGCTACGATCTCATTATCGCCCTATGCTATTTCCTAAGCGGCCTCGAGGACTAGGTCTATATCTACAATACCTGGATTAGTAACAGTGACTTAGTCTACCCCCTAGAGACTGACCTGAACATATAGCGAGTAATAGCCTCGAAGCGATTCTGGGTCATCTTGGGCACAAAGGACCTAAGTCATTGGATTCTAACAATTTACGACCAAGCCCGCTACACTATAGTATACTTCG
Source organism: Trichocladium antarcticum (assembly GCA_033297235.1). Taxonomy (NCBI): domain Eukaryota; kingdom Fungi; phylum Ascomycota; class Sordariomycetes; order Sordariales; family Chaetomiaceae; genus Trichocladium; species Trichocladium antarcticum. The sequence continues at coordinate 92,811 of MU853434.1, read as the reverse complement.
ACTCCCTGAGATACCGCGCGAGGGACACCTACCTCTACTAGCTGAAGATTATAAGCTAGATCTAGGCGTCTAGCCTCTACCCCGGTAATACGAAACCGGAGGTATATAAGCGCGGACCGGTATAGTCAGAGGACTAGGAATGTAGCGTGTAGGTTCTAGAGTATACCCGCCTATTCTTCTAGGAAGGACTATAAGCCGGGGGTATCTACGACGCTCCGCTATAGATATAGAGTCAGATCTTTAACGGCGCCGAGATAAACACTAGGACGAGGATCGAGTATATAATCGTCGCCTAGCTAGCTTACATCCGTTACACGCTAGGCTTCGAAGGACATACGCCTGTCCGCCCGCGCGATATAGACATAGTAGCCTACAACAAGCAGAAAGCCAGGTTTAGTCCTTCCGCCTCTAGCACCCTAGCGCTAAGGGCCCCTTCCTTAGAACCAGGGGCTATAATAAGAGACGACGAACTCTATAACGCGATCGATGAGTTTTCGGAGTTGCTCTAAGATAACAACTAACTTAGTTTTGCCTCTAGGCCCTAAACAGTCTCTCGGTAAACAACACTAGCTACCTGTTCAGGGATAGCCCCGTTAGAGGACCGCTAATCTTTATTATAGTTGCTAAGTCTCGGGCTAACACGTACAACCTCTGGCGGTTCCGCTATTGGCTTCATTACCTAACAGATATCTAACCTCCTTCGACCCGGCCTACTACCTTCTACGTTATCGCTAGCGATTATTAGGATCCCGTCTTCGCCCGTTTAGAGAGAGTAGGAAGATACCCTGGCGTCGCTGCTATCCTAGCCGCGGCTAGAGCCTTGTAAGACAAAGTCCTCCGGCAATTCTATAGCGACACTAAGGACTAAGACGCTACGGTTATAGTTACAGCCGTAGCCAACCCCCTTAAGACGCTCGTAGCGTCTGGCCGGTATCCCCCCTAAGACTATTAATCTCCTAGCACTGTAGTTACCTCCTATCTAGGAAGAGCCTGCCTCTAGAGTAGTTGTCCGCCCGCTAACCTTTCAAGATACGTTCCCTTATAGGTTCCGTATACTACTACTATATATGCTATAGTTCGCTAGGTAGGACGATATCGACAAGCAAGCGGAAGAGCTTAAGCGCCGTCAGCAGGGTACGTAAGTATAGGATCAGCGGCTAAGTCGCGCCGAGAGGGCTCGTCGCTAGGAGCAGGGACGTTAATAGACGTTAACGGAGATAGATAGAGCTTTGTTTTGTTTTGTAAGTTCTTAGGCAGGAGCCCTAGCAAACTCGAAAGGGAAGTATGAACTAGGGTAGACAGCTCTTGGCTAGAATAAGGGGGTATTCGTAGTGGATTTTTCGTTTTTTAACTACTTATAGCGCTATACGTTGTTTTAGGGTTATATATATAGCCAGTTAGTCCGCCTACTTAGGCAGACGACAACACTCTTAGGATATAAAACTCCCCCCCTAAATTTGACACTTTTAGCTCTAAGCCTTCCCGCTGCCTCTAGGCACATGTTTTTATAGTGATCTTGTTCGCCTTCCTCAGAACAGGGGGAGACATATGTCTGGAGGGCGATATCTTAATTAGATCGGTCACAATTGAAGTCCGAAGATACGTCGGCAACCTTGGACGCTTGCCAACTTGTCCATCCCTACTGTGGTCTTGCCCACTACTATGGAGTAGGTTGGTTTGTGGTTTGCTCTAGTTCAATAGTATTAAAGACCTTGTTCTACTATTGTTCTCTTAGCGCTGCGCGTAGCGCTATAAGTCTTAGCGGCAGCGATACCGCAAGGTTGGCGCTGCTTATTATCTTCGCGCTTATCTTTGTAGGAGCGTTGTCTAGTTCGTCGGAATACTATAGTCCTGTTTGTCAGAGTCTTATAGTCCTGTTTAGCGGACTGCTATTATACGTAGGATACTTGTCCTAGTAGTTAACTTATACTATATAGATAGTTAAGAAATGAAAACAAAGCCTAGTACGTCGGGAAAGGAAGCGTTCTAGTCGGTCTAGTGCGCTCTCTATTCTAGAGCAGACGACTTAGCTACGCGCGCGAGTTGAAGGTACAACCTACTATAACGGTCGTATACAATAAGGTTGTATAACAGTGTAACCTTCGTAGGAGCTCGCGAGGGCTGAAGGCTCTGCGCGGCGAGCTCCACCTAGTGTGGAGCCACGCTCCTCTAGCTACAGGGTGCTCAGCCAACCACATAGTATAGCACATGACATAGCATATGATATAGGCTGTGCCTGTGACATATACCCTAGGAGGTTACTACCCTATTACGCTACTCCTAACTATAGAGAAGGTAATTAAGGTAGTAGTAGCGAGAAGGATTATAGTAGCGGCAGAGGTCTATAGGCTGCTCCCTACTAAGTAGATAGGTAACTAGGCGAGTAGATCGACCGAGCTAGCGGTCTAACTAGTCGTAGCCTAGGTCTAGGAGGTATAGCGCTAAGGCGCCTTAGTATCCCTCCTATAACTAGATATTACTAGAGCCTTTAATATAGTTAACTATATTAGGCTACTAGCTACGCTCTAGGAGCTTAGCTACCCAAAGTAGATAGTATTCTAGGTATAGGAATAGCTAACGGTTAGGGTTGTAATCCTCTACTTCGACAGGAAGGTAACAGACAATATCCTAGTTATAGTAGGGGTACCCTAGAGGTCCCCCCTATTACCTATCCTATTTATCCTATATATTACATTACTATATAAGGACCTAAGGAGAGAGTACCTATCACAGGTGGTAAATGCCCAATGTTGGGGTACGTATATATTCGATGTGGTTGTACGAGGAACTCAAGATCGTAGGTGTAGCCCGCCGGGTATATGCCCTGCGGCGGGCTCCATATGCTATAGGCTCTACAGGCCCTACATCGCACAACCGCTCCACAATGGCCATACGGCCCGCAATGGCCATACGTGTCACAGGCACAGCCTGTGTCATGTGCCATGTCATGTGCCATGCTATGTGGTTGGCTGAGCACCCTGTAGCTAGAGGAGCGTGGCTCTATACTAGGTGGAGCTCGCCGCGTAGAGCCTTTAGCCCTCGCGAGCTCCCACGAAGGTTGCACTGTTGTGCAACCTTGTTGTATACGACCGTTACAGTAGGTTGTACCTTCAACTCGCGCGCGTGGCTAGTCAGACCGTCAGAGGCAGATCGAATACCTTAGACTGGCTAGAACGCTTCTTTTTTCCGACGTACCGGACTTTGTTTGACCTTAACTACGTAGTGCGAGTTAAAACGAGCACCCTACCCCTATTCACAGTCCGACGTATAGGATATCCGATGTATAGGACTACCCCCTGTAGAACTACCCTAACGAACTAGGATAATGGACGGGGTAGAAGATAGCAATAACATGCCGATGTAGGCGCTAGAGCAAGCTGGCCCGTCGCGTGCCGCTATTATGCGCGAGTAGCTAAGAGCCGCGCTAGCGGAGCAGAAGGCGACACTCGCCGCGCTTGCCAACACCTAGGCGATAGCTAACAACGCGGTTACCGAGGGTAAGGCGCTCTACGAATAGCTCGAGGCGTAGAAGCATACGAACGCGGTGATCTCGAAGATGCTTAAGGAGCAGAGACTAATAACCCTGTAGGCGCTCGAGGCGACGAGCGCCGCGCTAGCCGGAGGCAGCAGAGGTAGCAGCTAGCCGTTATACCAGCCCTGTAACGAGGACGACCTAGCCGCGATGTCCCTCCCCTACCTAACACCGTTTATAGGGGAGGAGAAGGATACTATTAAGCGGACTACCCTGTTTGACGACTGGTCGGATAAGGTCCGGGGGCGCTGGAGAACACGCCCTTGCGAGTTCTCGACCGAGCGTACGAAGATCCTATACGCTAAGGCGATACTTAGTAGCAACACGAGCTACGCGGTCAAGTCGAAGCTCTAGACGATCGAGAACTACCTAAACGACGATAGGCGCTAGTACTAAAAGACTAGGACTAAGTTCCTAAACGACCTCGAGAAGCGGTATACAACCTACGACGTCGCCGTAGCGGCCGCGAACTAGCTCTATATGCTCGTCTAGGAGAACAAGTTCGCGAACTTTAACGACTTCCTGACGGAGTTCTCGAACCTAGCCGACACCGCTAATATCGAGAGCGCGACGCAGGTCCGTATATTCAGAGAACGGATCTCGGCCCGCCTCTCGGCCGCATTTACGTCGCAGGTTAGGCTACTAGCGTCGGACGACTTCGACGCGTAGGCCGAGATAGCCTAGACCCTATCTACGAACTTAGATACGGAGGACTTCAGGAAGAAGATCCGTAGCGGCAACGGCGCGCTCGCTACACATTACGGTAGCGGTGGCGGGGGTACCGGGAGAGCCCAGGATCCCGACGCTATAGAGATCGACGCCGTTACCCTGGCCGCGCTTATACCGTAAGAAAAGGAGCGCCGTAGGGCTAGCGGCCTGTGCTTTAAGTACGGCGCCGGCGACTACATCTCAAGGTATTGCCAGGCCGGCCAAGGAGGCTATAGTAGCCGCGGCGGCCAGCTGCAGCGCGGAGGCGCGTAGGGCTACGGCGGTACACAGGGCTATAGCGGGGTACAGGGCTACGGCGGCGCGTAAGGCTATGGCGGGGCGTAGGGCTACGGCGGAGCGTAGGGCTACGGCGGAGCGTAGGGCTACGGCGGAGCGCAGGGCTATAGCGGAGCGCAGGGCTACGGCGGCGCGTAGAGATAGCAGCAGCCTTAGGGATAGTAGCAGCCTACTTAGTAAGGCTTCGGTCAAGCCCCCTCTAGGGGCCTCCCGGCTCGCGGCGGCGCAAGCGGCCGCGCTAGGGCCTATTAGAGGGGTCGAGGCAGGCTCGCTATACGTTTTACGGACGCCCCTGACTAGAGCGGTTTTGTCGTTAGGGAGATGGACGAGCAGGAGGACTACGGCGCTTACTAGAGCATAGAGCAACCCCTTAGTTTCGGCTTCTCGTATAACGACTAGGGAAACGAGGAGCTCCTATAAACTATCGCTTATAGGAGGGGTACCGCTAGCCGTAGGAGGGATAGGGAGATAGTTTAGTTATTAGTGCCGTAGGTAGTAGCGCTAAATCTATTCTCTTATTATCGTACCTGGCGGTTAGTAGGCGCAATATGGAGTACGTAGCACTTGTAGACTTGGGTTGCATAGGTCTGGCGTTCGTGGATTTTAGCTTTACGGTTACGAATAGGCTACTACTAGAGAAGCTGGTAGTATAGCGGCCGCTATTTCTGGCCGACGGAGGGTTCTTGCGCTAGATCAAGCACTTAGCGGCGCTTACGCTAGTCGTTAGCAACCACTAGGAGACCCTGGTATGCTTCGTTACGACGCTCGCAAAGGAGACCCCGGTGATCTTAGGCCTCCCGTAGCTACGGAAGCACAACCTGCGGATCGACTGGGAGACCCTGTAGCTCGAATTTACGGAGTACTACCGCGGGAGGTGCCTACCAGAGTACATCGGGAGCTAGGTCGCTTAGTAGGTAGGCTAGCTAGAGGCACCCCTACCCCCCGGGAATAGCGAGCGGTACTACGTAACGGTAGAGGACGTACCCGAAGACGACGACTATAGCACCTCTAGTGACAACGACGAGGTTACTATCGCTACAAGCAAGCTCTCTAACTACAAGAGAGCCAGGCAGTCCGACAGGCGGAGACGGGCCTGTAGACGGTAGAGATCTACGTCCCGGGGAGGCGCGTAGGCCGACCCGCGGGGGACGCTCGTACCGCTAGGAGCGATAGGCGTGCCGGTCGAAGCGCCGCCCCCTATATCGCTAAGGCCGGTAGAGGCAGTAGCCGGCGCTAGGAGACTACCCCCTAGACCCCGTTCCCCCCCCTACGCCCCGCCCCCGCTTAGTCAAGTACAGGGGAAGATCCGCTAGGATAACGCGAAGATCCTAAATAGAGCGAGCTTCCTAGCGGTATACCGATAGAAGGGCGTAGTAGTTATACAGACTACAATAGGCGAGCTAGAGAGAGCAGTAGAGGCTAAGAAGAGAGACCGTATACTAGTTCTGCCCGAGTAGTTTTTCAAGGACCTACTAAGTCGAGAGAGTGCACCGGAGTACGCGAAGTCGATACTCCTAGCAAGGTTCCACAGCTTTATCGACGCGCTTGCCAAAGGGGACGAGAAGCTTAATAAGATTACGGAGAAGGATTCTAAGAAGTTCTTCGACAAGGCGGATAGACTAGCGCCTACTCTAGACGAGATTAAGGCGCGCCTACCGAAGGAATACCGAGACCTAGCAGCTACCTTCGTCCTATAGGACGCTAATATCTTGCCCCCCTACCGTACGTATAACTATAGGATCGAGCTACTCCCGGGGAGCGTAGTCCTATACTCGAGGAATCGCCCGATGTCGCCAATAGAGCTGCGCGTACTAAAGCGCTAGCTCGACGACAACCTCGCAAAGGGGTTTATCCAGCCCTTACGCTCGAGCACCTCGTCGCCTATCCTTATAGCCTAGAAGCCGGGCGGAGGTATCAGGATCTACGTCGACTACCGTAGTATTAACAACGCGACGCTAAAGAGCCGGTACCCTATCCCGCTAATCTAGGAGACCCTAGACTCTATCTATAAGGCGAAGATCTTCACGAAGCTCGACGTAATCGCGGCGTTTAACCGAGTGCGCGTAGCGCCAGGCTACAAGTAGCTTACGGCGTTCATCACGAGATTCAGCCTATATAAGACGCTGGTCACGCCGTTCGGCCTACAGGGCGCGCCCGCCACCTTCTAGCATTACGTGAACAATATCCTCTACGACGCTCTAGATAACTACGCAACGGCGTACCTAGATAATATCCTAGTCTACTCTAGTACGCTCAAGGAGCATATTAAGTAAGTTAGGGAGGTGCTAAAGCGTATGATCGACGTAGGCCTATAGGTAGATATTGACAAGTACGAATTCTACACGAAGCGGACAAAGTACCTAGGGCTTATTATTACGCCCGGGGGCATTAAGATAGACCTAGACAAGGTCGAAGCAGTGTGTAATTAGGAGGCTCTAGAGACAAGGAGGTACCTCTAGCGGTTCTTAGGGTTCGCGAACTTCTACCGCCGATTTATACGAGGTTTTTCGAGCTATATACGGCCGCTATACGAGCTTACGAAGAAGATAGTAGACTAGGAGTAGTCCGAGTAGTACAAGGCGGCTTTCCAGCGCCTAAAGGTGTGCTTTATTACGGCACTAGCATTACGGATATATAACTAGGAGAAGCAAGCGGTAGTAGAAGTTGATGCGTTAGACTAGTCGGCGGGTAGAGCGCTACTATAGGAGGGGGATAACGGCAAGTTGCATCCGGTTGCTTACTTCTTGGCGAAGTATACTGTAGCCGAGTGTAACTATAATATCTATAATAAGGAGCTCCTCGCGATCGTCAAAGCGCTTGAGGAATAGCGCCCTAAGCTCGAAGGTACGGCTAAGAGGTTCGATATTATTACGGATTATAAGAACCTATAGACCTTCGGTATAACGAAGTAGCTGTCGCTACGCTATATACGCTAGTCGGAGTTCTTGTTGCGCTTTAACTTCTAGATTATCTACCGCCCGGGTATAGCAAACGGCCGCCCCGACGTACTTAGCAGGAAGCTAGAGTTTATGCTAAAAGACATTAAAGATAACAGGCTACGGAATAGGCGGCGCCCCCTTATCGACCTAAGCAAGTTCGACCTAGAGACCTTTAGTAGCAAATACGACGCTAAGCTGCTAGGCGAGACACTAGAGCTCTTTAGCCTTGACGTTTCGCGCTACGCTAACGACCTTATCGCGGAGAGCTACGCGACCTCGCCGTTTATAGCAGACGTAGTAAAGGCGCTTAGCGACCGGGAGGTACGCGCCTAGCTAAGTAAGATCAAGCGGGAGCTAAGAGTGCCGTTCGCCGAGTGTAAGTTAGTCTCGGGCAGGGCGTTCTACTGTAGTAGGCTGATGATCGACCCGGGCGATACGGAGCTCTATTTATAGCTTATCTACTAGATACACGCGTTAGGGCCCGGCGGGCACCTAGGGAGGACGAAGACGCTCGACCTAATAAACAGGGTCTACTAGTAGCTAGGGATAAGCGTATTAGTAAGGACGTTCGTAGGAGCCTATACGCTATGCTTTAAGACGAAGAACCCCCGCTCGAAGCCCGTAGGGTTCCTTAAGCCGCTCCCGCTACCGTTAGCGCCGTAGCGAGATATATCGGTAGACTATATTACGCCGCTTCCGCTATATAAACGGAGGGGGTAGGAGTTTAGGTATATAGTAGTAGTAGTTAACCGGCTTACGAAGATACGCTACTTTATTGCGACGGCGACACTAGAGGCTAACGAGCTAGCTAACCGGTTTATTAAGCGCGTGTACTTGCTCTACGGCGTACTAGAGACGATCGTATCGGATAGAGGCACGTAGTTCGTTTTAGGGTTCTAGAAGGCGCTGTCGGCGCGCCTCGCGATCACCCTGAAACCCTTATCGGCGTTCTACCCCTAGACAAACGGCTAGACGGAGCGGATTAACGTAGAACTAGAGCAGTACCTACGGCTATATATCGACTAGACATAGGATAACTAGGTTAACTAGCTCCCCCTAGCGGAGTTTATAGGGAACAATATAGTCTCCGAGACAACGGGCGTGTTACCGTTCTTCGCGAATTATAGCTTTAACCCTAGGATAGGTATAGAGCCGTCGAAGCCGTACCTACCGAACATCTTAGAGCAGTAGAAGCGGGAGTTTTTCTAGGTATCTAAGCTCGTAGACCGCTTTAGGGCGATCCTCGGGAAGGTCACGGCGCTAGCAAAGCAGTTACAGGACCGCTACGAACAGAACGCGAACCGCTATAGGGAGGATACGCCGCAGTACCGCGTTAGCGACAGGGCAATGCTCGACATATAGAACTATAAGACTAGTAGGCTAACCGTAAAGCTCGCGCTGTAGTAGGAGGGCCCGTTCGAGGTTACGAAGGCCTCGTTACACGTGGTGACTCTAAAGCTCCTAGCGAATATAATGATCTTCCCTACGTTCTACGTCTCGAGAGTAAGGCGCTACCCGGGGTAGGGGCTAGCCGGCTAAGAGAGGGTTAACGACGATGTAAGCGCTAACCGCAGGCGTATAGTTACACGGACTAACGAAGGCGAAGACGTAGTAGAGTGGAGGTTCGAGAGGATCGTAGGGTTCGGCAAGGCGGCGAACGGTCGCTAGCAGTACCAAGTCAAGTAGGAAGGTCACGACAACCCGACTTAGCAACCCGCAACGGATCTACGTAGCTGTGATGACGCCATCTAGGAGTTCCACGATGCGTACCCCGAGCTTCCGGGCCCGCTATCGTAGACGCGGAGAAGGAAGGCGCAGCGCCAGGGTAGGCGCTAAGGTAACTCTAACTCCGGATACAAGCACCCGGGATAGGGGGCTATTTTTATATAGGGGGCTTGTTTGGAGAGGGAGGGTAGTGTCACAGGCACAGCCTATGTCATATACTATATCATGTGCCATACTATGTGGTTGGCTGAGCACCCTGTAGCTAGAGGAGCGTGGCTCCACACTAGGTGGAGCTCGCCGCGCAGAGCCTTCAGCCCTCGCGAGCTCCTACGAAGGTTGCACTATTGTGCAACCTTGTTGTATACGACCGTTACAATACGGCCATATGTTACGGCTAGACCTGTGACACTACCCTCCCTTAAAACAAGCCTTCTCTTTAAATCAAGCCTACGGTTCGAACGCTCGAATCGTAGCTTTAGTTCCTTCTTAGTACCTACGCTAGGGGCCCTAGCTTGTTCGGATTAGTATTGTAGAACTTCCAAATCGTATTATTGTAGCTGCGTAGATCCGTTACTAGCTACTAAGTCGGCTAGGCGTAGCCTTCCTACTTGACCAGGTATTGCTACTTCCTGTTCTTTGCTTTCCTAAAGTCTCGAATCTCTTTAAATCTCTATTCAACTACTTCGACGCCGTCGTCCTAGCGCCTTACTTCCCTACTACGGTTCGCCCTTACATCTCTCTATACGTTAGCTTGCCCTAGGATTCCCTGCTCGCCCTGCTATAGCTAAACTAGTAATACGTAGAACGTATCGAATATCTTTATATTCGCTGGAAGGCGTAGCGTCACCGCGTATAACGCCGCTTTAGTAACTTCGAATGGTCCCTCCTAGCGTAGTTCGAGCTTCTTCGTTAGGCGCCCTATCTTATAATGCTATATATTAAGCATTACCTTATCGCCGATTCTATAGACTAGGGCGTCGCTACGTTTAGCGTTCGCGTTAATCTTATAACGGTCCTACGCTTGCCTCGCTAGTACCTTCGCTATATCTAGTACTACTTTAAAGCGTATAGATATCTCTATCGCCTAGAAAAACTCCCTTTTCTAAGCTTCCGAGAGTTCTAGTAGGTATAGTCTGCTCGGTTCTACGCCTATACGTAGGTAGAAACCGTAGTTCGCGAAGAAGGGTGACACTCCTATTATCTCTAACGATATATTGTTCCCTATAAACTCTACAAGCGGTACCTAATCTACCTAGTTATCCTATACCTAGTTGACGAAAAGGCGCAAATACTGCTCTAACTCTATATTAATCCGTTTAGTCTGGCCGTTCGTTTGTAGGTAGAACGCCGATGATAGTTTTAGAGTTACCGCTAATCTCGACGATAGTATTCTCTAGAACGTTAAAACGAACTATATACCTCTATCTAATATAATCGTCTTAGGTAGGCTATATAGGCTATAGACCCGTTCTATAAAGCGGTCTATTAACTTATCTACTTCTAGGGTCTCTGTTAGGATAAAGTGGCGCATTTTCGTTAGTCGGTCTACTATTACTACGATATAGTTGAAGGTTCGGTTTCTCCTTGTATATAGCGGTAGTAGTGTAATGTAATCTACCGATATATCCTGCTATAGCGAGAGTAGTACTAGTAGCGGCTTTAGAAAGCCCGTTGGTAGCGCCCTCGGCGTTTTCGTCTTGTTATATAGCAAGCAGGCGTTGTAGTAATTTCGAATAGTACTAGTTATCCCGGTCTACTAGTATTTCCGATTCATTAGGTCGATAGTCTTGGTTCTTCCTAGGTAGCCCCTAGGTCCTAATACGTAGGTTTAGTAAATCAGTTGTAGTTGTATCTTGTCGTTATCTAGGTCGATAAGCATTCTCCTACGGTAATATACCTTGCCTGCGATAGTATAGCACTCTATATATAGCACTTTAAGCCTCGTTTTAATGTCCTTTAGCTAAGCTCTGGTCCTAGGGTCTGCTAGTACCCTAAGCGTTACCTTCAGCAGATCCAAGCTTATATATATTTCGTTTAGTAGATTGTCGATATGTCTTGATAGGTCTAACTAGTTAACTATAATCGCCTCGTTATATAGTCTTAGCAGTTTAAATGTCTCTAGATCGAACTAGTCGGGGTTAATTAGTAGCCTCTTATAGTTCTAGAGTCGGTTATCCTCTATACCCTATAGTATATGTTCTGGCTTGCGGCTTAGCGCATCTAGCATCGCGTTTGCCGATCCCGGCCGGTAGATAATATAGAAGTTAAATCGTGATAGGAATTTGGACTACTATATATACCTTAGGGACAGTTGCTTCGTCGTTACGAAGGTCTGAAGGTTCTTATAGTCTATAATAATGTTAAACCGGCCGTTTGCTCCTTCTAGTTCTGGTCGCTATTCCTCTAGTACCTTAATTACCGCTAATAGCTCCTTGTTATAGATGTTGTAATTACATTCCTATACTAAGTGCTTCGTGCTAAAGTAGGCTACTAGGTGCTAGTCGCCGTTATCGTCTTGCTATAGTAGCGTTCTACCTACTAACTAGTCTAAAGCGTTAGTTTCGACGACTACGGGCTTGTCCTAGTTGTAGATCCTTAGCGCTAGTGCTATCGAGAAGTACGTTTTTAGTTATTCGAAAGCTAGATAGTATAGTCTGCTCTATTCCTAGCTTATTGTCTTCTTCGTAAGGTTGTAAAGTGGCTATGCTACTCCCGAGAAGTTCTTGATAAATCGTCGGTAGAAGTTCGCGAAGCCTAAGAACCGTTATAGCTACCGCCTCGTTGTTAGCGGTTCCTAGGATACGATAGCTACTACCTTCTTTTTGTCTATATCGATGCCGCCTAGCGTAATAATCAGGCCTAGGTATTTCGTTCTTATAGTATAGAACTCGCACTTGTTAATATTAACCTAGAGCCCTACCTAGTGCAGTCTCTTTAGCACCTCCTTTACTTGCTTAATATAGTCTGCTATATTCGTAGAGTAGATTAGTATATCGTCTAGGTACGCTATAGCGTATACGTCCAGTATATTATATAGCGTGTTATTAATATAGTGCTGAAACGTAGCAGGCGCTCCCTATAGCCCGAACGGTGTAACTAGCGATTCGTAGAGGCCGAATTGTGTTACAAACGCTATTAACTATTCGTAGCCTTCCGCTACTTGGACTTTATTAAACGCTGCGATAACATCTAGCTTCGTAAAGATCTGCGCTCTATAGATAGAATCGAGTGTTTCCTTGATTAGTGGTATTGGATATTGACTCTTTATCGAAACGTTGTTTAGACCTTAGAAGTTAGTGTAAATCCGTACTCCGCCTCCTAGCTTCTAGGTAAGTAGTAGAGGCGCTCCTATACTTGATTTTAATAGTTAGATAAAGCCTTTTGTTAAGTAGTTATCTAGCTAGCGCTTAACTACGCGTAGTTCTATTAGTAAGAACGGTCTATTCCTTAAGAACAGTAGCTTGCTTCCTAGTATTAGCTCGATTTTATAGTTGTATAATCTATATAGTAGTAGCGTATCCGCCTCCTAGGGAAGAAAAGTCTCGAATATATTGCGATACTCTACTAGTAGGCGTTTTAAGATATCCGCTACCGTTAGCTAGGGTTTGTTACTCTTCTTGAAGAATTTCCGAGCGTCCTCTTCTATAATCCTATAAATCGTCTCCGTGTTGCTCTAGAGGGCGTTTACGAACTCGTAGTGCCGTTCTAGGAGTGCCAAAGTATAGTCCTCCGGTAAGCCTTCGCGGTTTAATATCCGCTTGTAAAAGTCGTCTAGTAGGGCGTAGAGCGCGGCCCTTTCCTTATCCTTCTTCTTGTTTAGTATTGCTTGTTCTAGTTAGTCAACCGTTATACGTATTACTATTACGCCCTTCTAGCGGTAGAAAAGTATAAAGTTTAGCGCGTTTAGTATCTTAATGTCGTTTTTGTTAATCGCCTTGTTATATAGTAGTAGCTTCGGGAGTCGTTTTAGTAGTAGCGGCGCCTATAGGTACCTACGCCCATTCACCTTCTTCGCTAGTTATAGCCTCTTTATAAGCTTATTTGGAATAACTACTACTTTTGATCTTAGTGGGGATAAGGTCTACCGCGGTCCGTTCTTAAGCGCTCTCTAATAGCGTTACAATAGGGATAACCTCCTCTTCCTCTTCTTCTATAGGTTCTCTAGACCCTGGTTATACTCTCTGTCCTTTGGTTCTCCCTTATCCGGGACTTCCTTGACTAATGCTTAGTATTTCGCTATGTTTTTTATAGTTGTAGGTTCCGTAGTTATAGGTTCTATAGTTATAGGCTTCGCTTATAATGCTATTAGCTTGGTTATATATTCTAGTAAGTAACGTTACTCTTGGTAACGCTCCCTAAATGTAAGCTTTAGGTCCGCCTAGTTAATTGTTAGGTCGTGTCTTCTTAGCTATAGGAGGCCTAGAATGATTAGATTGTCTTTCGCTAGTATAGTAATAAAGAACCGAAGCTTCTCCCTATACTAGCCGATCCTTAGTTCTAGTACTATACTCTATTCGATCTATAACTTTAGTATACTATTAGCTAAGTAGAGTAGCTTCCTCGTTTCTAGTCTACTTAGCGGTATATCGTTACGTACTATAAAACTAAAGTCTATAAATGTAAGACCTATATAGCCTGAATCTACAAGCGCTATATACGCTATTTTATACTTACTTATTATAATATAGGAGGATAATAGGATTAAATTAGCTATCTAACTAATAGCGCTAATAACTAAATTGCTACTACCTCCCCTATAATAGCCTTTGTACCCTTACGCGCGTCTTTACGTAGAGGCTAGGCATTTCCCTAGTACTGTTATTGCTATTCTAGGTCTTCTATACTCTATTTAGGTTTATAGTACTTAGTATTGTTATAACTAACTTCTCCTAGAACGCGGCCTTAGTCTATAAATCGTACGTAGTACGCGCTATAGCCTCCGCTATTATTGCCGAAGTTCTAGTTGTTGTTATTCTATCGATATAGGTATCCGCTGCCGCCGCAGCCTCTGCCGCCTCCGAATCCACCGTTGTTATTATTCTAGTTCGGGCCGCTATTGTTATTCTAGTTCGGGCCGCTATTGTTGCTAAATCCGCCGTTATTGCCGAATCCGCCGTTGTTACTAAATCCGCCGTTATTACCGAATCCGCCGTTGTTGCCGAATCCGCCGTAGTTGCCGCGGCCGCCCTACTACCCTTTACCTCTAGCGCCTAGGTTGTTCTAGGCTTACTTGCCTTTCTCTATACATTTCGCTATAATATAGCCCCTTATACTATAGAGGAAATAGAGACCTATAGCTATATACTACTCCCTCTCTAAGTTAGAGAGTTATAA
>MU853434.1:49613-73408 GCA_033297235.1 Trichocladium antarcticum | reverse complement strand
GGTCTGGATACGATTCGAACTCTAGACCTTCGCGCAACGTGACTGTAAATCGCAGGGAATTGTAGTATGCGAGTGCAAACCACTGCGCTACTAGGCTCATAACTGTCACGTCGAGCAAAAGACATCCTTGCCCTGCGAAGGCTAGGGGCAACCTATATAAGCGGGACAGCGCGACATTACTCTCTATATAGCTAGTAGCTTAGTTTGTAGTTTACTCTAGTTTAAATAGGGGCTTAATTAGGGAGAAGCTTTGCTTCGAGTCTAAACTAGACTTAAAGATCCGAGCACTGCTCTTATATCGGAATAGAATCTACTACTAAGACATTTAATAAAATCAGGGGCGCTTAAGATCTATATACGCGCTAAGCAACTAATATACCCTTACCGCCTGTTCAGCTAGCGACGATTTCGGCGACCTTGTTGTCGAATCGGAGGGTTCCCGCGTTTAGCTATAGATCTTCGGCGACCTGCTTAGGTTACCTATACTAGGGGTATATAACATTATTAGAAATAAGACCTTAGCCTCCGAGGGCGCGAGGCTCCCCCTGTTTGTTATAAGCGCCTAGGCTTTGTAAGAACAGGGGGTTATATATATCGGATTTAACATAGTTAATTAGAAGCATTCGTTTTGCCGCCGTGGCTATTATTATTAGACGCACTAGTCCGGACGTAGATTTAGGTAGCTAGCCTGCTCCAGTCCGCTAACTATATTATTCGAAAAGCACACTTAGAAGGATTCGAATCTAGATATACGCTAAGCCCTCTATTAGAACAGAGGGGGACGAAACACAGTTCGTTGCCCTAGATACATTTGCTTACTCTATTAGGATCCTACATCGTTCGAGAAGTATACTCGGAAGGGGTTAAGTCTCTAGAAATATACCTGGACTTTATTATACTAGGGATATACGATACTATTAGAAAATAAGATCTCGGCCCCTAAGGACGCTAGACTCCCCCTGTTTGCTATAAGCGCCTAGGCTTTGTAAGAACAGGGGGTTATATACATTCGGCTATTATTAGGGCAAGCACATTTAGATAAGGAACTAGATTAGGGTCTTAGAAATACGCTAGGGCTTTATTAGAATATTAGGACATTCGCCTTTACTACTATAGCTATTATTAGGGTAGGTACATTTAGAAAAAGGAATCGAACCTCTAGAAATACGCTAGCCTTATTAGAAACATTAGTATCTTAGATATATACTAAGCCCTCTATTAGAATAGAGGGGGACGATATATAGTTCGTTGCTCTATATATTATTTATTCGTACTCCGATATGCCTTACGGCGCGCCGGTCCTGCTACTAGTTTATATACAAAGGAAACCGTACCCCCTGAACAGAGGGCCGGGTAAAAACCCCTGCCTACGCTTCTGCTTTAGCGCTTTGAATCCATCGAACTACATGTAAAAGGTAGCCTCTGTCTCCCTTAGCGGCTCGATTCGGCACTTCCTATACCCTCTCCGCTGCTCTTAGCTGCTTTCGCGGCTATTGTAGCTTCTAGTTATAGCCTACAAGCTACGCTATACTCCGTTAGGCGCCCCGAATCTATCAACTAGCTAATAACTACCTTTACTAAGCTCTTATATAGCTATATAGCTCGTTGTAAGACGAGCTACAGATCCTGTCGTAACTGTATTTGTAACTCTTCCTAGGTTCTATACTTCGGTGGATCTTTATACTATATTACTAGATATTCGATCGTTTCTTTGCCCTCGCTACACTTATAGTATAGCGTAGTAATCTCTAGGACGTTTACCCTATTTAGGTACTCCTAGAGGCCAATGTCCCTACTACGCGCCTAGGCGAGCAGGGAGCTCTAAGCCTTACTTAGACCCTTATATCTCTTAAGGGCAAGGTCTGTAAATAGTTATATTAGGGGGTCCTTGTCTGCCGAGCGGTACGTAGGTCTTCTTGCTCTTATTACGAGCGCGGCGCGCCTCTCCTAGGCTGCTATCTCGCGCTCCTGCTAGGCGAGTTCCACTACTCTATCTATATCGAGGGTCTTGTTCTTTAGCTTCCCTATCTTCTACTTTTGCTTAGCCTACTCGTTTACTATAGCTACTACTCTCTTAACCGCTATTAGCCCCTATAGGCCTAGCCTAGGCTTCTTCCCTTACGTCCTCCTACTCTTCTTCTAGAACCTCCTAAATAGCTTAGTATACGCCTTCTAGATTAAGCTCGCTACTACGACTAGGGGGCGCCCTAGTCCCTCCCCTAACTAGAGGAATAGTTCGTATATCCTAGCTTCGAAGTCGGCTAGCCGCTTGTTTAGGTAGAGGTTTACCGGTAGGACCTAGGCCTCTGTCTCTAGGTACCTAATTAGCGTAGTTCTATAGCCTCCTGCTACTACGCGGAGGCCCCTACTCTAGTCCTTCGCTAGCTTCTTAGCTATCCCCTTTAGCTCGCTCCCCCTACCGACTATAGTTAGGACGTAGTAGCTCGCCGCTCCGTATACTACTACGCTCCTTATATACTTTGTATATACCTCCTGGGCCTTCGCGAGGCTCGGGCCCTACGTCTTCGCCGCGATCCTCGTTAGCGCGAACTCCTAGGTAGCGAGCTTCTTCTTAACTACACTATAGTGCGCTTACTATAAGAGCTTCTAGTCTAGCTAGACCCTAAGGAACCTAGCGGACTTAACTAGTTTAATATCTATATACCTACCTCTATCCGGGAGGGCGAGCTTAGCTAGGTCTGGCTACTGCCTTCGGTTCTTGTTAAAGTGGATTAGTTCGTACTTCTACGCTATGAACGCTATTCCCTACGTTCCCGCCTACTTTAAGCAGGTTCCTTACGCTCGCTCGAGTTAGCGGATGTTCACCTTAGCCGACTTTCCAAACACTAGTAGGTTCGTGTTGTTGGTGAAGCCCGCTATACTAAGGTGTAGGTACTCTCTCCTTAGGTCCTTATATAGTAATACAATATATAAGATAAACAGGACGGGTAATAGGGGGGACCCCTAGGGTACCCCCGCTATAACTAGGATATTATCTGTTACCTTCCTGTCGAAGTGGAGGATTACAACCCTGTCCGTTAGCTATTCCTATACCTAAAGTACTATCTACTTTGGGTAGCCAAGCTCCTAGAGCGTAGCTAGTAGTCTAACGTAGTTAACTATATCGAAGGCTCTAGCGATATCTAGTTATAGGAGGGATACTAAGGCGCCTTAGCGCTATACCTCCTAGACCTAGGCTACGACTAGTTAGACCGCTAGCTTGGTCGATCTGCTCGCCTAGTTGCCTATCTGCTCGGTAGGGAGCAGCCTATAGACCTCCGCTACCGCTATAATCCTTCTTGCTACTACTGCCTTAATTACCTTCCCTATAGTCGGGAGTAGCGTAATAAGGCAGTAACCTCCTAGGGTATAGTATATGTCAGGTATCTTTCCTAGCTTCCGCAGGACTACTGTCTTAGCTCTTTTAAACGTAGCTAGGAACTATACTAGCTATAGGCACCTTGTAGTTAGGGCCGCGAGGATCTAGCTTAGCGGTTGGCTATACGCCTTTAGGAATCCTATCGGGAGTATATCCTCCCCTAGGGCCTTCTATAGGCTCGCTTTGTCCTATACCGCTTCTATCGCTAGGAAGCTTACAAGCTCCTAGACCTTGAACCCCTATTCCTACTCCTCCTTAAGGTCCAGGTCCTAGATATTGCTAAGGTCTGCCCCTAGGCTTAGGAAGAACTTCTTCGTAAGCGCCTCCGCCTTATTCTAGTACGTCGTTAGATCTAGGCTACCGTCTAGGCCCTTTAGGGCCGGGAGTTTCGGTAGATCGGGGGGGAGGAAGCTCCTAAGCCTTACCTATCGCTCGAGCTACTATAGGGTCTCCTCCCTAGCTTCCTCGATCGTCTTCCTCTAGGAGCGCCTCTTTTCTTCCGCTATTTCCGTTACTAGCTCTCTTTGCTTCCCGTTAAGCTTCTCTTTATAGAACTACGTAGGGGTCCTCCAGAGCTCCCTCTCCGCCTCCTTCGCTACCTTCGACGCCTCCTCTACCTTGCCTATCTACTATAGGGAGCTCCTCCCCCTTGATTCCTTCCTCCTATGGGCTATTGTGTAGGCAATAGCTATTAGCTCCGTAGCTAGCTCTTCGAACACCTCCTCTAGCCCCTTTCTCGTCTTGATCCTTGCCTTTAGCCCCTCCGGTCCTCCGTCGTCGAGCTATATCCTTAGCGGCAAATACGCTACCTCTACCTTTATTAGCTTCTCTAAGACCTTCTTCTAGTTCTACCCTTCTAGCGCCTTCCCCCTTAGGAATAGGCCGTCGAGCTTTACTTTAAGCACCTATAGGTAGTAGTCCGACCCTCCCCTAATCTTCTTCCCTAAATACGTCGTCGTTAGGTCTATTAAGGCCTAGATATAGTCGATCGTTAACGTCTTGCCCCTTTGCTCTCCTATAGGGGTTCTTATAACTATACCCTATAGGGTTTATAGGCTTAGGTCCTACTTATAAGCTAGCTCGAGGAGCTCCTTAGACTTCCTTTTATATCGCCCGAACTTGTCCTAGACTAGGTTCTAGAGGTTAAAGTCTCCCGCTAGGATTGTAGCGTAGGCTGGGCCCTGATAGGCTAGGAGGCTCTTTAGGATAGTCTTATTTGCTGTATAGTTGTTATATACTAACTAGAGCTCTAGACCCCTCCTCCCTAGCTCTAGGAACTATACCCTATACTACTACGCGCTTGCCTTATATTCCTACTATCTAATATTAAACTTCTTATATATATATATCGCTACTTTTCCCTATTATATATAAACTAGGTAGTACCGTAAGCTCTAGGGGCAGTAGGCTACCCCCTGCTTGCTAAGCTATAGTTCCTAGACCGCGATTATATCGAACTCCGCCTCCTCTAGTAGAATCTCTATATTCTACTTCACGCCTCTAGTGTTCTAGAGTATAGTTTTAAAGATTATCCTCTCCGCTAGCTATACCTTCGTCCTCCGGCTCGTTTTAGGTCGGGGGGATAGTTGCCGCTACTAGTAGACCCTAGGGCTAGGTATTCTATATACTTAGGACACTAGTAGCCTATATGTTAGGTACTTCCTAGGCGCTTAGGGGTTCTGCCTAGGATCCTTAGGATCCCCGGTGCTATTGCTACGGTAGTAGCGGTCCCGACGCAAATAGGGCTATAGCCAGGCCGAACTATAGTCGGCTCTATGATATATCCTTGCTTACTATAGTAAGGCGGCCTTTTAGTGTTAGGAACCTAGGCCTCTTCGCTCCGACCCTCTAGTATCCCTCCCTATCCTCCTCCTTTACGCCTTAGCGTATAAACGTAAACAGTAGCTTCGTAGGCTCCGGTCTAGTAGGTTCGAATGTTCTAGGCCTATATTAGTACGCTTCTTTAGCCCCCTCCCGCGCTCTTACCCTACGCTTCTTTAGCCCCCTCCCGCGCTCTTACCCTCTCCCTATACTCCTTCGACTACCTAGTGTACTTTCCGCTATACGCTAGGTACCTTAGTAGGAGGTAGCCCTTGTAGGTAGGGTACTAGGCCTCCCCTTCCTTTCCTCCTGCTCCGTAGGCCCTTGCCCTATATCTTCTATATAGGGGTTCCTTCGGGTAGTACCTCTAGATATATCCCTACTTCTAGCACTTAAAGCACTGCTTTAGCTCGAGCGCTACCTAGTATAGCTCGTAGTCTAGTACTTAGGCGTCCTAGATAACTCCGAAGTCGTACGCCGCTCTTGCCTCGTCTTAGCTCTCGAAGGTTACTAGTACCGTCGCTCTTATAAGCTCTAGCTTACTAGGGATCCTGAACTTAACTGTGTTTA
The DNA here is from genome assembly GCA_033297235.1 of Trichocladium antarcticum. Lineage (NCBI taxonomy): Eukaryota > Fungi > Ascomycota > Sordariomycetes > Sordariales > Chaetomiaceae > Trichocladium > Trichocladium antarcticum. The sequence goes on along the minus strand of MU853434.1, from coordinate 67,638 downwards.
CCGTATAGAAATCTAGTCCCTAGGCGAACTCCGCTTCGGTAACTCCCTAGATCTCTAACCTTGTTAGACCCTTTAGGAGTACTACGAAGGTCCTATAGGCTTCCTTCGCCTACTCCTCGAACGCTTAGTAGATCTACTAGTTGTTCTTAGTATACTATTCCTTCGCTGCTTTATCCCTAAAGGTAATAATGGTGTCCCTGCTAGGGAGCTTCCTTGTAGCGACTGCTCCCTTTTGTATAGACTAGTTGTTAATCGCCTAGATAATCTCTAGGGGGGTTCTCTTCGCGAGGTTAGCCGGTAGGCCGTTACCTCGGACAAGGATTTCCTTAGCGATCCTTCGGGGGATTGCCTTTATAGGTTGCGCTTAGGGCGCTAGGGCTCCTGCCGCGATCGTTACCTAGGAGCAGTTAGGACCCTATCCTACGCTCGTAGTAGCTAGGGCGCTTGTAAGCGCGGCCCGCACTTCCTTAGTAACGATCTTCCTTATAGTCGTATAGTTAAGGCCTTCCGGGCCTCCTTTAGCGCTCTACGGCTAGTTAATAGCGCTCTATACCTAGGCTAGGATCTCTCTCGCTATTCCCTAGGCGATGTTTTTCTTATTTAGGCTAACCAGGGCGACTATACTATTAAGCATAGCCTTAATATTGCCTAATCCGCGTTGTTCCTAGCAGGGGGGGGGTTAGTGCTACTACTGTTAGTGTTAACGGGGGGGTTAGCGGTAGGTCTGCTAGTAGTTGCGGGGGCCGCTCGGGGGCGCTCCGCGGGGGGGTTCGGGTCCGTTGTACCGGGACTCGGATAGGCCTCTCGGGGCAAGTAGGGTACTCCTAGTAGCGGGGGCAGGGGGGGGGAGGTCGCTATCGACCTCTATACTAGGTCCGGTATAGGCTATCGGGGCTGGCGCCAGGTGGATCCGTTATAGATCCGGGTTGTAGGTCTAGGCGGTATAGAAGAAGATTTCTAGGAGCTACACGCAGCTCGTTTTCCCTATCTTCCTACGCCTGCAGCACCTGCGTAGCGTCTCGCGCGTAGATGCACCCGGTATAGTTAGATAGAGCTCGTCGGGAGCTTTCTAGCGATGTAGGTTTCGGCCGTTTTGGCGCGCTGCTGCACCAGTTGGTGCGGGCCTGTTTGCGAAGAAAGTTTTCGTTACTCTATATACATCTGCTTACCCTATATAATTAGAAGATCGACAAGAAGCCTTAAAGAGCCTCTAACGCTAAACTCGGCCCCCTTTTGTTAACATTTTTTCTTTCTCCTACTCCCCCTGCGCCCCGACTCTTTGGAAGAATTAGCTAGTCTTACGCTACCGTTAGAACACCCGGCCACCGCTGTCGAACCGCTACCTAGGGACGATTTGCGGTCTCCTTAGCGCCCTCTCTAGTCCCCTCGTCGCTAGCTATCCTTAGCCGTAGGGACCGCTAGCCCCTGACTGTTATAGCACCCCCTACCTATACGAACTAGCTTAGTAACTAGACAATTCGTAGGTAAGGAGACGGCCCGCCGTTAGAATAGAGGGACGACTACTTGGCCGGGAGGCTAAGTCGTAGTTAAAAGGGAAGAAAGACAATAGCGAGCTCGTCGTACACGGAGTAGAGGTATAGGAAGCTACTAGAGTTTTAAGGGGTTAGCGTATTATTTCCTTCTGTTAAAAGTTCTTGCATTTTTACCCCTATTTCTTTTCTACCCTTCCTTTCTTATATACCAGCCCTATGTCCTTGTTTTCTTGAAAATTCTTCGCTTCTCCCTTTGTTCTAACGGACCCCCCTCGAGTCGTTATTCTTTTTTAGTGCCCGACCCTCCTTTAGGACCGTTTCGTCCTTATCTATTACGTCGCTATAAGCCGAACCCCCTCTCTATACGCCTGTTCTTACTAGCGGATCACTACCTTAAGGTCGAGATATAGAACCTCCCTAGATAGGTAAGACGATAAAGGATAGGCGGTTAGGGTTGTAATACCGGCTTTAAGAGAGTAAGCCGGATGTCCCATATTAATAGTCTCCTAGCTATACTCCTTCCTAGACTATAGGTAGTTGCTACACTTACTGTTAAGGACCTTAGGTACTAAGACGTAGCTATAGAAGGGCTATATCGTCTGGAACCGGACCTAATCGCTAGTCCTAGGGTACGGACCAGTCGTTACGGTACGCTAGTACGCTTCTTAATAGTAGCGATACGGAATCGAATTGCTATATTAGGATTAGCACTAGCCTTACTAGAACAGAGGGAGAGTTACTTACTTATACCCGAAGAACTAGACGAAGAACCCCTCGCGACGATTCGGCCGACTATAGAAGTTATATAGCTACCGCCTAAAATATAGACCGTTATACTATTTAATAAATACTGGCTAGAGCCGCCTAAAGAACCCTCGCCGCTTAAAAAGAGCCTAGTAGCTATCGTTAAGCTAGACCTAGCCCTAGAGCTTCGATAACGCCTGCTAGTTATACGGCAGCCGCTACTAAAGGAACAGCATCTCCCCTTAGTTCGAGTCTAGCACCTTCGAGATCTAAAGTAGCTAAGCTACTAGGAACTAGAACACTAGAAGTATAAAGGGTTACTACGCGTCTAACGGCTAAGCCTTGTTATTATAAGTCGGCCGGACTACCTAGACAAATTAACAAGGAACGACGAATTTCCGGTCCTAGGATAGCGTTAAATCTACTAGCTAGCTTGTAATCTATAAGAGTAGAGGGCGTAGACTAGTATCGACCTAGACATCCGCCTAGGAGAGCTCGAGATCCTGCTACGGAGGAGCTATAGTATTGTAGCGCGAATTCTAACGCGGGAGCGTAGTCGAATTCGAAAGGGAAGAGAAACTATAAGCAAGCGAACAAGCTAAATCCCCTCTTCTTATACTGCTCCCCTAGAACAGGTGGCCGAACTATCTCAAGTTACATAGCTAGTACGAAGGAAGGAGCTATAGAGAGATCTTTCGATTCCCCCCCCCTTTTTTTTCGAAGGACCTAGAACAGGCGGCTAGTTCATCCTAAGTTAAGAGTTATAGGGCCCCCTTAGAACAGGCCCCCCTTAGAACTCTAATTATATAGCCTTTTTTTCTCGGGTTATATAGAAGGAGCGGAAGGAGCTACGGAATTGCGAATGCTAACGCGGGAGCGTAGTCGAATTCGAAAGGGAAGAGAAACTATAACTATACGAGCACTAGTTTATCCTAAGTCAAGCTACCGACCCCCCCTTCCGATACGGCCGCCCTAGAACAGAGGGCTAAGCTATCCTAAGTTATCTAGCTAGTACGAAGGAAGGAGCTATATAGGAATTTTTCGACTTTTCGGCTACTTTCTCGCCTATAAAGTCTTCCGCCGCTAGCCCTTATTCTTTCTTATTTTTCTCTCTCCCTTAAATAACTTCGACCTTCGCTCGCCACCTCTCCCTCCGTTCTCCCTAAGATATATATAGCCATTAACCTCTTGGCCCTCCTCCCTTCTTATTAACTAGATTCCCCCTTTCTTTTCTTGCGATATATCGACTAACGTAGGTAGCGCTACCGACTAGCAATAGTAGCTCGAGTCTTGAAGGATAGGTATAGGCAATGGTTAGAATGCGCCTAGAGCCTTTAGAAGCGAGCTCTAGCTCCCTATCGATAGGAGAGTCGACTTCCTAGCGTACGTTAGAAGCTGATAGCTATACTAGCTACAAGCCGCTAGGTTGTATAAGGAAGACCGAATTATAGCAAGCCTCTTCCCCGGCCTTACGACCCCTAGAACAGATAGCGAGACGTTCTATAGAATCTCCTAGCTAACTATAGTATGCTCGCTCTACGACATTAAGGGTATAATCGAGAATAGAGAGTAGCTCTAAGGCTATAACCTTATTATCGCCCTATACTATTTCCTAAGCGGTTTCGAGGACTAGGTATATATTTATAACACCTAGATTAGTAATAGTAAATCGGTCTACCCCCTAGAGACTAACCTAAACACCTAGGTATAGATAGCGTCGAAGCGATTCTAGGTTATCTTAGGCACGAAGAACCTAAGCTATTAGGTTCTAATAATCTACGACTAAGCTAGTTGTAGCACGATATACTTCGACTCCCTAAGGCACCGCGCGTAGGATACCTACCTCTACTAGCTAAAGATTATAAGCTAGATCTAGGCGTCCTGCCTTTACCCTAGTTATACGAAACCGGAGGTATATAAGCACAGACCGGTATAGTTAGAGGACTAGGAGTATAGCGTGTAGGTTCTAGAGTATACCCGCCTGTTCTTCTAAGAAGGACTATAAGCCGGAGGCATCTATAACGCCCTGCCGTGGATATAGAGTTGGATCTTTAACGGCGTCCAGATAAATACTAAGATAAGGACGGAGTATATAATCTCCGTGTAGCGAGCTTACGCCCGCTACGCACTAGGCTTCGAAGGACATACGCCTGTCCGCCCGCGCGATATAGATATAGTAGCTTACGATAAGCAGAGAGCAGGGTTCAGTCCCTCACCCTATCGGCTACTATCCGGCCGTACGCCTTCCTTAAAACTAGCTATTATAATAGCTAGCGAAGCCTCTCGTCAGACGACACCGGCCGCCTGTTCAGAGACAGCCCTGTCAGAGAACCGTTAATCTTTATCGTAGTTACTAAGTCTTAGGCTAACACGCTTAACCTTAGGTAGTTCCGCTATCAGCTTTATCACCTAGTAGATGTTAAGCCTTCTACGGCCCGGCCTACTACCTTCGGCGTCGTCGCCAGCGATTATCGGGATCCCGTCTTCGCCTGCTTAGAGAGAACAGGAGGATACCCCAGCGTTACTACAATACCTATAGCCGCCGCCGTCTACTAGCAAGTCTACGGCGATACCTAAGAAGAAGCCGCGGTTATAGATACAGCCGTAGCTAACCCCCTCGAGACGCTTATAGCGTTTGGCTAGTATCTCTCTAGAGACTCTCCCGGCCCCGCCGCTACCTCCTATCTAGGAGGAGCCTGCTTCTAGAGTAGTTGTCCGCCCGCTAACCTTTTAAGATACGTTCCCTTACAGGTTCCGTATGCTACCGCTATATATACTATAGTTCGCTAGGTAGGACGATATTAATAGGTATGCCGAAGAGCTTAAGCGCCAATAGCAGGGTATATAAGTATAGGATCAGCGGCTAAGTCGCGCCGAGAGGGCTCGCCGTCGGGAGCAGGGACGTTAATAGAGGTTAACGGAGATAGATAAAGCTTTGTTTTATTTTGCGAGTTCTTAGGCAGGAGCCCTAGCAAACTCGAAAGGGAAGTGTAAACTAGGGTAGATAGCTCTTAGCTAGAACAGGGGGGCATTCGTAGTAGATTTTTCGTTTTTTTCGTTCTTGCACTGCAGGTCCTGTTTTTCGCAGTTGTATATATAGCCGGTTAGTCCGCCCACTTAGGCAGACGACAATAATCTCGGGATATAAAACTCCCCCCCTAAATTTGACACTTTTGGCTCCAAGCCTTCCTGCTGCCTCTAAGTATATGTTTTTATGGTGATCTTATTTGCCTTCCTCTAAATAGGGGGAGATATATATCCGGAGGGCGATATCTTGATCTGATCAGACGTAATTAAAGTCCGAAGATACGTCGGTAACCTAGGTCGCTTGCCACTTGTCTATCACCACTACGTCTTGCTCTCTATGCAGCCAGTGGCTTGGTTTGTGGGTTGCTCCAGTTCAGTAGTATAGTATAAAGATCTACCGAAGTATAGAACCTAGGAGGAAGTATAAATTCGGTTATAACAGGATGTATAGCTTGTCTTACAGCGAGCTATATAGCTATATAAGAGCTTAGTAAAGGTAGTTATTAGCTAGTTAATAGATTCGGGGCGCCTAATAGAGTATAGCGTTGCTTGTAGGCTATAACTAGAAGCTACAAAGGCTACAAAAGCGGCCGAGAGTAGCGGAGGGGGTATAGGAAGTGCCGAACCGAGCCGCTAAGGGAGATAGGGGCTATCTTTTATACGTAGTATAAGGGATTTAAAGCGCTGAAGTAGAAGCGTAGATAGGGGTTTTTATCCGGCCCCTTGTTCAGGGGGTATAGTTTCCTTTATATATAAACTAGTAGCAGGACCGGCGCGCCGTAAGGTATATCGGAGTACGAATAAATAAATATATATAGAAGGTTAAGGAAATCCTCTAGAGACTAAAAGAAGCTAGCCTAGCTTTAGACTTAAAGAAGTATACGTTTCTAGTAAAGGAGGTTAAGTACTTAGGGTATATTATTAAAGTAGGCGTATAGATCTAGCCTAACTATAAGAAGCTAGCTACAATCTATAATTAGAAAGCCTCTATCAAGGTTCAGGGCGTTCGAAGTTTCCTTAGGTTTGCTAATTTCTATTGCGACTTTATTCCTAACTTCTCTAATATAGTAGCTCCTCTAATAGTACTAACTTAGAAAAATATACTATTCCGCTAGGGGGAGGACAAACAATAGGCTTTCGATACGTTTAAGAACGCCTTTATCTTAGAACTAGTCCTTACCTAATAGGATCCTAAATAGGAAACGAGCCTTAAGGTAGACTACTCTAGAGTTACAGTTAGTAGTTACCTCTTATAGTAGGGAGACAATAGAGTTCTTTATTCTATCGCCTACTATTCTACGAAACTCTCCCTTATAGAGCGGAACTATATAATCTATAATTAAGAACTTCTTACAATTATCTCTTATCTAAAGGTATAGTTAGCTAAACTTTATAGCGTTAGCGCCTTTTTCTAGATCCTTACTAACTATAAGAATCTTAAATATATATATAATTTGTACTCCAATATACCTTACAGCGAGCTAGTCCTGCTACTGGTTTATATACAAAGGAAACTGTACCCCCTAAACAAGGGGCCGGGTGAAAATCCCTGCCTTCGCTTCTAATTCTATACTTTAAATCTATCTTTCTACGTATAAAAGGTAGTCCCTATCTCTCTTAGCGGCTCGGTTCGGCGCCTCCTATATCCTCTCCGCTACGCTCGGCCGCTTTTATAGCCTACGTAGCTTCGAGCTATAGTCTATAAGTAACGCTATACTCTATTAGGCGCCCTAAATCTATTAACTAGCTAATAACTACCTTTACTAAGCTCCTATATAGCTATATAACTTGCTATAAGATAAGCTATAGATCCCGTTGTAACTATATCTATAATTCCTCCTATATCTAGCGCTTTAGTAGATCTTTATACTATACTACTAGGTACTCGATCGTCTCTTTGCCCTCGCTATACTTATAGTATAGCGTAGTAATCTCTAGGACGTTTACCCTATTTAGGTACTCCTAGAGGCTAATGTCCCTGCTACGCGCCTAGGCAAGCAGGGAGCTCTAAGCCTTCCTTAAACCCTTATATCTCTTAAGGGCAAGGTCTGTAAATAGTTATATTAAAGGGTCCTTGTCTGCCGAGCGGTACGTAGGTCTTCTTACTCTCGTTACAAACGCGGTACGCCTCTCCTAGGCTACTATCTTACGCTCCTACTAGGCGAGTTCTACTACTCTATCTATATTAAGGGTCTTATTCTTTAGCTTCTCTATCTTCTACTTTTGTTTAGCCTACTTGTTCGCTATAGCTATTGCTCTCTTAACTACTATTAGCCCCTATAGGCCTAGCCTTAGCTTCCTCCCTTATATCTTCCTACTCCTCTTCTAGAACCTCCTAAATAGCTTAGTATATACCTCCTAGATCAAGCTCGCTACTATAACTAGGGGGCGCCCTAGTCCCTCCCCTAACTAAAGGAGTAGTTTGTATATCCTAGCTTCGAAGTTAGCTAACTGCTTGTTTAGGTAGAGGTCTACTAGTAGGACCTAGGCCTCCGTCTCTAGGTACCTAATTAGCGTAGTTCTATAGCCTCCTGCTACTACGCGGAGGCCCCTGCTCTAGTCCTTCGCTAGCTTCTTAGCTATCCCCTTCGGCTTGCTCCCCTTGCTAACCGTAGTTAGGACGTAGTAGCTCGCCGCTCCGTATACTACTACGCTCCTTATGCACTTTGTGTACACCTCCTAGGCCTTCGCGAGGCTTGGACCCTACGAAGAATCTTAAATACTTTTCCTAGCTATAACTAATCTCTAAACGATAAGCCTAATAGGCTAAGACCCTCTCTTTATTTAATTTTAACTTAAAGTACTACCCTAGTGCCTAGGCTTCGTACCTAGATACCTTCTCTCGATATAAATAAGACTACACTAGAGATATCCTATATATTTCCTAGCTCCTCCCTACGATCTAGATAAACGCGTTATTAGTAGATAAATAGTCTAGGTTACCTACTAGTAAGACTATTTTCGCTAACGAATAGCTCGCTTCCCTTTAGGATAAAAGGGTTATAAAAGACAAGTACTATATATATTAACTTTAGGCCGTTTAAGATAGGGCCTGTAAGTTCCTTAAGGAGGCTAGAGTACTATAGATATAGATTACCGATTGTTCCTTAAGCGCGCAAGGTATACTTTAATTCCGAGGCTAGCTCTAGCTCCCTATATAGGAACCCTTTACTACTAAGATCCCATAACGTACCTACAATTTACCTATATTAGGTTACCCTAGGAGGAACAGGCTATTCTAGATACTATAGTAAGGATACTATTAGGATTTTATATTACTAGATATTAAGACCTTTGCCTGTAACTATTATTTGTACTAAGGAAGTAAGTACTTTCGCTAGCTCTACTAAGGTCTTCTCTAACCCCTCCTAATTGTAGAACGATTCTAGAAGCAGATCTCTATTAACTTTATAGTTAACCTCCCTACGAAAGGCAAGACCTTACCTAGGTACCTAATAGTTATTACAGATAGATTGTCTAAGTTCTTATAGCTCGAAGCTATAACTTTAATAGGTACTAAAGAGTATATACTCTGCTTCTATAACGTTTAGTAGCGCTTCTATAGTTTCCTTTTATAGATTATTACTAACTATAGTTCGGATTAGCTTAGTAAGTTTTAAACAACCTTCTATAAGCTCGTTAGGATTAAATAGTTACTATCGATAGTGTACTACCTATAGACTAATAGAGGGATAGAGTAGATGAATTAGAAAGTATAGGCGATCCTAAGGATAGTTATTTCCTTTTCCTAGTATAACTAGGCTAAATACCTACTAGCGTACTAGCTTACTTTTAATAACTATAACTTGACTATTTCTAGGTTAAGCGCGAACTTCCTTCTATATAGCTATAATATAGACCTAATCTAGTAAGTAGAAGTGCTAGTCGCTCTATCCTTATTACTATAGGAACAGGCGGCTAGATTCCTCTAGTACCTAAAGGAAGGTACTAAATAGACCTAGGCCGCTATCGCGTATATATAATAACGCTAGTAGAAAAACGCAAATCGCTTATAACGCCTAGCTAAAAGGTTCTAAGTTAGGGATAAGGTATAGCTATCCTTACGTAATATTAAGACAAACTACCTAAGCTAAAAACTCGATTAGGTTAACGCTAAATATAGGGTAGTAGTAGTTCTAACACTATTAATAGTTACGCTTAACGTTCCCTAGGGTATTTACCTAACCTTCTATATTAACCTTATTAAGCGAGCCGCAACTAACCCTCTCTCGTTATAATATATAGCAGACTCCTGCCTACGTCGAACCTAGGAAGTGTTATAAGATAGGGTACTATATAAGCAATATAAGGTAGAAGTAATCCTAGTAGCTAGGAATACAAAGGGGAAAGGAAACTACTATAATATACTAGTAAAGTAGAAGGGTTATATTACCCTTATACCGCCCCATTGCGCTGCTCCCGACCGTAGGGAAGGTGATCGAGGCAGTGGTAGCGAGAAGGATCATAGCGGCGGCGGAGGTCTACAGGCTGCTCCCTACCGAGCAGATGGGCAACCGGGCGAGCTGTCACAGGCACAGCCTGTGTCATGTGCCATGTCATGTGCCATGCTATGTGGTTGGCTGAGCACTCTGTAGCTAGAGGAGCGTAGCTCCACACTAGGTGGAGCTCGCCGCGCAGAGCCTTTAGCCCTCGCGAGCTCCTACGAAGGTTGCACTGTTGTGCAACCTTATTGTATACGACCGTTATAGTAGGTTGTACCTTTAACTCGCGCGTGTAGCTAGTTAGACCGTTAGAGGTAGATCGAACACCTTAGACTAGCTAGAACGCTTCTTTTTTCTAACGTACCGGACTTTGTTTAACCTTAACTACGTAGTGCGAGTTAAAACAAGTACCCTACCCTTATTTACAGTCTGACGTACAGGATATCCAACGTATAGGACTACCTCCTATAGAACTACCCTAACGAACTATAATAATAGATAGGGTAGAAGATAGTAACAATATACCAATATAGGCGCTAGAGCAAGCTAGCCCGTCGCGTGCTGCTATTATACGCGAGTAGCTAAGAGCCGCGCTAGCGGAGTAGAAGGCGATACTTGCTGCGCTTACTAATACCTAGGCGATAGCTAATAACGCGGTTACTAAGGGTAAGGCGCTTTACAAATAGCTTAAGGCGTAGAAGTATATGAACGTAGTAATCTCGAAGATACTTAAGGAGTAGAGACTAATAACCCTATAGGCGCTCGAGGCGACGAGCGCCGCGCTAGCCGGAGGCGGTAAAGGTAGTAGCTAGCTATTATACTAGCCCTATAATAAGGATAACCTAGCTGTAATGTCCTTCCTTTACCTAATACCGTTTATAGGGGAGGAGAAGGATACTATTAAGCGGACTACCCTGTTCGACGACTAGTTAGATAAGGTCTAGGGGCGCTAGAGAATACGCCCTTACGAGTTCTCGACCGAGCGTACGAAGATCCTATACGCTAAGGCGATACTCGGTAGCAACGTAAGCTACGCGGTTAAGTCGAAGCTCTAGACGATCGAGAACTATCTAAACGACGATAGGCGCTAGTACTAGAAGACTAGGACTAAGTTCCTAAACGACCTTAAGAAACGGTATATAACCTACAACGTCGCTATAGTAGCCGCGAACTAGCTTTATATACTCGTCTAGGAGAATAAGTTTACGAACTTTAACGACTTCCTAACGGAGTTCTCGAACCTAGCTAATACTACTAATATCGAGAGCGTAACGTAGGTCCGTATATTTAGAGAACGGATCTTAGCCTACCTTTTAGCTACGTTTACGTTATAGGTTAGGCTACTAGTATCGGACAACTTTAACGCGTAGGCTAAGATAGCCTAGACCCTATCTACGAACTTAGATACGGAGGACTTTAGGAAGAAGATCCGTAGCGGCAATAGCGCGCTCGCTATATATTATAGCAGCGGTAGCGGGGGTACTAGGAGAGCCTGGGATCCCGACGCTATAGAGATCGACGCTATTACCCTAGCTACGCTTATACTATAAGAAAAGGAGCGCCGTAGGGCTAGCGGCCTATACTTTAAGTACGGCGCCGGCGACTATATCTTAAGGTATTGCCAGGCTAGCCGAGGAGGCCGTAGTAGCTGCGGTAGCTAGCCGTAGCGCGGAGGCGCGTAGGGCTACGGCGGCGCGTAGGGCTATGGCGGGGTATAGGGCTACGGCGGCGCGTAAGGCTATAGCGGGGCGCAGGGCCACGGCGGAGCGTAGGGCTACGGCGGAGCGCAGGGCCACGGCGGCGCGTAGAGATAGTAGCAGCCTTAGGGATAGTAGTAGCCTACTTAGCAAGGCTTCGGTTAAGCCCCCTCTAGGGGCCTCCTAGCTTGTAGCGGCGTAAGCGGCTATACTAGGGCCTATTAGAGGGGTCGAGGCGGGCTCGCTATACGTTTTGCAGACGCCCCTAACTAGAGCGGTTTTATCGTTAGGGAGGTAGACAAGCAGGAGGACTACGGCGCTTACTAGAGTATAGAGCAACCCCTTAGTTTCGGCTTCTTGTATAATAACTAGGGAAACAAGGAGCTCCTATAAACTATCGCTTATAGGAGAGGTACCGCTAGCTATAAGAGGGATAGGGAGATAGTTTAGTTATTAGTACTATAGGCAGTAGCGCTAAATCTATTCTCTTATTATCGTACCTAGCGGTTAGTAGGCGCAATATAAAGTACGTAGCACTTATAGACTCGGGTTATATAGGTCTAGCGTTCGTGGATTTTAGCTTTATAGTTACGAATAGGCTACTACTAGAGAGGCTAGTAGCACGGTAGCCGCTATTTCTAGCTAACGGAGGGTTCTCGCGCTAGATCAAGCACTTAGCAGCGCTTACACTAGTCGTTAGTAACTACTAGGAGACCCTAGTATACTTTGTTACAACGCTCGTAAAGGAGACCCTAGTAATCTTAGGCCTCCCGTAGCTACGGAAGTATAACCTACGGATTAACTAGGAGACCCTATAGCTCGAATTTATAGAGCACTACCGTAGGAGGTGCCTACTAGAGTATATTAGGAGCTAGGTCGCTCGGTAGGTAGGCTAGCTAGAGGTACCCCTACCCTCTAGGAATAGCGAGCGGTACTACGTAACGGTAGAGGATGTACCTAAAGACAACGACTATAGTACCTCTAGTAACGACGACGAGGTTGCTATCGCTATAAGCAAGCTCTCTAACTATAAGAGAGCTAGGCGGTCCGATAGGCGGAGACGGGCCCGTAGACGGTAGAGATCTACGTCCTAGGGAGGCGCGTAGGCCGACCCGCGGGGGACGCTTATACCGCTAGGAGCGATAGGCGTACCGGTCGAAGCGCCGCCCCTTATATTACCAAGGCTAGTAGAGGCAGTAGCCAGCGCTAGGAGACTACCCCCTAGACCCTGTTCCCCCCCCTATACCCTACCCCCGCTTAGTTAAGTATAGGGGAAGATCCGCTAGGATAACGCGAAGATCCTGAACGGAGCGAGCTTCCTAGCGGTATACCGATAGAAGGGTATAGTAGTTATATAGACTACAATAGGTAAGCTAGAGAGAGCGGTAGAGGCTAAGAAGAGAGACTATATACTAGTTCTACCTAAGTAGTTTTTTAAGGACCTACTAAGTTAAAAGAGTATACTAGAGTACGCGAAGTCGATACTTCTAGTAAGGTTCTATAGCTTTATCGATGTACTTGCTAAAGGGGACGAGAAGCTTAACAAGATTATAGAGGAGGATTCTAAGAAGTTCTTCGATAAGGCGGATAGACTAGCGCCTACTCTAGATAAGATCAAGGCGCGCCTACCGAAGGAATACTAAGACCTAGTAGCCGCCTTCGTCCTATAGGACGCTAATATCTTGCCCCCTTACTGTATATATAACTATAGGATTAAGCTACTCCTAGGGAGTATAGTCCTATACTCGAGGAATCGCCCGATATCGCTAATAGAGCTATATATACTAAAGCGCTAGCTCGATAACAACCTTGCGAAGGGGTTTATCCGGCCCTTACGCTCGAGCGCCTCGTTGCCTATCCTTATAGCCTAGAAGCTAGGCGGAGGTATTAGGATCTATATTAACTACTATAGTATTAACAACGCGACGCTAAAGAGCTGGTACCCTATCCCGCTAATCTAGGAGACCCTAGACTCTATCTATAAGGCAAAGATCTTTATAAAGCTTAACGTAATTGTAGCGTTTAACCGAGTATACGTAGCGCTAGGCTATAAGTAGCTTATAGCGTTCATTACGAGATTCGGCCTATATAAGACGCTAGTTACACCGTTCGGCCTACAAGGCGCGCCCGCTACCTTCTAGCATTATATAAACAATATCCTCTATAACGCTCTAGATAACTATGTAACGGCGTACCTAGACGATATCCTAGTCTACTCTAGTACGCTCGAGGAGTATATTAAGCAAGTTAGGGAAGTGCTAAAGCGTATAATCGATATAAGCCTATAGGTAGATATCGACAAGTGCAAATTCCACACGAAGCGGACGAAGTACCTAGGGCTTATTATTACGCCTAGGGGCATTAAGATAGACCTAGACAAGGTTAAAGCGGTACGTAATTAGGAGGCTCCGGAGATAAGGAGGTACCTCTAGCGGTTCTTAGGGTTTGTAAACTTCTACCGCCGATTTATATAAGGTTTTTCGAGCTACGTACAGCCGCTATATAAGCTCACGAAGAAGACGGTAGACTAAGAGTAGTCCGAGTAGTATAAGGCGGCTTTCTAGCGCCTAAAGGTATACTTTATTATAGCACCGGTACTACGGATATATAACTAGGAGAAGCAAGCGGTAGTAGAAGTTAATACGTTAGACTAGTTAGCGGGTAGAGCGCTACTATAGGAGGGGGATAATAGCGAGTTACATCCGGTTACTTACTTCTTAGTAAAGTATACTACGGCCAAGTGCAACTATAACATCTATAACAAGGAGCTCCTTACAATCGTTAAAGCGCTTGAGGAATAGCGCCCTAAGCTCGAAGGTATAGCTAAGAGGTTTAATATTATTATAGATTATAAGAACCTACAGACCTTCGGTACAACGAAGTAGCTATCACTACGCTATATACGCTAGTCGGAGTTCTTATTACGCTTTAACTTCTAGATTATCTACCGCCTAGGTATAGCAAACGGCCGCCCCGACGCGCTTAGTAGGAAGCTAGAGTTTATACTAAAAGACGTCAAAGATAATAGGCTATAGAATAGGCGGCGCCCCCTAATCGACCTAAGCAAGTTCGACCTAGAGACCTTTAGTAGCAAATATAACGCTAAGCTACTAGGCGAGATACTAGAGCTCTTTAGCCTTAACGTTTCGCGCTATACTAACGACCTTATCGCGGAGAGCTACGCGACCTCGCCGTTTATAATAGACGTAGTAGAGGCGCTTAGCAACTAGGAGGTACGCGCCTAGCTAAGCAAGATCAAGCAGGAGCTAAAAGTACCGTTCGCTAAGTACAAGTTAGTCTTAGGCAGGGCGTTCTACTATAGTAGGCTAATAATCGACCTAGGCGATACGGAGCTCTATTTATAGCTTATCTACCGGATATACGCGTTAGGGCCTAGCAGGTACCTAGGGAGGACGAAGACGCTTAACCTAATAAACAGGGTCTACTAGTAGCTAGGGATAAGCGTATTAGTAAGGACGTTTGTAGGAGCCTATATACTATACTTTAAGACGAAGAACCCTCGCTTAAAGCCCGTAGGGTTCCTTAAGCCGCTCCCGCTACCGTTAGCGCTATAGTAAGATATATTAGTAGACTATATTACGCCGCTCCTATAATATAAACGGAAGGGGCAGGAGTTTAGGTACGTAGTAGTAGTAGTTAACTAGCTTATAAAGATACGCTACTTTATTACAACGGTAACACTAGAGGCTAACGAGCTAGCTAACTAGTTTATTAAGCGTATATACTCGCTCTATAGTATACTAGAGACGATTATATCGGATAGAGGTACGTAGTTCGTTTTAGGGTTCTAGAGGGCGCTGTCGGCGCGCCTTGCGATTACCCTAAAACCCTTATTAGCGTTCTACCCCTAGATAAACGGCTAGACGGAGCGGATTAACGTAGAACTAGAGTAGTACCTATAGCTATATATCGACTAGGCGTAGGATAACTAGGTTAACTAGCTCCCCCTAGCGGAGTTTACAGGGAACAATATAGTCTCTAAGACGACGGGCGTATTACTATTCTTCGCGAATTACAGCTTTAACCCTAGGATAGGCGTAGAGCTGTCGAAGCTATACCTACCGAACATCTCGGAGTAGTAGAAGCAGGAGTCTTTCTAGGTATTGGAGCTCGCGGACCGCTTTAGGGCGATCCTTAGGAAGGTTATAGCGCTAGCAAAGTAGTTATAGGACCGCTATAAACAGAACGCGAACCGCTATAGGGAGGATACGCCGTAGTACCGCGTTAGCGACAGGGCGATGCTCGATATATAGAACTACAAGACTAGTAGGCCGACTATAAAGCTCGCGCTATAATAGGAGGGCCTATTCGAGGTTACAAAGGCCTCGTTATACGTAGTAACTCTAAAGCTCCTAGCGAATATAACGATCTTCCTTACGTTCTACGTCTCGAGAGTAAGGCGCTACCTAGGCAAGGGGCTAGCCGGCTAAGAGAGGGCTAACGACGATGTAAGCGCTAACCGCGGGCGCGTAGTTACGCGGACTAACGAAGGCGAAGACGTAGTAGAGTAGAGGTTCGAGAGGATCGTAGGGTTCGGTAAGGTAGCGAATAGTCGCTAGTAGTACCAAGTTAAGTAGGAAGGTTATAACAACCCGACTTAGCAACCCGTAACGGATCTACGCGGCTATAATAACGCTATCTAGGAGTTCTACGATACGTACCCCGAGCTTCCGGGCCCGCTATCGTAGACGCGGAGAAGGAAGGCGTAGCGCTAGGGTAGGCGCTAAGATAACTCTAACTCCGGATACAAGCACCTAGGATAGGGGGCTATTTTTATATAGGGGGCTTGTTTAGAGAGGGAGGGTAGTGTCACAGGCATAGCCTATATTATATACTATGTTATATGCTATACTATATAGTTGGCTGAGCACTCTGTAGCTAGAGGAGCGTAGCTCCACACTAGGTGGAGCTCGCCGCGTAGAGCCTTCAGCCCTCGCGAGCTCCCACGAAGGTTGCACTATTATGCAACCTTGTTGTATACGACCGTTACACGAGCAGATCGACCGAGCTAGCGGTCCGACTAGTCGTAGCCTAGGTCCAGGAGGCATAGCGCTAAGGCGCCTTAGTATCCCTCCTGTAACTAGATATCGCTAGAGCCTTCAATATAGTTAACTACGTCAGGCTACTAGCTACGCTCTAGGAGCTCAGCTACCTAAAGTAGATAGTACTTAAGGTACGGGAATAGCTAACGGACAGGGTCGCGATCCTCTACTTTGACAGGAAGGCAATAGATAATATCCTAGTTATAGTAGGGGTACCCTAGGGGTCCCCCCTATTACCTATCCTGTTTATCTTATATATTGTATTACTATATAAGGACCTAAGGAGAGAGTACCTATACCTTAGTATAGCAGGCTTCGCCGACAATACGAACCTGCTAGTGTTTAGAAAGTTAGCCAAGGTAAACGTCCGCTAACTCGAGCGAGCGTAGGGAACCTACCTGAAGTAAAGGGGAACGTAGGGAATAGCGTTTATAGCGTAGAAGTATAAACTAATCTACTTTAATAAGAACTAAAGGTAGTAGCTAGACCTAGCTAAGCTCGCCCTCCTAGATAGAGGTAGGTATATAGATATTAAACTAGTTAAATCCGCTAGGTTCCTTAGGGTCTAGCTAGACTAGAAGCTCTTATAGCAAGCGCATTATAGCGCGGTTAAGAAGAAGCTCGCTACCTAGGAGTTCGCGCTAACGAGGATCGTAGCGAAGACGTAGGGCCCGAGCCTCGCGAAGGCCTAGGAGGTACATACAAAGTGTATAAGGAGTATAGTAGTATATAGAGCGGCGAGCTACTATATCCTAACTATAGTTAGTAAGGGGAGCGAGCTAAAGGGGATAGCTAAGAAGCTAGTAAAGGACTAGAGTAAGGGCCTCTATATAGTAGTAGGAGGCTATAGAACTATGCTAATTAGGTACCTAGAGACAGAGGCCTAGGTCCTACTAGTAAACCTTTACCTAAATAAGCAGCTAGCTAACTTCGAAGCTAGGATATATAAACTACTCCTCTAGTTAGAGGAGGGACTAGGGCGCCCCCTAGTTATAGTAGCAAGCTTAATCCAGGAGGTATATACTAAGCTATTTAGAAGGTTCTAGAAAAGGAGCGGGAGGACATAAGGGAGGAAGCCTAGGCTAGGCCTATAGAGGCTAATAGTAGTTAAGAGAGTAGTAGCTATAGCGAACAAGTAGGCTAAGTAAAAGTAGAAGATAGAGAAGCTAAAGAACAAGACCCTCGATACAGATAGAGTAGTGGAACTCGCCTAGTAGGAGCGCGAGATACCGGCCTAGGAGGGGCGCGCCGCGCTTATAACGAGAGCAAGAAGACCTATATACCGCTTGGCAGATAAGGACCCCCTAATATAACTATTTATAGACCTTACCCTTAAGAGATACAAGGGTCTAAGCAAGGCTTAGAGCTCCCTGCTCGCCTAGGCGCGTAGCAGGGACATTAGCCTCTGGGAGTACCTAAATATATATTTATTCGTACTCCAATATGCCTTACGGTGCGCCGGTCCTGCTACTGGTTTATATACAAAGGAAACTGTACCCCCTGAACAGAGGGCCGGGTAAAAACCCCTGCCTACGCTTCTGCTTTAGCGCTTTGAATCT
>MU853434.1:9870-34700 GCA_033297235.1 Trichocladium antarcticum | reverse complement strand
TTTTCCTATTAAATGTTTAAGGCTAAAATTGTAACTAAAGAAGTAGCGTAATATAGTTTATAACGATCTAGCTTCCGTTATTACATATACAATAGAGCAATCGTTAAAAGCAAAATTCAGTGCGGGTTTGTTAGTAAGACGGCAGGGTGAGCAGATAAGATTTTTAGTTTTGGGACTCATGTAGACTTGACGCTCCGTACTAGGCACCAGGTATATAGCAACAGCTCAGGACCACGCACTGCAACGGCAATCGCTGAAGGCAACTTTCAGGGGATGCGAGTATATATTGCGCTAGATGGCCAACAACCTTGAGTCTGAGTATACCGGCCAGGAGGACTTGGGTGGAAGTCGTCATGTTAAACCTTGAAAAGTGTTGGAACATGTTGAACCCACTGTGGCAAATGGGACCACTATGGCGATATTGGATGAACCCGCTCAGGGGTTCAGGGGCAGATTGGTCTTGGTATGGCATTGGGTATCCGTTGGCTCCCCCGAGGAAATAGGCTTTTGAGCTACATAGAGCTTTTTCACAGTTACATACATTGATACAATTGAAGCCATTATCACCGTTGCATCCTCCGTCTGTTCAGACCAATCAGATCACCGACCCTATAGTTTAGGTTCGACAATTAAGAGTCTTATTACTCAAATTACCTTTAAGCAACGCTAAAAGCACTAATCCTTCGACCGCCTTAGCCCGAACCTTCGAGCTAGCTAGTAGTTAAGATATCTACTACTAAGTCAACTACTAACCTCGCCGTGCTTAAGAAGCCAGCCGACTAGTACGCTTGGAACGTCTAGTTTACCTCGAAAGCAGCCTTATACAAACTGCTCGACCACGTCCTAGGCAAAGAGGCCCTACTCAAGCACCCTAGCGAGTTCGATCCCGACACGGCCTAGGCCGTATACAAAGCCAAAACCATAGCTGAGTTCGATCGCTTGAACCTAGCCTCAACCCTAGCACGAGACATCGACCACGACGGCGCCGATACGCCCGTCTTACAAGTTACCCGAAGCAGCACGGCCTACGCCCCCGCCCCCGGCTACGCTAGCGCTTACGCCGGAGCCGGCGGCGGTAACAACGACAACGCAGCTACCGTCGTAGCCGCCCGAGCGGCTAAGCAAGCATACCTATTAACGGTATAGAACCGGATACTCTCTATCTTAGAGAACAACCACCGAGAGAAGGCCCGAGAGGCGGCCTAATAACGGAAGGAAG
This sequence comes from Trichocladium antarcticum, assembly GCA_033297235.1. Taxonomy (NCBI): domain Eukaryota; kingdom Fungi; phylum Ascomycota; class Sordariomycetes; order Sordariales; family Chaetomiaceae; genus Trichocladium; species Trichocladium antarcticum. The sequence goes on along the minus strand of MU853434.1, from coordinate 33,481 downwards.
TCTAGAAGCTCCGGGACTTTATTATAGATACGGTCCAGGTCTAGCTACGAACAACCCAACTTCGCGTAGACCAAGGCGTCGATAAGTAGTACCGTATCTACAAGGGATTTAGGGCCAACGACATCGAGGCCGCTATAGCCCTCTACGAGAAGATCCAAGCGTACTACGCCATCCTTAAACAATCGAGGTTCGCGACCGTAGTACAAGAGGACTTCGAGCTATGGATTAAGAAGTAGGAGATATTAATAGAGGAAGCTATTATAAGAGATATCTAGGAGGGAAGCCTCCTGATCGTATAGATTGCTAACCTAAGCAAAGCTATAAACTAGACACCCCTTGCCTTCGTTACTCGATCAGAAAAACAGAGAGCAGTTACTACCAACTTCCAAGACTGTACGATCGAGGATATAACCTGCTAACTACGGATCGGCGCCTAAGACCTCCCGCCGAAATCGAAGCCCAGGGTTACCCGCAGGGCGTTCCTAACGTTTAGCAGTAGAGACAAGAGAAAGAGAGGCAATACAAGTTCCCAGTAGGACAAAGAGGAGATCGCGCTATACAAGGCGTGTTACGGAACCTACGATATAGAGAGATGCTACTATCTACACCTATCTAGAGCCCCCTAGGGCTTTACACCTAGAGACTATATCCTCTAGAGAATAGAGAGAAACCTTAAGGCTAACCCCTCGATTAAAGCTGAGACAGGGCGGATAAAGCCAAAGAGACAGAGAACCAACCTAAAAGAGTTATCCTAAGATCGGGATTAACTCCCTATAGCGTTAGCCCCTAGTAGGAGCATATAATAACAACGTACTTCCCTAGAGTACCGCCCTGCTTTACAACTAGAGGTAGCTAAACACCAGATACCCGCTGCTTTGCTACTAGTAGATAAGAGACCTACTGCCTTAAAAACAGTAGATAAGAGACCTGCTACCTCAAAAACAGTAGATAAGAGACCTGCTACCTTAAAAATAGTAGAAAAGAGACCTACTGCTTCAAAACCAGTAGAAGAAAAGTGCCAAAAGGCCTACAAGATACCTACTGTAAATTCAGTAGAAGAAGAGCGCCAAAACTCTATAAAACTAGCAGTAGCCCCCTAAGAGTACCAGATAGCTAATCAAACAGCCGAGGCCCCCCCTGTTCAGACGAACACCTCTTTAGAGATAACATCGGCACCTAGCTAGGAAGCTACCAAGATATTAGAGAATTTTCTAACGCCCTACTTCAAGAAGTGGGCATAGCAGCTAGCCAGGTACGGACGTACGGTTAGAAGGTATACCGTAAGTTTCTTTACTACACTAGCGGCCTTCTAAGTAGGGCAGCTTATATACCCTCTGGTCAACTCGTCCATCCTCGATTCCGGCTTAACCATCTACCTATATAATAACCTCTCCCGGTTCAAGTCACTACCTTGCCTTGCAAGCCCGTCCGATTACGTTTAGGCGGGAGAATACCCTATTGCTATCGAGGGATATAGCAAGGTCGATATTACGGTCAAGACTAAGAACAGATCCCGAGTTATTACTCTTAAGGACGTAGCTTTCTACCTAACCTTCGCCTACAATCTCGTCTCTCTCTAATAACTTAAGAACCGCGGTATCTAGTAGGATATACGTAACAACTGCCTACGGCGCAGAGACATAGCATACCTCTACGACGTTCAAGACCGATATAGCCAATTCGTTCTAGAATATATCCCTCAGACCACTATATACGCCGCCTTCGCCACTAGAAAACAGAAGCTCAATACCTGGACCGCGCAGGCACCATCCAGAGCAGATACGATAACATAGTACCTACGACTTAGCCACCTAGGTCCAAGGGCCCTCGAACACCTTGTCAACAGCGCCCACAGAGTCAAGATCAAGGGTATTACCACGGTTCAATGCGACAGGTGCAGATACGGCAAAGCCAAACGAAGAATCAGCCGCGAACTACGCCTAGACCCGCCAAAGCCAGGAGACTATATCGCCATCGACTTCTACGAATACCTAGGCGCGCGACAAGACTATACTATACTACTACTCGCTACTAACCGATACTCTAGATATACGTAGGACTACTACATAAAGAACCACGAAGGCGATAACATCCTAGCGGCCCTAAAGACCCTATTCTATATACTAGAGACCTAGTATAAGATCAAGCCTAAAGCGATCAAGTGCGACAACGAGTTCACTAAGACCGACGCTATTAACGCGTTCTTCGGACTTAAGGGAGTTAAAGTCGAGCCCTACGCCGCCTATACGTAAGAATAGAACGGGGTAGCAGAGCGCTTAGGGGGCGTAATTAAAGAAAAACAACGTTATATAGCTCTAAGCGCTAACTTCCCGATCAAACTATAGCTTAAGATTTCCTAAGTATCGGTCTACCTCTATAACTATATACCAAGGCAAGGCAACGGGTAGAAGACCCTATTCGAAATGTTCCACGAGGGTCTAGAAAAGAGAAGCATAGTCATAATAGAACGACGAAAACCAGCACTAAATCATTTGAAGGTATACGGCTACAAAGCATTCGCTATAACAACTACAGCGTAGAAAAAGGAGCGCCGACTATAGAGATTCAAGCTAACGGCCTTCGTAGGATACCTGGTAGGATACCAATCCTCTAACATCTACCGAATTTAGAACCCTAGAACCAACGATGTTGTAGCTACCTAAGACGTTATTTTCGACGAAACACAGGTCTTTTCCAGAGACCCCGATCGTATCGCGATTGACTAAAAACAAGTCGACCTAGAGGCACTTGCCTAGTAGCTTATAGAGTAAGAGACAAGAAACCTAGCCACTAAACTAGATGAATAAGAACCTAAAGATAAGAACGAAGAAGATAAGGATATCGCCTTCCACCTAACCGATAACGTATTAGAAGAAGAAGAAGTAAAGGAAGAAATCTTAGATACTATTATAGTCAAAGGCAACGCCTCTAGCGATTTCCCTAAGTTCTACCAAACACCTCCTATAACACCTCCCGCTACTCTATTGACTACGCTAATTACTAGTATAAAAGCCGACAATGCTACAGAAATCGCAGCGGCATTTGAACCATAGTACATGGCTTTCTACGTAGGCACACTATCGACCGTAGTCGGCACGCTAAGAGACAAGCCTATCACAAGAGCTACGATCAACCGACTCTAGCGAAAGATAACGACCCTATCAATTGAGCCTAAGAAAGCAAAAACAATAGAGGAAGAGGAGACACCGTAGGGGACTATTACGAAGAAACGCGTTATATAGCTAATAAAGAAGAAAGATAGTATTAAACGCCTACATTGTAATATCCTTCCCCCTAAGCCAAAGTAGCATCACGATCTCAAGAACTACCTACTAGAAGCCCTTTTCCTACAAGTAGAGAGGGACTATTTAGCTAGCTATAACATCAAGCAGTTATAGGATAAGATTTCCTGCTATTAAGCAGGCATATAGCAGATTCTAGACTATATATAGGTTTACGTCTACAAGTTCAGCTAAGACGGCTTCCTCAACAAGTACAAGGTACAGCTTATAGTCCGTAGCGATTAACAACAAAAGGGCGTAGTAGAAGAGAATTACGCTACGACCCTCGCGATCCGGTCACTCCGAACAGTACTCGCCATTATAGCAAGATTCAATCTCAAGTTAATTCAATTCGACGCGGTTAACGCGTTCGTAAACGCGTTCCTTAACGAACTTGTATATATACAGATGCCCTAGGGCTACCGTAGAGGCGGGAACATTCTAAAACTAAACAAAGCTCTATATAGGCTAAGAAAATCCCCTCTTCTATAGCAACGCGAGCTAACTAACACTCTAAGAAGTCTAGGATTCGTCTCGATACTACACGAACTATACGTAATAATAAACGGCGACGTTATTGTCTTCTTCTACGTCAACAACATTGTTATCGCCTACCGTAAGAACAAGCAAGAGAAGGTAGACAAGATCGTCCGTAGGCTCTAAGAGAAATACGAGCTTACTAGCGGCAACGAGCTATAGTAGTTCTTAGGCATCAAGATCCACCAAGAGAGAGCAAAGAAGCTCGTCTAGCTTAGCTAGACATCCTACATCAAGAAGATTACAAAGCTCACGGACTTACAAGCTATACTAAGAACGCCTATAACAATAGTAGAACTACTTCTATATAAGGACATCGCAGACCTACGCGTAACGCGCCTCTACTAGAAGAAGATTAGTTCGCTACTCTACGTAGCTATTACGTTATAACTAGACATCGCATTTATAGTCTCGAGACTTTCCCGATTTAATCATAACCCAGGCCCAGACCACCATGTAGCGGCCAACCAAGTGCTAAGATATCTCTATTGCATACGCTTCTTTACCCTCTAACTAGGAGGAGGCGATTGGCTAATCGTAGCAAGTGACTCTTCCTTCGCTAACAACCTTATTAACCGAAAAAGCTCGCAAGGCTTCGCAATCTAACTATTCGGCGGTTTAATCGCGTAGCGTACAAGCAAGCAAGATACAGTTACTACGTCAACGACTAAAGCTAAGCTATTAGCGCTCTCGCAAGCGGCTAAAGAAGGTATGTTTATAAGCGGATTGATCTCCAAGCTAACGGTCGCTCTTAACAACGATTAGATCACAATCTAGTACAATAACTCGCAGACTATCCGTCTCGTTAACGCTAAGATCGCTACTCTACAGACCAAGCTTAAGCACGTAGATATCCACAACCACTAGCTAAGGCAGGAGCGCGAAGCCAGCAAGATCAAAGTGGAATACGTTCCTACCGCGAAGATAATAGCCGACGGGTTCACCAAGGCCCTAACGGCAGATAAACACTAAGAATTCGTCAAGATGATCAACATAGCGCCTATCGAGAGCCTCATCCGCTAGAGAGCAAGCAAGGTTCTAACAGAAGAGAGTATAGCCCTTATAGCGGGATACCCGTGGTCCATGTAAGGGGGTAGGACCAAAGGAGTCTCCCAACTCTACCCACTAGAAAACAAGAGACAGAGACTAGAGGGAGCCTAAGGCTAGATGGCCACAGAACGGATACCAGGGAGCTGGATTGCTAGGGAATTTAGATCTTAGGAATAACCTCACTTATAGGAATACTCCAGAGCGGCTGCCTAGCAGTCACTCTAAGGGGGTGTATTGAACCCACTGTAGCAAATGGGACCACTATGGCGATATTGGATAAACCCGCTCAGGGGTTCAGGGGCAGATTGGTCTTAGCATAGCATTGGGTATCCGTTGGCTCCCCCGAGGAAATGGGCTTTTAAGCCACACAGAGCTTTTTCACAGTTACACACATTGATACAATTGAAGCCATCATCACCGTTGCATCCTCCGTCTGTTCAGACCAATCAGATCACCGACCCTATAGTTTGGGTTCGACAGAACACCAAGATGCCGGCACAACAAAGCAATGGAATGGATCAAGCCTTGCATCCGGAACCCTGCCCAGGAGAGAAATGAATGAGACTGGCTCCTTACCTGGATGAATTATCGTTTAATGCTCCCTCTAGTATTAGTATATTACGGCGGTAGCATAGCACTCCTACAACAACGCAAGGTATCTAGTATACCCGCAGCTATTGCATCAGCCAATGAAGAATTACCTCTAGTAGACCCCCCAAACTCTTTACAGCCACGCCAGCCAAAACGCCATTGCCCCTTCCCATAAGCTACCTGTCCTGCGATTGTCTGTTGCCTTTCTTCCAGCAACCAGACGTCCCCTTTAGCACTTGACCATGATACCCGAACAAGCGACGCAAGCGGCGCAAGCAACAGCCCCAGCCAGCCTCTCAAAGCGCCCCAACAGCCCGCAGCAGCACCTCCATCCCCCGCTCCCCAACCTCCCCCTCACCCCCCTCCCGCAACAAGCTCGCCACATCACTCAGCACCCCCAGCGGGATATAGCACCCCTGCCTGGCCTTCTCCAAACTCTCCCTCAACCGGCTGGTATGCTCCCACTCCCGCGCCGCCACCTCGGCGCGCTCCACCACCGCCCGCGGAATCCCACACATGCTCGCGCAGTGCATGCCAAACGACCCCTCGGCAACACCCTCCTCGAGCCGGTACAGAAACGTCACCCGCCTCTCGGCCTCCTCCACGGCGATCTGCATCCGGCGCGCGCGCACCTCCGGGTGGTCCTTGAACTCGGCGGCCAGACTGTGGTAGTGCGTGGCGAAGAAGCCGACGCAGCCGATGTGGGAGGCGACGTGGTGGAGGACGGCCTGGGCGACGGCGACGCCGTCGTACGACGACGTGCCGCGGCCGAGCTCGTCGAGGATGACGAGCGAGCGCGGCGTGGCCTCGGCGAGTATCTTTTTGGTTTCCGACAGCTCGACGAAGAAGGTCGATTGTGCGGCGAAGATGTTGTCGTTGGCGCCCAGGCGCGACATGATGCGGTCGATCGGTGTGAGGGTTGCCGAGAGGGCGGGGACGAAGCAGCCGATTTGGGCGAGGATGACGGCGATGCAGGACTGGGGAAGAAGAGGGGGGGGTTAGTTGATGGGCTGGGGAGAGTCGGGGAAGGGGTTAGGAAGCCTTACCATGCGGAGAATGGTGGACTTTCCGGCTGCGTTTGCGCCCGTGAGGAGGTTGATCTTGGCTTCGTCGCCGCCGAGCTTGATGTCGTTGGGGATAAAGTCGTCGACGGTGTTGGTCATGCAGGGATGGCGGAGCTCCTTGAACTCGACCACGGTCCGTTCGTCATCGACAAACACCGGGCGGCAGCTGGGCATACCCATCGAGGACGACGACTTGGCCAGGCTGATCAGGCAGTCCAGCTGCGAAATGATGCGGATCGCCCGCAGCCAGATCTCGTAGTCGATGTCAAACCGTTTAAAAAAGCTCGACGCAACCTCCTTGACGATCTGCGAGTGTGTTTCCTCGGCCTCTTGGAGGTCCCGCACCAGGCTTTCTAGTTCCCTGAAATAGTAGCGTTTCACGGCCACCGTCGCAGACATCTGACGCCAGCTGGACGGAACCTTGACAGCCTTGGGTGCCTCAATCTGGTACACCTCCTTTCCGACGTCGGTGAACTTGAGCGTCTTGCACTTGACGGCTGTCTTTTGCTTCTCGAGCAACTCGTGGAGCTCCTGTTTGATGCGGTCAAGCTCATCTTGGCTTTTGTCAAAGTCTTCCTCGATACCCCTTTGGGGGATGAGCACCTTCTCATCCCGGGCCTTCTTCTTGTCGAATGCAGTCTCCCAGTAGCCCAGAGGCTCCTTGAGGTTGGGCATTGCAGCAATGAGCCGGTCCACGAGGCCATTACCCCCGCCAAAGGAATCGAGGAGTCCGATTGTGTAGTCAATCTGTTCGAATCCATCGAGAACTCGCACAAAGTCCTCGGGTCTGCACGCACCGGCATGGATGCGGGAGATAAGTCTCTCAAGGTCGGGCATTTTTGTCATCTGGGACGAGAACTGGTGGAGGATGCCACGGTCCGCATTCAGCATCTCGACGGCGTCGAGTCTCTCGTTGATCTTCTGGGTGTTGCAGAGCGGATGGCAAACCCACTGTCGAAAGAGACGCTTTCCAAACGGCGTGATGCACCGGTTGAGAAGATTGAACAAGGTACCCTCGGGGCCCCCGTTGGCTGTGTTGGAAAAGACCTCGAGGTTGATAAGACTTTGGCCGTCTAGGATCAGGGTGCCGTTCCGGTGGATGGGGTTGTACCACTCAAAATTGCCTTGCGAGAGCAGATTCTGGTCCAGCTTCAGGACGCGGAGGTACTGCGTCAAGCCTCCAAGGGCAGACATGGCCAGGTCTTTGTCCCTGGCCTCGGTGAGCGTCCTTGGCCAAACCTCATCTTGGCCTTCTTGCGAAGTGAAATAGCCGCTGCAATCAAGTTCGCGTCTTGCGAGATCGGCGTCCCAGAACTCGATTCCCGGTTTCAGGTGGTTCCAGATGGTGGTTGGCCCGGTGTTGTTCTTGAGGATGCGTAGGGCCTTGGTGGACAAGCGGGACTTCTCCAAGAGCAACTCCCGGGGCGATGTTTGGGCGACAAAGGTCTCAAACTTGGTCAAGTCAACATCATCTTCAAACTCGGAGAGGAAGAACTGGCCGGTGGCGGCATCGACAAACGCGATTCCAAAAGCGGGCTTGTCGTCGACGACCGATTCCTTGATGGCGGCACAGTACGTGGCCATGTCGTCTTGGAGCATACCACCGTCCACGAGGGTGCCGCCAGTCAGAATACATGCCAGCTCTCTGCGGATGATCTTGTCGGCCTTCTTGGCCTTGCCGTCGCGCTCCCGCATTTCCTTGCCCAGCGCGGACTCCATCTGGTCGACCCGCGCAACCTTGTATCCCTTGGCCACGAACTGGTTGACCCACATGTCCAGGACACTCTCCGGGACACCGACCATGCGCATGTTGACGCGGTCGGTGAGCTTGAGGTCGAACAACTGGTGTCCGATGGTTGCGTCATTTTCGTACAGCTCGTAGAACTTGCCCTTCTTGAAGAACACAACAGTATCCCAGAGCTTCTTCTTGATATCCCAGTACTGCTTCTCGAAGGCGGAAAAGTTTCTTTCGGCTGAAGGCGGAATGTAGATTGAAGTCGGGTCAAAGTCGGGGTGGCCAGGAGGTTTCTTGTTGCCATCCAAGATCTTAGCAAGCCATGGGTATCTGTCCTCCGGCTCCTTGGTGTGTGGCTTGGCTTTCGGTTTTGGGCCCGACGGCTTTTGCTTTGGTGGGGTAACCCCCGAGACAGGCTCGCTCGGCTGGATATTGTCTGGGTCGTACTTCCACTTTTGTGCAGTCGAGGTTGAGGTGGGGATGTCTTCCATTATCTCGTCGTTGTCCACTGGAGGGGAGCGTGACGGTCCGGAAGATGGAGATAGGCTCGACTTCTTGCGTGATGTTGTGGACTTGGGTGCCGGTCGCTTCCTCTTCTTTGACTTGGAGGGCACGTCGGAGTCATCTGAGACCACAAAGTCTTCTAGACCCTCTGTGGCAAATAGTCAGCACGGGTTGTGTCACGGCTCGACGGGCAAGAATTACCATTTTCATCCTCCTCATTGACAGCCTCAGCCTCGTATGTGTCTTCGTCCTCTTCGTCGTCCGGGATCGCGGCACGGGAACGGCGGTGTCGGGGTTTCCTGGCCTGCAGCGCGGCAAAGAGCTCGTCGTCATCTTCGCCAGACGATTCGGCGTAGTTGACGACTTTCTTGACCTGGAGCAAAGAGATGTTAGAGAAGTAGACTGAGAGGGTTGGTTGGACGATCACATACCTTTCGAGACGGACTACTCTGTAGGCTTGCCTTTGCATCGACGGCCCGCCTCTTCACGGTGTCAGCAATTCTGATTGATGAAGGAATGTTGACCGTAATTACCTTGACAGTACTCGTATCTCTGTTCTCTTGGGAGCTGCTCGGCTCGATCGCGTCGCTGCTGGGAACTGGTGTGCCAGTGGTCGGTTGTTTGAGACATTGAGGTGCCGCGTCCTGCTTGGTTGACGATGCTGTGAGGGTGGATAGCGGACGGCGTGGACCAGGAGAGCTTCCGGGGGGGGCTGCTCTGGAGAAGAAGCCGACGATGCTCCTCTGTTGCTTGCCCGTCGACGGCGCCTGAGTCGCCTTCTTTGCCGTGGATGGCGTTTTCGCCGGCGTACGGGCCGCGGCGGCCTTCTTTTCCACCATTGTGCCCGATATGCGAATCCACAGGATCAATAAAGGACAAAAACAGCTCCGCTTGAAGATGGGAAACAGATAATTATGTGCAGGAGTTACAGTGCGGTCTCAGACAAGTTTAAGTGGAACGCGAGGAAACGCGAGTGCTGCAGAGTCGCGTCCGCCAAACCAAGGCGCTAGGACGCGTCTCCACAGTTCAGGGATAAGGCCCCAGAACTCCATCTGCCATTAGCGGGGCCATGCAGTGCAACCAGCCACATGACATGCCACATGACACAGGCTGTGCCTGTGACAATATAGCTATGTTCTTACACACTCTCTTTCCTCTGTCTCTTCCTTCGATATATAACAATCAATGCAACGTATCTCTCCTACATGCTCTTCTAGTGCCACTGTAAGCCCACGCAAGAGCTATTTCCACACTCTCCAGGGCGCGCAGGCCATGACCATGATGCTCCTCACCAATGTACTCTTGTACAGGTCAACTTCGACTGCATTCATTTCCCGCGCTGTTCAAAAGCGCTGCGCCTGCATTTGCCTTTCCAGAAAACAAAATCGAAAGGAGACCTCACTGATCTCAGTTCATTGGCTTAGGGACCCTCAAGCCGAAAGCCCCACGGGCAGAAACACTAATACAATGGTGCCAGAACAGCAGAAGGAACAAAAAAAGATGAACTAGACTCCTGGTCGGAGCGAGAGGAAGGCAAAAGACGACGCGAGCCGGATTTGAACCGACGCCTCCGAGGAGATGAGATTTCGAGTCTCACGCATTAGACCACTCTGCCATCGCGCCTTAATTTGATGATAAATCCACACGGAACTGGGGTGCATGACGTACGGATCTAGCCGCGACTGGGTGGAGTTGGAAACACTCCAAAAAGGAATGCAACTTGATTCGATCCAGGATTGAACTGGAGACCTTCAGTGTGTTAGACTGACGTGATAACCAACTACACCATCGAACCTGTTGTTGTTGGGCGGCTCGGAGGATGCTCCTATCGCAGACGCGGCAATGCCTATTCGCAAGTGAGGTCAAGTCTGATCAACATAACACCTCCTACAGGTCAAAATTTCGTCCTTGGGCAACTACTTCAGGTTAGGAAAGTTAACATTGTGGAAACAAGGAGAGTGGCAGTTCCCTCTATAACACTGGGTATATATAATCTTAAATTGAAGTCCTAACTATCGAACGGCGAATGCCTTGAATCCCCTTGCTACGATTGATTTAGGAAGCATAGCGGAAGGATTGACGCGTGTGAGTAATGCTCCAGGCACTGAGTATTTGCATTGTTACATAGTACGCTATTTTCACCATTCAGCTAGCAGAAGAGTTACATTTAAGTCGTCTCTCGCAGCTGGGAATGGAGATTGAAAAGGTTAACAAACGGCTGGATTCTTGCCCTGTCACTGACTCACCCCTGGCAGCATCGGCTATGTCAACGTTTAGGACGAAGCATAATTGACCAGACGAATCTTGTTCAAGCGGAACCGAGATGAATCCAAATCCATTAAACCCCTACATAGCTAACATGCAACTGTTCCTGCAGTTTCCCCTGTGCTCTCCCTCCTCTTCCTCTGCTCCTTCTTCAACCGCACCAACGTTAGCGGCGCCCGAGCTCTCGGCCGGGAAGCCGACCTTCACCTTCCCAACTCGGGGTTCAATCAAGATCTCTTGGAGGCTTACAGCGCAATTGGTAGGGGCAAAGTGAGGCTTAATATTGATAATGGAGAGGGGAAAAGAGAGGCTAGAGATAGCTGTGCGCTAGCTACAGAGTGCCTAAGGTAGTGGAGGGCTTGACCCTACTGTAGGTCGGACCTACAGGTGCTAAGACAGCCCCCTAAGCGCACCACTACCAACTGTGAAAACAGGTTGATCCCCTAATCCGGTAGTTGTAATACATAACGTAGCGTTAAGAAAAGAAAAATCCGTAATCCTCCAGTGCCAGAAAACCCGTGATCCTCTAGTACTATCGTCCTTCCTTTAGAGAGCTACTGCTAGCTTAAGCCGTTGTTGTTATAGGCGAGCAGAGGCCTAGCTGCTTGACGAACTATATATGTTTAGCTCGGTTTAGAGCTTTCGTTAGTCCGTCTGTAACTATATCGTTCGTACTAACATGTTACAGTTAAAACTCTCCTATCGCTACCCGCTAGATCACCTACTTATGGCGGATGTCGATATAGTACGTTCTAGCTATGTTTAGCGGGTTAAGTACGATCGTACAAGCGTTCGCCGAGTCTATAAACATTAGTAGAGGGAGAGGTTACAGGTAACTAGTATCTCTTAAGATATTAGCTACCTATAGGAGAGATAACGCCGTTGGCGTTAGGTTAATAAACTCTACTTTAGTGCTCGAGAGTGTAACGAGTACCTGTTTCTTCGCCTTCTAGATAACCAGGCAGTTGCTAATTATAATAACGTAGCCAGAGTAACTTTCTTCGCAAACAGGCCCGCACCAACTGGTGCAGCAGCGCGCCAAAACGGCTAAAACCTACATCGCTAGAAAGCTCCCGACGAGCTCTATCTAACTATACCAGGTGCATCTACGCGCGAGACGCTACGCAGGTGCTACAGGCGTAGGAAGATAGGGAAAACAAGCTACATGTCACGGGTCTAGCCGTGACATATGGCCGTATGGCCATTGTGGAGCGGTTGTGCGATGTGGGGCCTGCAGAGCCTGCAGCGTATGTAGAGCCCGCCGCAGGGTATATCCCCGGCGGGCTACACCCACTATCTTAAGTTCCTTGTATAACTATATCGAATATATACGTACCCTAACATTGGGCATTTACTACCTGTAATAGTTGGTTGTACCTTCTGTTCGTGTACGTAGACCTTCGTCGATTAATTACGACGAATTTACGTTACGCGAACTAACCGAAATCACAATTTAACCGCCCCGAACCTAAGAAACTAATAAGATAGTCAGTCCCGAAACGACAAGATAGTCCGAAACCCGAACCTAAGAAACCGAACCCCTAAACCTAAGAACCTAAACCTAAGAAACCTAAATAGAGAAGATAACAAGTACTATAGACGTTAACGTAAGCTCCGTAGCCTAAGTGCCTATTCCTATTAAGGATATACGTAGCGAGGCTACTATAGCCCTAAAGGAAGAGGTACACCCGAAACTAAAGGGTTATTTCGAAGGATACTATAGGCTATTTATAGGTAACGACCTCCTACTTAAAGCGCTTAAGAGAGCTAGAAAGGACAATATAATAGAGAGGATAATAGCAAACCTTACCGAATATATCCTTAGGGGTGTAACCGAGGAAATCTAGAGATAGACAGTTAGGGCGAACGAGGCAAACAAGAAGGCTATAGTACTATAAGTAGAGAACAACGTTTTGACGAGGCTAATCGAGTCTAGGAAGCTAGGCGGTAGCGGCGGCGCTAGGGAGGGTAGTATGCTATACGCCTTTACGTTCTTAGGCTCTAAGCGGGACTTAGCGAAGCGAACTATACAATTTAGAATATAGAAGACGCTGATTATAGCGCGATAGGCCGTATAGCTGCTAGAATATACAACTAAGAAAGCGAAGATCCTTTATATAGCTTCGTTACTAGAAGGAATCGTAGCTATAGGAATTAGTAACTATATCGATACTATTATCGCGAATCTAGGCGATAAGCAAGCCTAGGTATAGACAACTACTAACGAGTTTATTAAGTTCCTTTCTAAGAAGTATATAACGATAGATCTAGTAGCTAACGTAAAGAACAAGCTATATAAAATAGCGTAGAAGGATAAATACACAAAGTTTACAGACTTTATTATAGAGTTCTTAAACCTTTATAACCTAAGCAACTAGGATAACGCTACCTACGTACGCGCGCTAAGAGAGAAGCTTTCGAAGCTAATATAGGACCTGATCCTACTATAGACGAACCTCCCGGCCTAGGATAACTTCTAGGGATAGGTTACCGTAGCCTAAGCCTAGGCTAATAACCTTAAAATAGAGGAACACTTGAAGAAGGCTAATAAGCCGAACTACTATAATAGCTATAATACTAAGAAGGAAGGTAAGGACCTAAACGCTATAGACATTAACCGGGTAACTACTACTAAGGACAAGGCGACTATCTTACGACTCTCTAACTTAGAGAGGGAGTAGTATATAGCTATAGGTCTCTATTTCCTCTATAGTATAAGGGGCTACATTGTAGCGAAATGCATAGAGAAAGGTAAGTAAGCCTAGAATAACCTAGGCGCTAGAGGTAGAGGGTAGTAGGGCGGCTGTAGCAACTACGGTGGATTTAGCAACAACGGCGGATTCGGTAACAACGGCGGATTCGGCAATAACGGCGGATTCGGTAATAACGGCAGATTCGGTAATAACAGTAGCCCGAACTAGAATAACAATAGCAGCCTAAACTAGAATAATAACAACGGCGGATTCGGAGGCGGCGGAGGCTATAGCGGCGGCGGATACCTATATTAATAGAACAACAATAACCAGAACTTTAGTAACAACAACTAGAACTTCGGTAACAATAGCAGAGGCGGCTGCAGCGCGTACTACGTACGATTCATAGACTAAGGCCGCGTTCTAGGAGAAGTCGGTTATAACGATACCAAGCACTACGAACCTAAACAGAGTATAGAAGACCTAGAATAGCAACAATAGTACTAGGGAAATACCTAGCCTCTACGCGAAGACGCGTATAGGGGTATAGAGGCTATTACAGGGGAGGTAATAGCGATTTAGTTATTAGCGCTATTAGTTAGATAGCTAATTTAATCCTATTATCCTCCTATATTATAATAAGCAAGCGCAAGATAGCGTATATAGCGCTTGTAGATTCAGGCTATATAGGTCTCGCCTTTATAGACTTTAGTTTCGCGGTACGTAACAATATACCACTAAGTAGACTAGAAACGAAGAAGCTACTTTACTTAGCTAATAGTATACTAAAGTTATAGATCGAATGGAGCACGGTACTAGAACTAAGGATTAGCTAGTATAGGAAGAAGCTTCGGTTCTTTATTACTATACTAGCGAAAGACAATCCGATTATTCTAGGCCTCCTATAGCTAAGAAGACACGACCTAACAATTAACTAGGCGGACCTAAAGCTTACGTTTAGGGAGCGTTACCGAGAGTAACGTTACTTACTAGAACATATAACCAAGCTAACGGTACCGTAAGCGAAGCCTATAACTACAGAACCTACAACTGTAGAACCTACAACTATAAAAAACATAGCGAAATACTAAGCATTAGTCAAGGAAGTCCCGGATAAGGGAGAACTAAAGGATAGGGAGTATAACCAGGGTTTAGAGAACCTACTAAAGAAGAGGAAGAGGAGGTTATCCCTGTTACAACGCTATTAGAGAGCGCTTAAGAACGGACCGCGGTAGACCTTATCCCCGCTAGGATCGAGAGTAGTAGTTATTCTAAATAAGCTTATAAGGAGGCTATAACTAGCGAAGAAGGTGAACGGGCGTAGGTACCTATAGGCGCCGCTACTACCGAAACAACTCCCGAAGCTACTACCGTATAACAAGGCGATTAACAAAAACAACATTAAGATACTAAACATACTAAACTTTATACTTTTCTACCGCTAGAAGGGCGTAACGGTAATACGCGTAACGGTCGACTAACTAGAATAAGCAATACTAAATAAGAAGAAGGATAAGGAGAGGGCTATACTCTATACCCTACTAGACGACTTTTATAAGTAGATATTAAACTACGAAGGCTCGCTAGAGGACTATACTTCGGCACTCCTAGAACGGTACTACGAGTTCGTAAACGCCCTCTAGAGCAACGTAGAGACGATTTATAGGATTATAGAGGAGGACGCTTGGAAATTCTTCAAGAAGAGTAATAAACCCTAGCTAACAGTAGCGGATATCTTAAAATACCTACTAGCGGAGTATCGCGATACGTTCAAGACTTTTCTTCCCTAAGAGGCGGATATGCTACTACCGTATAGATTATACAACTATAAAATCGAGCTAATACCAGGAAGTAAGCTACTGTTCTTAAGGAACAGACCGTTCTTACTAATAGAACTACGTATAGTTAAGCGCTAGCTAGATAACTACTTGACGAAAGGCTTTATCTAACTATTAAAATCAAGCATAGGAGCGCCTTTGCTACTTACCTAGAAGCTAGGAGGAGGAGTGCGGATTTGCGCTAACTTCTAAGGTCTGAACAACGTTTTAATAAAGAGTCGATATCTAATACCACTAATTAAGGAGACACTCGATTCTATCTATAGAGCGTGGATCTTTACGAAGCTAGATGTTATCGCGGCGTTTAATAGAGTCCGAGTAGCGGAAGGCTACGAATAGTTAATAGCGTTTGTAATACGATTCGGCCTCTACGAATCGCTAGTTATACCGTTTAGGCTATAGGGAGCGCCCGCTACGTTTTAGCACTATATTAACGACACGCTATATAATATACTAGACGTATACGCTATAGCTTACTTAGACGATATACTAATCTACTCTACGAATATAGCAGACTACGTTAAGTAGGTAAAGGAGGTGCTAAAGAGACTATACTAGGCGGGCCTCTAGGTCGATATTAATAAGTACGAATTCTATACTATAAGAACGAAATACCTAGGCCTGATTATTACACTAGGTAGTATCGATATAGACAAAGAGAAGGTAGCGGCGATCGTATCTTAGGAGCCGCCAACGACGAGACAGCAGTTACAACGCTTCCTAGGCTTCGCGAACTTCTACCGGCGATTTATTAAGAACTTCTCGGGAGTAGCGAGGCTACTTTATAACTTAACGAAGAAGATAACGAGCTAGGAATAGAGCAGACCGTACTAATCTACTTTCGAATAACTAAAAATATACTTTTCGATAGTACTAGCGCTAAGGATCTACAACTAGGACAAGCCTATAGTTGTCGAAACTAACGCTTTAGACTAGTTAGTAGGCGGAACGCTACTATAACAAGACAATAATAGCGACTAGTACCTAGTAGCCTACTTTAGCGCGAAGCACTTAGTATAGGAATGCAATTACAATATCTATAACAAGGAGCTATTAGTAGTAATTAAGGCACTAGAGGAATAGCGACTAGAACTAGAGGGAGCAAACGGCTAGTTTAACATTATTATAGACTATAAGAACCTTTAGACCTTCGTAACGACGAAGCAACTATCCCTAAGGTATATATAGTAGTCCGAATTCCTATTACGATTTAACTTCCGTATTATCTACCGGCTAGGATCGGCAAACGCGATGCCAGATGCACTAAGCTGCAAGCTAGAACATATACTATAGGGCGTAGAGGATAACCAACTCTAGAACTATAAGAGGCTACTAATCGACCCCGACCGGTTCGATCTAGAGATATTTAAACTGCTAAGACTATATAACGAGGCGATTATAGTTAACCAGTTGGACCTATTAAGGTATATCGACGATCTACTGAACGAGATGTATACGAGCTTGGATCTGCTAAAGGTAACGCTTAAGGCGTTAGCAGACCCTAGAACCAGAGTGTAGCTAAAGGATATAAAAACGAAGCTTAAAGTGCTATACGCGGAGTACTAAGCTATCGTAGGCAAGGCTTACTACCGTAGGAGGATGCTTATCGACCTAGACAACGACGAAATATAGCTATAGCTAATCTACCGAACTTATATATCGGGACCTAGGGGCTACCCTAGAAGGACCAAGACCATTGATCTAATAAACCGGAAATACTAGTGGACCGGGATAACCGGTACGATCCGCGACTACTACAACGCCTACTTGCTATATAACAAGACGAAAACGCCGAGGGCGCTGCTAACGGGCTTTCTAAAGCCGCTGCTAGTGCTACTCTCGCTATAGCGGGATATATCGGTAGATTATATTACACTACTTCCGCTATATACAAGGAGAAACCGTACCTTTAACTATATTGTAGTAGTAGTGGACTAACTAACGAAGATACGCTACTTTATCCTAATAGAGACCTTAGAAGTGGATAAGTTAACGGACTGCTTTATAGAACGGGTCTATAGCCTATATAGCCTGCCCGAGACGATTATATTAGACAAAGGTATATAGTTCGTTTCAACGTTCTAGAGAACACTATCGTCAAGATTAGCGGTAACTCTAAAACCATTATTGGCGTTCTACCTATAGACGAACGGCTAGACTGAACGGATTAACGTAGAGTTAGAGCAGTATTTACGCCTTTTTGTTAACTAGGTACAAGATAACTAGGCGGATTAGGTACCGCTTATAGAGTTCGTAGGGAATAATATATCGTTAGAGACAACGGGAGTATTGCCCTTCTTCGCAAACTACGGTTTCTACCTACATATAGGCGTAGAACCGAGCAGACTATACCTACTAGAACTCTTAGAAGCTTAGAAGAGGGAGTTTTTCTAGGCGATAGAGATATCTACACGCTTTAAAGTAGTACTAGATATAGCGAAGGCACTAGCAAAGCAAGCGTAGGACCGTTACAAGATTAACGCAAACGCTAAACGTAGCAACGCCCTAGTCTATAGAATCGGCGACAAGGTAATGCTTAATATATAGCATTATAAGACGGGGCGCCTAACGAAGAAGCTCGAACTACGCTAGGAGGGACTATTCGAAGTTACCAAAGCAGCGTTATACGCGGTAACGCTACGCCTTCTAGCGAATATAAAGATATTCGATATATTCTACGTATTACTGGTTTAGCTATAGCAGGGCGAGTAGGGAATCCTAGGGTAAGCTAACGCGTAGAGAGATATAAGGGCGAACTATAGTAGGGAAGTAAGGCGCTAAGATAATAGCGTCGAAGTAGTTAAATAGAGATTTAAGGAGATTCGAGACTTTAGGAAGGTAGAGAACGGGAGGTAGCAATACCTAGTTAAGTAGGAGGGCTACGCCTAGCCGACTTAGCAGCTAGCAACGGACCTACATGGCTACAATAATGCTATTTGGAAGTTCTACGATGCTAATCCGAACAAGCTAGGGCCCCTAGCGTAGGTGCTAAGAAGGAACTGAAGCTACGATTCGAGCGTTCGAACCGTAGGCTTGATTTAAAGAGGAGGCTTGTTTTAAGGGAGGGTAGTGTTACGGGTCTAGCCGTGACATATGGCCGTATGGCCATTGTGGAGCGGTTGTGCGATATAGGGCCTATAGAGCCTGTAGCGTATATGGAGCCCGCCGCAGGGTATATCCCCGGCGGGCCACACCCACCATCTTGAGTTCCTCGTACAACCACATCGAATATATACGTACCCCAACATTGGGCATTTACCACCCGTGATACTATATACGGCTCCTAGAAATCTTCTTCTATACCGCCCAGACCTACAACCTGGATCTACAACGGATCTACCTGGCGCTAGCCCCGATAGCCTATACTAGACCTAGCATAGAGGTTAATAGCGACCTCCCTCCCCCTGCCCCCGCTACTAGGAGTACCCTACCTACCCCGAGAGGCCTATCCGAGTCCCGGTACAACGGACCCGAACCCCCCTACAGAGCGCCCCTAAGCGGCCCCCGCAACTACTAGCAGACCTACTACTAACCCCCTTGTTAATACTAATAGTAGTAGCACTAACCCCCCCCCCGCTAGGAACAACGCGGATTAGGCGATATCAAGGCTATACTCGATTATATAGTCGCCCTAGTTAGCCTAAATAAGAAGAACATCGCCTAGGGAGTAGCGAGAGAGATCCTAGCCTAGGTATAGAGCGCTATTAACTAGCCGTAGAGCGCTAAAGGAGGCCTGGAAGGCCTTAACTATATAACTATAAGGAAGATCGTCGCTAAGGAAGTGCAGGCCGCGCTTACAAGCGCCTTAGCTACTACGAGCGTAGGATAGGGTCCTAACCGCTCCTAGGTAACGATCGCGGTAGGAGCCCTAGCGCCCTAAGCGTAACCTATAAAGGCGATCTCCCGAAGGATCGCTAAGGAAATCCTTGTCCGAGGCAACGGCCTACTAGCTAACCTCGCGAAGAGAACCCCCCTAGAGATTATCTAGGCGATTAATAACTAGTCTATATAGAAGGGAGTAGTCGCTATAAGGAAGCTCCCTAGTGGGGATACTATTATTACCTTTAGGGATAAAGCAGCGAAGGAATAGTATACTAAGAATAACTAGTAGATCTACTAAGTGTTTAGGGAGTAGGTGAAGGAAGCCTATAGGACTTTCGTGGTGCTCCTAAAGGGTCTAACAAGGTTAGAGATCTAGGGAGTTACTAAAGCGGAGTTCGCCTAGGGACTGGATTTCCGTATGGTAAATATAGTCAAGTTCAGGATCCCTAGTAAGCTAGAGCTTATAAGAGCGACGGTACTAGTAACCTTTAAAAGCTAAGACAAGGCGAGAGCGGCGTACGACTTTGGAGTTATCTAGGACGCCTAAGTACTAGACTACGAACTATACTAGGTAGCGCTCGAGCCGAAGCAGTACTTTAAGTACTAGAAGTAGGGATATATCTAGAGGTACTACCTAAAGGAACCCCTATATAGAAGATACAGGGCAAGGGCCTATAGAGTAGGAGGAAAGGAAAGGGAGGCCTAGTACCCTACTGTCACGGGTCTAGCCGTGACATATGGCCGTATGGCCATTGTAGAGCGGTTGTGCGATGTGGGGCCTGCAGAGCCTGCAGCGCGCATGTGGAGCCTGCCGCAGGGCATATCCCCGGCGGGCCACACCTACTATCTTGAGTTCCTCGTATAACTATATCGAATATATACGTACCCTAACATTAGGCATTTACTACCTATAATAGTTGGTTGTACCTTCTGTTCGTATGCGCAGACCTTCGTCGATTGATTACGACGAATTTACGTTGCGCGAGCTAACTGAAATTACAATTCGACCGCCCTAAACCTAAGAAACTAATAAGATAGTTAGTCCCAAAACGACAAGATAGTCCAATACCTAAGCCTAAGAACCCGAACCTAAGAAACCAAACCCCTAAACCTAAGAAACCGAACCCCTGAACCTAAGAACCTAAACCTAAGAAACCTAAATAGAGAAGATAACAAGTACTATAGACGTTAACGTAAGCTCTATAGCCTAAGTGCCTATTCCTATTAAGGATATACGTAGCGAGGCTACTATAGCCCTAAAGGAAGAGGTATACCCGAAACTAAAGGGTTATTTTAAAGGATACTATAGGCTGTTTATAGGTAACGACCTTCTACTTAAAGCGCTTAAGAGAGCTAGAAAGGACAATATAATAGAGAGGATAATAGTAAACCTTGCTGAATATATCCTTAGAGGCGCGACTAAGGAAATCTAGAGATAGATAGTTAGGGCGAACAAGGTAAACGAGAAGGCTATAGTACTATAAGTAGAGAATAACGTTTTAACGAGGCTAATCGAGTCTAGGAAGCTAGGTAGTGGCGGCGGCGCTAGGGAGGGTAGTATACTATACGCCTCTACGTTCTTAGGCTCCGAGCAGGACTTAGCGAAGCAAACTATATAATTTAGAATGTAGAAAACGCTAATTATAGCGCGATAGGCTGTATAGCCGCTGGAATACACGACCGAGAAAGCGAAGATCCTTTATATAGCTTCGCTACTAGAGGGAATCGCGGCTATAGGAATTAGCAACTATATCGATACTATTGTCGCGAATCTAGGCAATAAGTAAGCCTAGGTATAGATAACTACTAACGAGTTTATTAAGTTCCTTTCTAAGAGGTATATAACAATAGATCTAGTAGCTAACGCTAAGAACAAGCTATATAAGATAGCGTAGAAGGATAAGTATATAAAGTTTATAGACTTTATTATGGAGTTCTTGAACCTTTATGACCTAAGTAACTAGGATAACGCTACCTACGTACGCGCGCTAAGAGAGAAGCTTTCGAAGCTAATATAGGACCTGATCCTACTATAGACGAACCTCCTAGCCTAGGATAACTTCTAGGGATAGGTTACTATAGCCTAGGCCTAGGCTAATAACCTTGAAATAGAGGAATACTTAAAGAAGGCTAACGAGCTAAACTACTATAATAGCTATAATACTAAGAAGGAAGGTAAGGACCTAAACGCTATAGACATTAACTAGGTAACTACTACTAAGGACAAGGCGACTATATTATAACTCTCTAACTTAGAGAGGGAGTAGTATATAGCTATAGGTCTCTATTTCCTCTATAGTATAAGGGGCTATATTATAGCGAAATGTATAGAGAAAGGCAAGTAAGCCTAGAATAACCTAGGCGCTAGAAGTAGAGGGTAGTAGGGCGGCCGTAGTAACTACGGCGGATTCGGTAATAACGGCGGATTCGGTAATAACGGCGGATTCGGTAATAACGGCGGATTTAGTAACAACGGCGGATTTGGTAATAATAGCGGCCTAAACTAGAATAACAATAGCGGCCCGAACTAGAACAATAACAACGGCGGATTCGGAGGTAGCGGAGGCTATAGCGGTAGCGGATACCTATATCGATAGAATAACAATAACTAGAACTTTAGTAATAACAACTAGAACTTTAGTAACAACGGCAGAGGCGGCTACGGCACGTACCGCGTACGATTCATAGACTAAGGCCGCGTTCTAGGAGAAGTTAGTTATAACGATACTAAGTACTACGAACCTAAATAGAGTATAGAAGACCTAGAATAGTAACAATAGTACTAGGGAAATGCCTAGCCTCTATGCGAAGACGCGCGTAGGGGTATAGAGGCTATTACAGGGGAGGTAGTAGCGATTTAGTTATTAGCGCTATTGGTTAGATAGCTAATTTAATCCTATTATCCTCCTATATTATAATAAGCAAGCGTAAGATAGCGTATATAGCGCTTGTAGATTTAGGCTATATAGGTCTCGCCTTTATAGACTTTAGTTTCGTAGTATATAACGATATACTACTAAGTAGACTAGAAACAAGGAAGCTACTTTACTTAGCTAATAGTATACTAAAGTTATAGATTGAATAGAGTATAGTACTAGAACTAAGGATTAGCTAGTATAGGGAGAAGCTTCGGTTCTTTATTACTATACTAGCGAAAGACAATCCGATTATTCTAGGCCTCCTATAGCTAAGAAGATATAACCTAACAATTAACTAGGCGGACCTAAAGCTTACGTTTAGAGAGCGTTACTAAGAGTAACGTTACTTACTAGAATATATAACCAAGCTAACGGTACTATAAGCGAAGCCTATAACTACGGAACCTACGACCGCGGAACCTATAACTATAAAAAACATAGCGAAATACTAAGCATTAGTTAAGGAAGTCCTAGATAAGAGAGAACTAGAGGATAGGGAGTATAACCAGGGTCTGGAGAACCCGCTAAAGAAGAGGAAGAGGAGGTTATCCCTATTATAATGCTATTAGAGAGCGCTTAAGAACGGACTATAGTAGACCTTATCCCTACTAGGATTAAGAGCGGTAGTTATTCCGAATAAGCTTATAAGGAGGCTATAACTAGCGAAGAAGGTGAACGGGTGTAGGTACCTATAGGCGCTACTACTACTAAAACGACTCCTAAAGCTACTACCGTATAACAAGGCGATCAATAAAAACGACATTAAGATACTAAACGCGCTAAACTTTATACTTTTCTGCCGCTAGAAGGGTAAAATAGTAATGTGCGTAACGGTCGACTAACTAGAATAAGTAATACTAAATAAGAAGAAGGATAAGGAGAGGGCTACGCTCTATACTCTACTAGACGACTTTTACAAGTAGATATTAAACCGTAAAGGCTTACTAGAGGACTATACTTTAGTACTCCTAGAACGGTACTATAAGTTTGTAAACGCCCTCTAGAGCGACGCGGAGACAATTTATAGGATTATAGAGGAGGACGCTTGGAAATTCTTCGAGAAGAGTAACAAACCCTAGCTAACGGTAGCGGATATCTTGAAACGCCTACTAGCGGAGTATCGCGATACGTTCGAGACTTTTCTTCCCTAGGAGGCGGATACGCTACTACTATATAGATTATACAACTATAAAACCAAGCTAATACTAGGAAGTAAGCTACTATTCTCGAGGAACAGACTGTTCTTACTAATAGAACTATATATAGTTAAGCGCTAGCTAGATAACCACCTAACGAAAGGCTTTATCTAACTA
>MU853433.1:349697-372631 GCA_033297235.1 Trichocladium antarcticum | reverse complement strand
CCGTTTTGGCGCGCTGCTACACTAGTTGGTGCGGGCCTGTTTGCGAAGAAAGTTTTCCTTTGCTTCTTATTAAGCTTCTCCTTATAGAACTATATAAGGGTCCTCTAGAGCTCCCTCTCTACCTCCTTCGCTGCCTTTAACGCCTCCTCTACTTTGCCTGTCTACTATAGGGAGCTCCTCCCCCTTAATTCCTTCCTCCTAGGGGCTATCGTATAGGCAATAGCTATTAGCTCCGTAGCTAGCTCTTCGAACACCTCCTCTAGCCCCTTTCTTATCTTAATCCTTACCTTTAGCCCCTCTAGTCCTCTATTGTTAAGCTATATCCTTAGTAGTAAGTACGCTATCTCTACCTTTATTAGCTTCTCTAAGACCTTCTTCTAGTTCTACCCTTCTAGTGCCTTCCCCCTTAGGAATAGGCCGTCGAGCTTCACTTCGAGCACCTATAGGTAGTAGTCCGACCCTCCCCTAATCTTCTTCCCTAAATATATTGTCGTTAGGTCTATTAAGGCCTAGATATAGTCGATCGTTAACGTCTTGCCTCTTTGCTCTCCTATAGGGGTTCTTGTAACTATACCCTATAGGGTTTATAGGCTTAGGTCCTACTTGTAAGCTAGCTCAAGGAGCTCCTTAGACTTCCTTTTGTATCGCCTAAACTCGTCCTAGACTAGGTTCTAGAGGTTAAAGTCTCCCGCTAGGATTATAGCGTAGGCTAGGCCCCGATAGGCTAGGAGGCTCTTTAGGATAGTCTTATCTACTATATAGTTATTATATACTAACTAGAGCTCTAGACCCCTCCTCCCTAGCTCTAGGAACTATACCCTATACTACTACACGCTCGCCTTATATTCCTACTGTCCGATATTGAACTTTTTATATACGTATATCGCCGCTTTTCCCTATTATATATAGATCAGGTAGTACCGTAAGCTCTAGGGGCAGTAGGCTACCCCCTACTTGCTAAGCTATAGTTCCTAGACCGCGATTATATCGAACTCCGCCTCCTTTAGTAGAATCTCTATATTCTACTTTACGCCTCTAGTATTCTAGAGTATAGTTTTAAAGATTATCCTCTCTACTAGCTATACCTTTGTCCTCCGGCTCGTTTTAGGTCAGGGGGATAGTTGCCGCTACTAGTAGACCCTAGGGCTAGGTGCTCTATATGCTCAGGATACTAGTAGCCTATATGTTAGGTACTTCCTAGGCGCTTAGGGGTTCCGCCTAGGATCCTTAGGATCCCTAGCGCTATTGCTACGGTAGCGGCGGTCCTAACGCAAATAGGGCTATAGCCGGGCCGAACTATAGTCGGCTCTACGATATATCCTTGCTTACTACGGTAGGGCGGCCTTTTAGCGTTAGGAACCTAGGCCTCTTCGCTCTAACCCTCTAGTATCCCTCCCTATCCTCCTCCTCTACGCTTTAGCGTATAAATACAAACAGTAGCTTCGCGGGCTCCGGTCTAGTAGGTTCGAATGTTCTAGGCCTATGTTAGTACGCTTCCTTAGCCCCCTCCTACGCTCTTACCCTCTCTCTACACTCCTTCGACCACCTAGTGTACTTTCCGCTATACGCTAGGCACCTTAGCGGGAGGTAGCCCTTGTAGGTAGGGCACTAGGCCTCCCCTTCCTTTCCTCCTACTCCGTAGGCCCTTACCTTATATCTTCTATATAGGGGTTCCTTCGGGTAGTACCTCTAGATATATCCCTACTTCTAGCATTTAAAGCACTGCTTTAGCTCGAGCGCTACCTAGTATAGTTCGTAGTCCAGTACTTAGGTATCCTAGATAACTCCGAAGTTATACGCTACTCTCGCCTTGTCTTAGCTCTCGAAGGTTACTAGTACCGTCGCTCTTGTAAGCTCCGGCTTACTAGGGATCCTGAACTTAACTATATTTACTATATAGAAATCCAGTCCCTAAGCGAACTCCGCTTCGGTAACTCCCTAGATCTCTAACCTTATTAGACCCTTTAGGAGCACCGCGAAGGTCCTATAGGCTTCCTTCGCCTACTCCCTAAACGCTTAGTAGATCTACTAGTTATTCTTAGTATACTATTCCTTCGCTGCTTTATCCCTAAAGGTAATAATAGTATCCCTACTAAGGAGCTTCCTTATAGCAACTACTCCCTTTTATATAGACTAGTTATTAATCGCCTAGATGATCTCTAGGGTGGTTCTCTTCGTAAGGTTAGCTAGTAGGCTATTACCTTAGATAAGGATTTCCTTAGCGATCCTTTAGGGGATCGCCTTTGTAGGTTACGCTTAGGGCGCTAGGGCTCCTGCCACGATTGTTACCTAGGAGCAGTTAGGACCCTATCCTACGCTTGTAGCAGCTAGGGCGCTTGTAAGCGCGGCCCGCACTTCCTTAGTAACGATCTTCCTTATAGTCGTATAGTTAAGGCCTTCTAGGCCTCCTTTAGCGCTCTATAGCTAGTTAATAGCGCTCTATACCTAGGCTAGGATCTCTCTCGCTATTCCCTAGGCGATGTTCTTCTTATTTAGGCTAACTAGGGCGACTATACTA
Organism: Trichocladium antarcticum; assembly: GCA_033297235.1. Classification (NCBI taxonomy): domain Eukaryota; kingdom Fungi; phylum Ascomycota; class Sordariomycetes; order Sordariales; family Chaetomiaceae; genus Trichocladium; species Trichocladium antarcticum. Next base: position 370,113 of record MU853433.1, on the reverse strand, counting down.
TCGAGTATAGCCTTGATATCGCCTAATCTACGTTGTTCCTAGCGAGGGGGGGGTTAGTGCTACTGCTATTAGTATTAACGGGGGGGTTAGCGGTAGGTCTACTAGTGGTTGCAAGGGCCGCTTAGGGGGGGCGCTCCGCGGGGGGGTTCGGGTCCGTTGTACCGGGACTTAGATAGGCCTCTCGGGGCGGGTAGGGTACTCCTAGTAGCGGGGGCAGGGGGGGGGAGGTCGCTATCGACCTCTATGCTAGGTCCGGTATAGGCTATTAGGGCCAGCGCCGGGTAGATCCGTTATAGATCCGGGTTGTAGGTCTGGGCGGTGTAGAAGAAGATTTCTAGGAGCCGTACGTAGCTCGTTTTCCCTATCTTCCTACGCCTGCAGCACCTACGCAGCGTCTCGCGCGTAGATGCACCCGGTATAGTTAGATAGAGCTCGTTAGGAGCTTTCTAGCGATGTAGGTTTCGGCCGTTTTAGCGCGCTGCTGCACTAGTTAGTGCGGGCCTGTTTGCGAAGAAAGTTTTTTATAACTAATATATATAGATAGATAGATAACCTTTATATTTAGATAGTATCTAGGTTTATATATATTAAAACTTTTCTCTAAGATTGTTATGTTAAGGTTTTGGCTTAGATGCCAAGGGTAGGGTTAGGCGTTTTTTTTGTGCACTGACTGTATAATAGTATCTAAGATCTCTTCCTCTACTTCTTCTTCTTCTAATACGTTATTAGTTAGGTAGAAGGCAATGTCCTTGTCTTCTTCGTTCTTATCTTCAGGTTCTTATTTATCTAGTTTAGTAGCTAGGTTTCTTATCTCTTACTCTATAAGCTACTAGGCAAGTACCTCTAGGTCGACTTGTTTTTAGTTAATTGCGATACAATTAGGGTCTCTAGAAAAGACCTATATTTCGTCGAAAATAACGTCTTAGGTAGCTACTACATTGTTAGTTCTAGGGTTCTAAATTCGGTAGATATTAGAGGATTAGTATCCTACTAGGTATCCTACAAAGGCTATTAGCTCGAATCTCTATAGTTAGCGCTCCTCTTTCTACGCTATAGTTATTATAGCAAATGCTTTATAGCTATATACCTTCAAATAATTTAGTACTAGTTTTCGTCGTTCTATTACAACTATGCTTCTCTTCTCTAGACCCTTATAGAACATTTCGAATAGGGTCTTCTACCTATTGCCTTACTTTAGTATATAGTTATAGAGGTAGACCGATACTTAGGAAATCTCAAGCTATAGTTGAATTAGGAAGTTAGCGATTAGAGCTATATAATGTTGTTTTTCTTTAATTATACCCCCTAAGCGCTCTACTACCCTGTTCTGCTCTTACATATAGGCGGTATAGGGCTTAACTTTAACTCCCTTAAGTCTAAAGAACGCGTTAATAGCGTCGGCCTTAGTAAACTCGTTAATATACTTAATCGCTTTAGGCTTGATCTTATACTAGGTCTCTAGTATATAGAACAGGGTCTTTAGGGCCGCCAGGATATTCTTACCTTTGTAGTTCTTTATATAGTAGTCCTATATATATCTAGAGTATTGGTTAGTAGCGAGTAGTAGTATAGTATAGTCTTGTCGCGCGCCTAGGTATTTATAGAAGTCAATAGCGATATAGTCTCCTAGCTTTAGCGGGTCTAGGCGTAGTTCGCGGCTAATTCTTCGTTTAGCTTTGCTATATCTGTACCCGTTATATTGAACTATAGTAATACCCTTGATCTTAACTCTATAGGCGCTATTAACAAGGTGTTTAAGGGCCCTTAGACCTAGGTAGCTAAGTCGTAGGTGCTATATTATCGTATCTGCTTTAGATAGTGCCTACACGGTCTAGGTATTAAGCTTCTGTTTTCTAGTAGCGAAGGCAGCGTATATAGTAGTCTAAGGGATATATTCTAGAACGAATTAGCTATATCGGTCTTGAACGTTATAGAGGTATACTATGTCTCCGCGCTATAAGTAGTTATTTTATATATCCTACTAGATACCGCGGTTCTTAAGTTATTAGAGAGAGATAAGATTATAGGCGAAGGTTAGGTAGAAGGCTACGTCCTTAAGAGTAATAACTTAGGATCTGTTCTTAGTCTTAACTATAATATTAACCTTACTATATCCCTCGATAGCAACGGGATATTCTCCTGCCTAAACGTAATCGAACGGGCTTGCGAGGTAAGGTAGTAACTTAAACTAGGAGAGGTTATTATATAGGTGGATAGTTAAGCTAGAATCGAGGATAGACAAGTTAACTAGAGGGTATATAAGCTACCCTACTTAGAAGGCTACTAGTATAGTAAAGAAGCTTATAGTATACCTTCTAACTATATGTCCGTACCTAGCTAGCTACTATACCTACTTCTTAAAGTAAGGCGTTAGAAAATTCTCTAATATCTTAGTAGCTTCCTAGCTAGGTGCCGATATTATCTCTAGAGAGGTGTTTGTCTAAATAGGGGGGGCCTAGGGAGTGGTGTAATTAGAGTATGTTGCACCTAGAAGCCGCAAGGCTGTCGGTTCGAATCTAGCCTCCCTCACCCTCTTTTTGGTTTTTCAGGATTAGTCCCCTGCAAATTCCAACGAGAGTTACACTAACTAAAGAAGGAAAACCTAAGGAATAGCCGTCGTCTTAGAGACTAGGATCTAGGCCCCTATATTATATACTGATCGGCAAGAACCCTATATTGCTCGCTATAGGATAAAAACAATCTAGCTATAGTAGGTAGGGACTAGTAAACTACCTAGGGTAGAAGCTAAACTACCTAATAAAATACTACTAGGGGCCCCCCCTAGAAGAAACTAGACTTAAAGGAAGGAAGAGTGGAAGAAAGAGGAGATTATTAGCTACCCTAGAACTAATTATATCTAATAAAGGGGGTGGGTAGGGTTAGAGAAGGCTAGGGCATTATATAGTATAAAGGAAATAGAAGCGGGGAGATTAAATCGAAGAGTAGAGGTTTTTATCCGGCCTAGCGAGGGTACGGTTTCCTATACTAAACAAACTAGTAGAAGGACCGGCGCGCTATAAGGTATATCGATGTACGAATAAATAATAAATAATAAATAGGGGGGGCCTTAGCTATTTGATTAGCTATCTAGTACTCTTAGGGGGCTACTACTAGTTTTATAGTGTTTTAGCGCTCTTCTTCTACTAAATTTATAGTAGGTATCTCGTAGGCCTTTTAGCACTTTTCTTCTACTAGTTTTAAAGCAGTAGGTCTCTCTTCTACTATTTTTAAGGTAGTAGGTCTCTTATCTACTAGTAGTAAAGCAGTAGGTATCTAGTATTTAGCTACCTCTAGTTATAAAGTAAGGCGGTACTCTAGGGAAGTACGTTGTTATTATATACTCCTACTAGGGGCTAACGCTATAGGGAGTTAATCCTGATCTTAGGATAACTCTTTTAGGTTAGTTCTCTATCTCCTTAGCTTTATCCGCCCTATCTTAGCTTTAATCGAGGGGTTAGCCTTAAGGTTTCTCTCTATTCTCTAGAGGATATAGTCTCTAGGTATAAAGCCCTAGGGGGCTCTAGATAGGTATAGATAGTAGCATCTCTCTATATTATAGGTTCTATAATACGCCTTATATAGCGTAATCTCCTCCTTGTCCTACTAGGAACTTATATCGCTTCTCCTTCTCTTGTCTCTACCGCTAAACGTTAGGAACGCCCTACAGGTAACCCTAGGCTTCGATTTCGGCGGGAGGTCTTAGGCGCCAATCTATAGTTAGTAGGTTATATCCTTGATCGTATAGTCTTAGAAGTTAGTAGCAACTACTCTCTGTTTTTCTAATCGAGTAACGAAGGCAAAGGGTGTCTAGTTTATAGCTTTGCTTAGGTTAGTAATCTATACGATCGGGAGGTTTCTCTCCTAGATATCTCTTATAATAGCTTCCTCTATTAATATCTCCTACTTCTTAATCTATAGCTTAAAGTCCTCTTATGCTATAGTCGCGAACCTCGATTGTTCAAGGATAGCGTAGTGCGCTTGGATCTTCTTACAGAGGGCTATAGCGGCCTCGATGTCGTTAGCCCCGAATCCCTTGTAGATATAGTACTACTTATTAACGCCTTAGTCTACACGAAGTCGGGTTGTTCGTAGCTAGACCTAGACTATATCTATAATAAAGTCCTAGAGCTTCTAGACTTCCTTCTGTTATTAGGCTACCTCTCGGGCCTTCTTTTAGTAGTTGTTCTCTAAAATAGAGAGCATCTGGTTCTACACCGTTAATAGGTATACTTACTTGGCTGCTCGGGCGGCTATAGCAGTAGCTACGTTGTCGTTATTACCGCCGCCGGCTCTAGTGTAAGCGCTAGCGTAGCTAGGGGCAGGGGCGTAGGCCGTGCTACTTCGGGTAACTTATAAGACGGGCGTATTAGCGCTATCGTAGTTAATATCTCGTGCTAGGGTTAAGGCTAGGTTCGAGCGATCGAACTTAGCTATTGTTTTAGCTTTATATATAGCCTAGGCTATGTTAGGACCGAACTCGCTAGGGTGCTTAAGTAGGGCCTCTTTGCCTAGGACGTAATTAAGTAGTTTATATAAGGCTACTTTCGAGGTAAACTAGACGTTCTAAGCGTACTAGTTAGCTAGCTTCTTAAGTATAGCGAGGTTAGTAGTCGACTTATTAGTAGATATCTTAACTACTAGCTAGCTCGAAGGTTCGGGCTAAGGCGGTTAAAGGATTAGTGCTTTTAGCGTTGCTTAAAGGTAATTTGAGTAATAAGACTCTTAATTGTCGAACCTAAACTATAGGGTCAGTGATCCAATTAGTCTAAACAGACCGAGGATACAATAGTAATAATAGCTTCAATTGTATCAATCTATATAACTGTGAAAAAGCTATATATAGCTCAAAAGCCCATTTCCTCAGGGGAGCCTACAGATACCCAATGTCATGCCAAGACCCTAGTCTACCCCTGAACCCCTGAGTAGGTTCATCTAATATTCGCTATAGTGGTCCCATTTGCCACAGTAGGTTCAACAATTAGGTTAATCTGACTATTCGGATTCGACGGCAAAAGGAAGTAGGTAAACAGAGCCCTCGAGAGTCAGCAAGTCCACTCCGTGGTCGAGAATATCGACCTCATCAATGAAAAGAAAGGGGCCTTGACTCATAAGGGCGCTGCTTTTCGGCCCCTCTGCTCTCCGCTCGTGCAGCCACCTTCACCTTCTACCGTGATACCGTTCTCTGCCCCGATCCTAAATACACCGGTCGTTAGACCTCCTTTAATGGCCTGTCGGTACTGTGCTGTCGCAGTCAGTACCTATCTACTACTTTCGCGCAGGGTAGGCGGCTCGTACAAGTCCGGCGGCGACAATGTCGCTTGTTTGTTCTCCTGACCGCCATCGCCCGTAAGCGCGGTAAGGGCATTGTTCAGATCTAAAGCGAGACTTTCGACGCTCAAGGTGTAAAGTGAATGGGCCAGCTCGCACGCCCTGTCTCGTTCATCCTGGGGTACATCCTCGCGTCCAACAAAACAATCATAGACCGCACGCATTTCTTCTTCTGCCTTAGCGCAGCCGCGCCGATAGGCCTCTCGGATTGACGTATCTGACATGGGGGAGTTACAGCGCTGTTGACAGGAAAGTCCTCATTAATCTTTGGACCCGCTTGGTAAGGTTACCAGCGATACACCACATATTGACCCCCCCCCTCAGCTATCTGACCCTCCGCTTTCCGACCCTCAGCTATCCGACCCTCAACTACTCGACCCTCAACTACCCGACCCTCTAGCTACAGGGTACCTAGCTAACTATATAGTATAGCACATGGCATAGCATATGACACAGGCTGTGCCTGTGACACTAGTCGCTCTAACCTCTATACCTTAGGAGCAGGCAGCTAGGTTCCTACGATATCTTAAAGAAGGTATAGAATGGACGTAGGTAGCAATCGCTTATACTTAGTAACGCTAGTAGGAGAATGCAAATCGCTTATAATACCTAGTAGAAAGGTTCAAAGTGAGAGACAAAGTATAGCTTTCCCTACGTAATATAAAAACGAATCGCCTAAGTTACAAACTCGACTAGATTAACGCTAAGTACAAAGTAGTAGCTATACCGACACTACTAATAGTAACCTTTAATATACCTTGTAGGATTTACCTAACCTTCTATATTAACCTTATTAAGCAAGCTATATCTAACCTGCTCCCTTTGTAACATATAACAGACTCCTATATAGGCCCTACCTAGGAATTGTCGTAGGATAGGGTACTATACAAGGAATATAAGGTAGAAGCAATCTTAGTAGTAAGAATCGTAAGAGGGAGGGGGAATCGCTATAACGTGCTTATAAAATAGAAGGGTTATATTATATCGATATAGGAGCTACTAGAGAATATAAAGAATACTAAGGCTCTTAACGTATTCGAGCAGGAATAGGGAGACGTCCTTTATAATAACGGACTAGTATTAAACAGGAAGCAGGTATAAATTCGTAATTAATTAAACTAAAACTATATAGATACTATTGCGCGTCTAGTCTGCTTCTAGTCCGCGCCCTAAGAAACGCGCTTAGTTAAGGAACTTAGCCTAAGAATCACTACCCTTAGAATCCTAGGTGTCTCTATCGTTAAAGGGGATAGGGTTATAACGCTTGCGATAGTTAAGAACATTACGCGCGACGCGCTCCGAAGGGGAGGCTAAGCGACAGGAATAATAGAAGCCGAAGGAGACTAGCTCGATAGGGTAACAAGGGGTGTTCTAACAAAGGAGGACGCCTTATATAGCCTATAAGGGCAAGGGGCTTAGGCCTAATAAATAGTCTACTAACTAAGCGTTAGTACAAGAGATAAGAGCTAAGGTCTCGCTTATATAGTTAACCTAATAGAGGGTAAAGTCGGTTTAGTCTATCGACTAGTTAATAACCTACCTAATAGCCTATATTGAACTGGAGCAAACCACAAACCAACCCACTCTATAGTAGTAGGCAAGACCATAGTAGGGATGGACAAGTCGGCAAGCGTCCAAGGTTGCCGACGTATCTTCGGACTTTAATTGTAACCAATCCGATTAAGATATCGCCCTCCGGACACATGTCTCCCCCTGTTTAGAGGAAGGCGAACAACATCACTATAAAAACATATACCTAGAGGCAGCGGGAAGGCTTAGAGCTAAAAGTGTCAAATTTAGGGGGGGAGTTTTATATCCTAAGAGTGTTGTCGTCTCCCTAAGTAGGTGTTCTAACTGGCTATATATGTGACTGCAAAGCAACGCGTAGCGCTGCAAGCAGCCAAAAACAAAAAATCCACCATACGCGTACCCCTGTTCTGGCCAAGAACTGTCTGCCCCGGTTCAATATATTAGGCTAAAAGGGAGCTAGGGCAAGGATAACGTTCCTACAATAAGAGGGCGTACTAGGGATAAGGGTATACTAACCGGGGGTAAAGGGAGAGCTAAAGACGTCCTAGTCGAAGTTATCCTAGGGGGAAAAGGCGTTGCGGCTAGGGGTACAATTAGCACTAACTATCTCTAATAAAAAGGAGAATGTACGAACGAGAGTAGCAAACTCGTCTATTAAGATAGCGCGCTAAACGCTAGAGGTAGCTATCTTAGGCTAAGTAGCGACCTATAGGGTAGTACCTACTTTATAGTAGGTAACGATTCTATATAGGCTAGCGCGAAGATAGGCGTTATATACAAATAGCTATAGATCCTAAACGTAGCAAGAGCGTACCTGTCTATATTAGGTATAGCTAGTATAGTAGCCTTATATATATTATTTATAAACTTTCTTCGCAAACAGGCCCGCACCAACTGGTGCAGCAGCGCGCCAAAACGGCCGAAACCTACATCGCTAGAAAGCTCCTAACGAGCTCTATCTAACTATACCGGGTGCATCTACGCGCGAGACGCTACGTAGGTGCTACAGGCGCGGGAAGATAGGGAAAACGAGCTACGTACGGCTCCTAGAAATCTTCTTCTATACCGCCCAGACCTATAACCCGGATCTATAACGGATCTACCTAGCGCTAGCCCCGATAGCCTATACCGGACCTAGTATAGAGGTCGATAGCGACCTCCCCCCCCCTGCCCCTGCTACTAGGAGCACCCTACCTACCCTAAGAGGCCTATCCGAGTCCCGGTATAACGGACCCGAACCCCCCTGCGGAGCGCCCCCGAGCAGCCCCTATAACTACTAGCAGACCTACCGCTAACCCCTCTATTAACACTAATAGTAGTAGCACTAACCCCCCCCCCGCTAGGAACAACGTAGATTAGGCAATATCAAGGCTATGCTCGATAGTATAGTCGCCCTAGTTAGCCTAAACAAGAAGAACATTGCCTAGGGAGTAGCAAGAGAGATCTTAGCCTAGGTATAGAGCGCTATTAACTAGCTATAGAGCGCTAAAGGAGGCCTAGAAGGCCTTAACTATATAACTATAAGGAAGATCGTTGCTAAGGAAGTGCGGGCCGCGCTTACAAGCGCCCTAGCTACTACGAGCGTAGGATAGGGTCCTAACCGCTCCTAGGCAACGATTGTGGCAGGAGCCCTAGCGCCCTAAGCGTAACCTATAAAGGCGATCCTCTAAAGGATCGCTAAGGAAATCCTTATCCGAGGTAACGGCCTACTAGCTAACCTTACGAAGAGAACCCCCCTAGAGATTATCTAGGCGATTAATAACTAGTCTATATAGAAGGGAGCAGTTGCTATAAGGAAGCTCCCTAGCGGGGATACTATTATTACCTTTAGGGATAAAGTAGCGAAGGAATAGTATACTAAGAACAACTAGTGGATCTACTAAGCATTTAGAGAGTAGGCGAAGGAAGCCTATAGGACCTTCGCGGTGCTTCTAAAGGGTCTAATAAGGTTAGAGATCTAGGGAGTTACTAAAGCGGAGTTCGCCTAGGGACTGGATTTCTATATGGTAAATACAGTTAAGTTTAGGATCCCTAGCAAGCTAGAGCTTATAAGAGCGACGGTACTAGTAACCTTTAAGAGCTAAGACAAGGCGAGAGTAGCGTGTAACTTTGGAGTTATCTAGGACGCCTAAGTACTAGACTACGAACTGTACTAGGTAGCGCTCGAGCCGAAGCAGTGCTTTAAGTACTAGAAGTAGGGATATATCTAGAGGTACTACCTAAAGGAACCCCTATATAGAAGATATAGGGCAAGGGCCTATAGAGTAGGAGGAAAGGAAGGGGAGGCCTAGTGCCCTACCTACAAGGGCTACCTCCTACTAAGGTACCTAGTATATAGCGGAAAGTACACTAGGTAGTTAAAGGAGTATAGGGAGAGGGTAAGAGCGCAGGAGGGGGCTAAGGAAGCGTACTAACATAGGCCTAGAACATTCGAACCTACTAGACCGGAGCCTATAAAGCTACTATTCGCGTTTATACGCTAAGGCGTAGAGAAGAAGGATAGGGAGGGATACTAGAGGGTTAGAGCAAAGAGGCCTAGGTTCCTAATACTAAAAGGCCGCCCTACCGTAGTAAGCAAGGACATATCGTAGAGCCGACTATAGTTCGGCCCGGCTATAGCCCTATTTGCGTTAGGACCGCCGCTACTATAGCAATAGCGCTAGGGATCCCGAGGATCCTAGGCGGAACCCCTAAGCGCCTAGGAAGTACCTAATATATAGGCTACTAGTATCCTAAGCATATAGAATACCTAGCCCTAGGGTCTACTAGTAGCAGCAACTATCCCCCTAACCTAAAACGAGCTAGAGGACAAAGGTATAGCTAGCAGAGAGGATAATCTTTAAAACTATACTCTAGAACACTAGAGGCGTGAAGTAGAATATAGAGATTCTACTAGAGGAGGCAGAGTTCAATATAATCGCGGTCTAGGAACTATAGCTTAGTAAGCAGGGGGTAGCCTACTGCCCCTAGAGCTTACGGTACTACCTAGTTTATATATAATAGGGAAAAGCGGCAATATATGTATATAAGAAGTTTAATATTGGATAGTAGGAATATAAGGCAAGCGCGTAGTAGTGTAGGGTGTAGTTCCTAGAGCTAGGGAGGAGGGGTCTAGAGCTCTAGTTAGTATATAATAACTATATAGTAGATAAGACTATCCTAAAGAGCCTCCTAGCCTATTGGGGCCTAGCCTACGCTGTAATCCTAGTGGGAGACTTTAACCTCTAGAACCTAGTCTAGGATAAGTTCGGGCAATATAAGAGGAAGTCCAAGGAGCTCCTTAAGCTAGCTTACAAGTAGGACCTAAGCCTATAAACCCTATAGAGTATAGTTATAAGAACCCCTATAGGAGAGCAAAGGGGTAAGACGTTAACGATTAACTATATCTAGGCCTTAATAGACCTAATAATAACGTATTTAGAGAAGAAGATTAGGGGAGGGTCGGACTACTACCTATAGGTGCTTAAAGTGAAGCTCGATAGCCTATTCCTAAAGGGGAAGGCGCTAGAAGGGTAGAACTAGAAGAAGGTCTTAGAGAAGCTAATAAAGGTAGAGGTAGCGTACTTGCTACTAAGGATATAGCTTAACGATAGAGGACTAAAGGGGCTAAAGGTAAGGAGTAAGATAAGAAAAGGGCTAGAGGAGGTGTTCGAAGAGCTAGCTATAGAGCTAATAGCTATTACCTACGCGATAGCCCCTAGGAGGAAGGAATTAAGGGGGAGGAGCTCCCTATAGTAGATAGGCAAGGTAGAGGAGGCGTCGAAGGTAGTAAAGGAGGCGGAGAGGGAGCTCCGGAGGACCCTTATATAGTTCTATAAGGAGAAGCTTAACGAGAAGTAAAGAGAGCTAGTAACGGAAATAGCGGAAGAAAAGAGGCGCTTCTAGAGGAAGACGATCGAAGAAGCTAGGGAGGAGACCCTATAGTAGCTTGAGCGATAGGTAAGGCTTAGGAGCTTCCTCCCCCCTAAGCTACCGAAACTCCTAGCCCTAAAGGGCCTAGATAGTAGCCTAGATCTAACGATATACTAGAATAAGGCAGAGGCATTTACAAAGAAGTTCTTCCTAAGCCTAAGGGCGGACTTTAGTAATATCTAGGACCTAGACTTTAAGGAGGAGTAGGAATAGGGGTTTAAGGTCTAGGAGCTTATAAGCTTCCTAGCGATAGAAGCGGTATAGGATAAAGCGAGCCTATAGAAGGCCCTAGGGGAGGATATACTCCCGATAGGATTCCTGAAGGCGTATGGCTAACTGCTAAGCCAGATCTTCGCGGCCCTAACTATAAGGTGCCTATAGCTAGTATAGTTCCTAGCTACGTTTAAGAGAGCTAAGATAGTAGTCCTGCGGAAGCTAGGAAAGACACCCGATATATACTATACCCTAGGAGGGTACTACCCTATTACGCTGCTCCTAACTATAGGGAAAGTGATCGAGGTAGTAGTAGCGAGAAGGATTATAGCGGTAGCGGAGGTCTATAGGCTGCTCCCTACTAAGTAGATAGGTAACTAGGCGAGTAGATTGACTAAGCTAGCGGTCCGACTAGTCGTAGCCTAGGTCCAGGAGGTATAGCGCTAAGGCGCTTCGGTATCCCTCCTATAACTAGATATTACTAGAGCCTTCGATATAGTTAACTACGTTAGACTACTAGCTACGCTCTAGGAGCTTAGCTACCTAAAGTAAATAGTACTCTAGGTACAGGAATAGCTAACGGACAGGGTCGCGATCCTCTATTTTAATAGGAAGGCAATAGACGATATCCTAGTTATAGCAGGGGTACCCTAGGGGTCCCCCCTATTACCTATCCTATTTATCTTATATATTATATTACTATATAAGGACCTAAGGAGAGAGTACCTACACCTTAGTATAGCGGGCTTCGCCAATAATACGAACCTACTAGTGTTTAGAAAGTCGGCTAAGGTAAATATCCGCTAACTTAAGCGAGTATAGGGAACCTACTTGAAGTAGGCGGGAACGTAGGGAATAGCGTTTATAGCGTAGAAGTATAAACTAATCCACTTTAATAAGAACTAAAGGTAGTAGCTAGACCTAGCTAAGCTCGCCCTCCTAGTCAGAGGTAGGTACATAGATATTAAACCAGTTAAGTCCGCTAGGTTCCTTAGGGTCTAGCTAGATTAGAAGCTCTTATAGTAAGCGCACTGTAGCGCGGTTAAGAAGAAGCTCGCTACCTAGGAGTTCGCGCTAACGAGGATCGCGGCGAAGACGTAGAGCCCGAGCCTCGCGAAGGCCTAGAAGGTATATACAAAGTATATAAGGAGCGTAGTAGTATATGGAGCGGCGAGCTACTACGTCCTAATAGCGGTTAGTAAGGGGAGCGAGCTAAAGGGGATAGCTAAGAAGCTAGCGAAGGACTAGAGCAAGGGCCTCCGTATTGTAGCAGGAGGCTATAGAACTATACTAATTAGGTACCTAGAGATAGAGGCCTAGGTCCTACCGGTAGACCTCTACCTAAACAAGCGGCTAGCTAACTTCGAAGCTAGGATATATAAACTACTCCTCTAGTTAGGGGAGGGACTAGGGCGCCCCCTAGTTATAGCAGCGAGCTTAATCTAGGAGGCGTATACTAAGCTATTTAGGAGGTTCTAGAAAAGGAGTAGGAGGATATAAGAGAGGAAGCCTAGGCTAGGCCTATAGGGGCTAATAGCGGTTAAGAGAGTAGTAGCTATAGCAAACAAGTAGGCTAAGTAAAAGTAGAAGATAGGGAAGCTAAAGAATAAGACCCTCGATATAGATAGAGTAATGGAACTTGCCTAGCAGGAGCGCGAGATAGTAGCCTAGGAGAGGCACGCCGCGCTTGTAACGAGAGTAAGAAGACCTATACACTACTTAGTAGATAAGGACCCCCCGATATAACTATTTGTAGACCTTGCCCTTAAGAGACACAAGGGTCTAAGCAAGGCTTAGAGCTCCCTACTTACCTAGGCGCGTAGCGGGGACATTAGCCTCTGGGAGTACCTAAATAGGGTAAACGTCCTAGAGATTACTACGCTATACTACAAGTGCGGCAAGGGCAAAGAAACGATCGAATCCCTAGTAGTATAGTATAAAGATCTACCGAAGTATAGAACCTAGAAAGAGTTACAAATATAGTTACAACGGGATCTATAGCTTGTCTTATAACGAGCTATATAGCTATATAAGAGCTTAGTAAAGGTGGTTATTAGCTAGTTGATAGATTCGAGGCGCCTAACGGAGTATAGTGTAGCTTGTAGGCTGTAACTAGAAGCTACGATAGCCGCAAAAGCGGCTACGAGTAGCGGAGAGGGTACAGGAAGTGCCGAATCGAGCCGCTAAGGGAGATAGGGGCTACCTTTTACACGTAGTTCGATGGATTCAAAGCGCTAAAGTAGAAGCGTAGGCAGGGGTTTTTACCCGGCCCCTGGTTCAGGGGGTACGGTTTCCTTTATATATAAACCAGTAGCAGGACCGGCACGCCGTAAGACATATCGGAGTACGAATAAATAAAAATATATTATTTATTCGTATACCGATATACCTTACGGCGCGCTGGTCCTTCTACTAGTTTGTTTAGTATAGGAAACTATACCCTTGCTAGGCTAGATAAAAACCTCTACTCTTCGATTTGATCTCCTCGCTTCTATTTCCTTTATACTATATAATGCCCTAGCCTTCTCTAACCCTACCTACCCCCTTTATTAGATGTGATTAGTTCTAGGGTAGCTAATAATCTCCTCCTTCTTCTACTCTTCCTTCCTTTAAGTCTAGTTTCTTCTAGGGGGGGCCCCTAGTAGTATTTTATTAGGTAGTTTAGCTTCTACCCTAGGTAGTTTACCGGTCCCTAGCTACTATAGCTAGATTGTTTTTATCCTATAGCGAGCAATATAGGGTTCTTGCTAATCGGTATATAACGTAGGGGCCTAGATCCTAGTCTCCGAGACGACGGCTATTCCTTAGGTTTTTCCTTCTTTAGTTAGTGTAACTCTCGTCGGAATTTGCAGGGGACTAATCCTGAAAAACCGAAAAGAGGGTAAGGGAGGCTGGATTCGAACCGACAGCCTTGCGGCTTCTAGGTGCAACATACTCCAATTACACCACTCCCCCTAGCCTTATATATATACTAAATAGTTACTAACTAATATACGCTAGATGTAAGATAGGTAATGGTACCGTTTCTTAGGGAGGAGATATATCTCCTTATTAGAGGAGTTACCCTCTATAGCGTACCCTCTAAAGGAGAGGTTCTAATTCTTACGCTATTTATTCAGGACGTAGTTAGTACGTAATTTAGTTTCGTTTCGAACCCCTAGTTAGGAAATATATATAACGTTCTTCGTTCTTATCGCTACTAGGATAGCAACTACTACCTCTACTTCTAAAGGAACTAACTATAGCTAATATAACTAGTAGATAGAATTTTATTATAGAAAGTAGATAGAAGGGTAGTAGATAGGAGGAATAATAGGAAAGTTATATATAGCTCTATTTACGATTAAACTTCCTTTGAAAATTATATAGGAAGTTTTTAGGATATTGTTCGGTTAAGGAAAGGAGCGGAGCAAGGTAGGACTAGTTGCTAGGGAAACACGTAGAAGCACTAAGAAGGATATACTATACCCCTGCTAATTAGGCAAGGTTTTAGCAACTTACACGTATACTATTTACACTAGGGAAGCAGGGGGGTATATTAAAGGGTTAGGCTTTACCTAAGCTAGAGAGTTATAGGTTATACCTGTAACATTCTAGTACCTTCTAATACCTTAACCTACGCGCGCTCTGGACCTAGTCTATATACAGCCCGGATCCGCTATATAACCTTTAGGTATCTTCTAACACTTTCTAGCGCTTACGTTACGAATAGCGTATATAACTAGTTAGCGCTTCTAGCACCTTCTAGCGCGCGCGTACCCTAGCTCTAGCTCGGATCTAGTCTAGGCGCGCTTTACATATAGACTAGATGCTATAGATATATTAGAGGAGGCTGTTTATATACTTATATCTTCTCTCTTTCTTCTATAAGATTAATAATTACTATATTATATACCTATCTATAGTTACTATAGGGCTAGTACCTTCATAGGCTTAACTCTATAGAAGATAGTCTTAATACTATAAAACTACTTAAAAGGAAATATGATTTTGATTTCAAAATAGCTTAGAAGTCAGGGGCTGATTTTACATAACAATGGTTTTTCAGCGGAAAACGACTTTAGTGTCAAAACGCTCCAAAACGCTCTCTCGGTCCAAAACGATCTTCATATAGGACCTACCTTACCACTTCAAAACAGTTTTCTATAGAAAATGGCAGTGCCCTATAGAAATAGCCCTGGTAACCGTCCTATACTGTGAAAATCGCCCCTCATTTCGAAGATCGGTTTGATTGGCCAAGACTATACCCAAGACCGTTTTCCTAGAGTAGGGTGGCGCCTTATGGTAGTGAAGCAAAGGGATAGGGCGAGACCATTTGATGTTATGTACCGGCAATCAACGGGGTCCGGCCCGAGGATTACCCGGAATTGGCTTGCCCAGCAAGTAGTCGCTCTTTGTGCCAGGTACTCTATTTTTTCGGCTGACCAGAACACGGATGCTTCGCGATTGCTGCGCCGATGGTCCGCAAACAGTCTGCGAGACGCGCTCCTCGAGGTTTGTATTATCTTGTCACGACCAGACTGCCCACTGACCAGTACTAGGGTATCGAGCACAGAGACGACGGCTCACGAACAAGCAGCAAGCGAAGTCCCAATCCGAATCTCTTCCACAGACGGACCTGCCGACATACTCCCACCATAACCCACAGGACCTCGAAGCGAAGCCCATTACACCACCTCAAGGGACTGGTATCCGTGGATCGTACCAATGCATCATCGATTATAATCACGAGCCTTTTTCTGTTACTTGGTCGGGCTCACAATCATACCCGGACCTTGTCACGTTTCCAGCGGTGGAGCAAGGCAGTGTTGCCTTGGTTCAGCAAAGTCCCACTATAGCTGGCATATGGAAAGGCTCGACACTGCTTGATTATGGTTCTCACGCTTCTATTCGTGTATCGGAGAACGACCCCTTTCCTATCATCAAACTTGCACACGCAGATGATTCGTCTCTGAAGCTCATCCAGCATGAGTTGGCCGCACTTGCCGAGATATTCAGCGTCGGGTTTCCCGTCGCGGCATTCGACAAGGATTGGCCTATCCAGGACAACGGCATCACTTGCGGCTACCGAATGAGGAGGCTTTGGAAACTCGAGATGTCCGAGTTGGAGTCGAGGGGCGACGACATCAGACAGGCTCTCGGGGAGCTTCATTCTGCAGGTTTCTGCCACGGGGACTTCAATCCCAGCAACATCATGAAGGATGACAATGGTGACATTATCCTGATCGACTTCAGCTTCGCAGGCCGGATAGGGGATGTGGTTCCGTCATATTTTCCAACCTGGATGTACCCTGATAGGATCTACGACGCGAAACCTGATCTCGCGGCGCTGGACAGATTCATAGGCCTTAGATGACTCGTTCCATCCACCAGTCCGTCTTAGGGTGTACAATTTGAGCACCATCCAGAGAAGTAAGCAATTTGTTTGTTGGTAACACCTTTGCAATCCGCTGTTCCCTCTTTGCCACATAATTTGACGCTGCCAATCAGGACCACGCACTGACAATTGCTCCACTGCCTGACTTCTTGGACACACATGCTCGCGAGGAATTGATGGGTGCGGCTTGGGAGTGTTAGTTATTTCGCGGTTAAAGGAAGAGGAACGTACCAGTCTGACGTACTATAGCTGGTTGGCGCTCGATATAGCGTTGAGAAGCCGTCGCAAAGTAGATTGATGGTGCAAACCGGCACGCACCAGCGCGCACGAAGTGCGGGGTATTAGCAGTTAAGATGAACAGTATGGATAATCATTTATGCGGGCAGTTAACGTGGCAACATCTGGTGCCAAGGCTATCACTTAGCATCCTGAACGTCCAAGGCCTGCGGTAAGAGCTTAGATTGTTGGCTACATAAGAGATGTGAAGGGCCTGCCCTTGAAATATCATGTTGCACTGACAGAAGGCTTGGCGGAGGGCAGGTGGCAAGTTCGAATAGATAGAAAGGGATGATCTATTCAGAGAAAGAAGTGCTCTGATAGAGCCTATATATATAAGAGAAGAGTATACGTAAGCCTTATACTAGAGGTACTAGGTTCCACTATACTAAGGCGCTAAGCCCTACCTTACGATATACCCCCTAGTTACAAAACGCTAGTAAGTAACTGCGTATATAAGTTAAATCCAACTAGTTAATATACCCTTAGTATACTATAGTGCTATTTTATAGTACTAAATGAGCTACCTATTAAGCCTAGTAGCATAGTGTTAATAGTTACTACGGTACTAGCCCTACGCTATAAGTTCCTTCCTAGAAGGTATACTTGGTCCTACTTTTTCTTCTAGCTACTATAGTGACTATTTCCTCTAATTGTTAGTAACCTTCTTAATCGCCTCTTTTCTTAATAATATAAAAGATTATTATAGCTTCTAGGGCTACTAATTCTCTATACCCTTTACTATACCTTAGTTACTTAGCTTCGGCTCGCTACTACCGTTACTAGGTTCGCGCTACCTTCTATTACGTAGCTTGCGCTACCGCTACTATTAGTACTATTTCGGTAGTTACTAAGCCTGTTGTTTTTAACAACGAAAACAACGATACTATTATAGTATCTAATTCTTATCACAGGTGGTAAATGCCCAATGTTAGGGTACGTATATATTCGATATGGTTGTACGAGGAACTCAAGATGGTAGGTGTGGCCCGCCGGGGATATGCCCTGTAGCGGGCTCCACATACGCTGCAGGCTCTGCAGGCCCTACATCGTACAACCGCTCCACAATGGCCATACGGCCATATGTTACGGCTAGACCCGTGACACTACCCTCCCTTAAAACAAGCCTCCTCTTTAAATCAAGCCTACGGTTCGAACGCTCGAATCGTAGCTTTAGTTCCTTCTTAGCACCTACGCTAGGGGCCCTGGCTTGTTCGGATTAGCATCGTAGAACTTCCAAATAGCATTATCGCAGCCGCGTAGATCCGTTGCTAGCTACTAAGTCGGCTAGGCGTAGCCCTCCTACTTAACTAGGTATTACTACCTCCCGTTTTCTACCTTCCTAAAGTCTCGAATCTCTTCAAATCTCCATTCAACTACTTCGATACTGTCGTCCTAGCGCCTTACTTCCCTACTACAGTTCGCCCTTATATCTCTCTACGCGTTAGCTTACCCTAGGATTCCCTACTCGCCCTGCTATAGCCGAACTAGTAATACGTAGAACGTATCGAATATCTTTATATTCGCTAGAAGGCGTAGCGTCACCGCGTATAACGCCGCTTTAGTAACTTCGAATAGTCCCTCCTAGCGTAGTTCGAGCTTCTTCGTCAGGCGCCCTATCTTATAATGCTATATATTAAGCATTACCTTGTTGCTGATTCTATAGACTAGGGCGTCGCTACGTTTAGCGTTCGCGTTGATCTTATAACGGTCCTACGCTTGCCTCGCTAGTACCTTCGCTATATCTAGCACTGCTTTAAAGCGTATAGATATCTCTATCGCCTAGAAAAACTCCCTCTTCTAAGCTTCTGAGAGTTCTAGTAGGTATAGTCTGCTCGGTTCTACGCCTATATATAGGTAGAAACTATAGTTCGCGAAGAAAGGCGATACTCCCGTTGTCTCTAACGATATATTGTTCCCTACAAACTCTACAAGCGGTACCTAATCCGCCTAGTTATCCTGTACCTAGTTGACGAAAAGGCGTAAATACTACTCTAACTCTACGTTAATCCGTTCAGTCTGGCCGTTCGTTTGTAGGTAGAACGCTAATGATAGTTTTAGAGTCACTACTAATCTTAACGACAGTGTTCTCTAGAACGTTAAAACAAACTATATGCCTCTATCTAATATAATCGTTTTAGGCAGGCTATATAGGCTATAGACCCGTTCTACAAAGCGGTCTGTTAACTTATCCACTTCTAAGGTCTCTATTAGGATAAAGTAGCGTATTTTCGTTAGTCGGTCTACTACTACTATAATATAGTTGAAGGTACAGTTCCTCCTTATATATAGCGGAAGTAGTATAATATAATCCACCGATATATCCTACTATAGCGAAAGTAGTACTAGTAGCGGCTTTAGAAAGCCCGTCGGTAGCGCCCTTGGCGTTTTCATCTTGTTATATAGTAAGCAGGCGTTATAGTAGTTACAGATCGTACCGGTTATCCCGGTCTACTAGTATTTCCAGTTTATTAGATTAATAGTCTTAGTCCTTCTAGGGTAGCCCCTAGGTCCCGATACGTAAGTTTGGTAGATTAGCTATAGCTATATTTCGTCGTTATCTAGGTCAATAAGTATCCTCCCCTAGTAGTAAGCCTTACCTACAACGGCTTAGTACTTCGCGTATAGCACTTTGAGCTTCGTTTTTATATCCTTTAGCTACGCTCTAGTTCTAGGGTCTACTAACGCTTTAAGCGTTGCCTTTAGTAGATCCGAGCTTGTATATATCTCGTTTAGTAGATCGTCGATATACCTGGATAGGTCTAACTAGTTAACTATAATCGCCTCGTTATATAGTCTTAGTAGTTCAAATGTCTCTGGATCGAACCGGTCGGGGTCGATTAGTAGCCTCTTGCGGTTCTAGAGTCGGTTATCCTCTACGCCCTATAGTATATGTTCTAGCTTGCGGCTTAGCGTATCCGGCATCGCGTTTGCTGATCCTAGCCGGTAGATAATATAGAAGTTAAATCGTAACAGGAATTCGGACTACCGTATATACCTTGGGGACAGTTGCTTCGTCGTTACGAAGGTCTGAAGGTTCTTATAGTCTATAATAATATCAAACCGGCCGTTTGCTCCCTCTAGTTCTAGTCGCCATTCCTCTAGTGCCTTAATTACCGCTAATAGCTCCTTGTTATAGATATTGTAATTGCATTCCTATACTAAGTGCTTCGCGCTAAAGTAGGCTACTAGGTACTAGTCGCTGTTATCGTCTTACTATAGTAGCGTTCTACCTACTAACTAGTCTAAAGCGTTAGTTTCGACGACCGCGGGCTTATCCTAGTTGTAGATCCTTAGCGCTAGTACTGTCGAGAAGTACGTTTTTAGTTGTTCGAAAGCTAGATAGTATAGTCTGCTCTATTCCTAGCTTATTGTCTTCTTTATAAGGTTGTAAAGTAGCCGTGCTACTCCTAAGAAGTTCTTGATAAATCGTCGGTAGAAGTTCGTAAAGGCTAAGAACCGTTATAGCTACCGCTTCGTTATTAGCGGTTCCTAGGATATAATAGCTACTACCTTCTCTTTGTCTATATCGATACTGCCCGGCGTAATGATCAGGCCTAGGTATTTCGTTCTTATAGTATAGAATTTGCACTTGTTAATATCGACCTAGAGCCCTACCTAGTATAGTCTCTTTAGTACCTCCTTTACTTGCTTAACGTAGTCTGCTATATTCGTAGAGTAGATTAGTATATTGTCTAGGTACGCTATAGCGTATACGTCTAGCATATTATATAGCGTGTTATTAATATAGTACTAAAACGTAGCGGACGCTCCCTATAG
>MU853433.1:307595-339871 GCA_033297235.1 Trichocladium antarcticum | reverse complement strand
TTTCCTCCTACTCTATAGGCCCTTACCCTATATATTCTATATAGGGGTTCCTTTAGGTAGTACCTATAGATATATCCCTACTTCTAGTACTTAAAGCACTACTTTAGCTCGAGCGCTACCTAGTATAGTTTATAGTCTAGTACTTAGGTATCCTAGATAACTCCGAAGTTATACGCTACTCTCGCCTTGTCTTAGCTTTTAAAGGTTACTAGTACCGTCGCTCTTATAAGCTCTAGCTTACTAGGGATCCTAAACTTAACTATATTTACTATATAGAAATCTAGTCCCTAGGCGAACTCCACTTTAGTAACTCCCTAGATCTCTAACCTTATTAGGCCCTTTAGGAGCACTATAAAGGTTCTATAGGCTTCCTTCGCCTACTTTCTAAACGCTTAGTAGATCTACTAGTTGTTCTTAGTATACTATTCCTTCGCTGCTTTATCCCTAAAGGTAATAATAGTGTCCCTACTAGGGAGCTTCCTTATAGCGACTGCTCCCTTTTACATAGACTAGTTATTAACCACCTAGATAATCTCTAGGGGGGTTCTTTTCGTAAGGTTAGCTAGTAGGCCGTTACTTTAGACAAGGATTTCCTTAGTAATCTTTTAGGGGATTGCCTTTATAGGTTACGCTTAGGGCGCTAGGGCCCTTGCTACAATCGTTGCCTAGGGGCGGTTAGGACCCTATCTTACGCTTATAGTAGCTAGGGCGCTTATAAGCGTAGCCTGTACTTCCTTAGTAACGATCTTCCTTATAGTTATATAGTTAAGGCCTTCTAGGCCTCCTTTAGCGCTCTATAGCTAGTTAATAGCGCTCTATACCTAGGCTAGGATCTCTCTCGCTACTCCCTGGGCGATGTTCTTCTTGTTTAGGCTAACTAGGGCGACTATACTATTAAGTATAGCCTTAATATCGCCTATTCTACATTGTTCCTAGCAGGGAGGGGGTTAGTACTACTACTATTAGTATTAACAGGGGGGTTAGTAGTAGGTCTACTAGTAGTTATAGGGGCCGCTTAGGGGCGCTCTATAGGGGGGTTCGGGTCCGTTATACTAGGACTTAGATAGGCCTCTTAGGGTAGGTAAGGTACTCCTAGTAGCAGGGGTAGAGGAAGGGAGGTTATAATCGACCTCTATACTAGGTCCGGTATAAGCTATTAGAGCCCGCGCTAGGTAGATCCACTATAGATCTAGGTTATAGGTCTAGGTAGTATAGAAGAAGATTTCTAGGAGCTATACGTAGCTCGTTTTCCCTATCTTCCTACGCCTGTAGCACCTACGTAGCGTCTCGCGTGTAGATGCACCCGGTATAGTTAGATAGAGCTCGTTAGGAGCTTTCTAGCGATGTAGGTTTCGGCCGTTTTAGCGCGCTACTGCACCAGTTGGTGCGGGCCTGTTTGCGAAGAAAGTTTTTAAGATAGGTATATACTAGAACTTCTGTTTCTATCTAATCTATATACCGCGCGCTAAGAGCTTAGTGTAGAAGAAAGGCTCGACTTGTTAATACCTTTTATATATAACAACTCCCTCTACTAGGGCTTTAGTAAGTAAGTAGGTGTAACGGTCGTATACAACAAGGTTGCACAACAGTGCAACCTTCGTGGGAGCTCGCGAGGGCTGAAGGCTCTGCGCGGCGAGCTCCACCTAGTGTAGAGCCACGCTCCTCTAGCTACAGGGTGCTTAGCTAACCACATAGTATAGCATATAACATAGCATATAACACAGGCTATGCCTGTGACACTACCCTCCCTCTCTAAACAAGCCCCCCTATACAAAAATAGCCCCTATTTTGGATGCTCGTATCCAGAGCTATCCCAACCGCTCACTTAATCTTAGATACTTGTATCTAGAGCCATCCCAACCGTTCAATTCTAGATACTTGCCTCTAGAGCCATCTTAAACGCTCCTAAAACACCCGATTTTGGATGCTCGCACCTAGAGCCTATCCTATTCCACACGCTCGATTTTAGATACTTGTATCTATAGCCCGTTCCTTTTGCTTAGCGCCTTGCCTCCTGCCGCTGCGCCCTCCTTCTTCGCGTCTACGATAGCGGCCCCGGGAGCTTGGGGTACACGTTATAGAACTCCTAGATAGCGTCATTACAGCCCTGTAGATCCGTTGCGGGTTACTAAGTCGGGTTATCGTAACCTTCCTACTTGACTTGGTACTACTAGCGGCCGTTCGCCGCCTTGCTAAACCCTACAATCTTCTCGAACCTCTACTCTACTACGTCTTCGCCCTCGTCAGTCCGCGTAACTACGCGCCCGCAGTTAGCGCTTACGTTGTTGTTAACCCTCTCTTAGCTAGCTAGGCCCTACCCTAGGTAGCGCCTTACTCTCGAGACGTAGAACGTAGGGAAGATCGTTATATTCGCTAGGAGCTTTAGAGTCACTACGTATAACGAGGCCTTTGTAACCTCGAACGGGCCCTCCTACCGTAGCGCGAGCTTCGCGGTCGGCCTACTAGTCTTATAGTTCTATATATCGAGCATCGCCATGTCGCTAACGCGGTACTATAGCGCGTCCTCCCTATAGCGGTTCGCGTTCTGCTTATAGCGGTCCTATAACTGCTTTGCTAGCGCCGTAACCTTCCTAAGGATCGCCCTAAAGTAGTCCGTAAGCTCCGATACCTAGAAAAACTCCCGCTTCTACTACTCTAAGATATTCGGTAGGTACAGCTTCGATAGCTTTACGCCTATCCTCGGGTTAAAGCTGTAATTCGCGAAGAACGGTAATATACCCGTTGTCTCGGAGACTATATTGTTCCCCGCAAACTCCGCCAGAGGGAGCTAGTCAACCTAGTTATCCTACGCCCAGTCGATATATAGCCGTAGGTACTACTCTAGTTCCGTGTTAATCCGCTCCGTCTAGCCGTTTATCTAGGGGTAGAACGCTAACAAGGGTCTTAGGGTAATCGCAAGGCACGCTAATAGCGCCCTCTAGAACCCTGAAACGAACTACGTACCTTTGTCCAACACGATTGTCTCTAGTACGCCGTAGAGCGAGTACATGCGCTTAATAAACCGGTTAGCCAGCTCGTTAGCCTCTAGTGTCGCTATTGCAATAAAGTAGCGTATCTTCGTAAGCCAGTTAACTACTACTACTATATACCTAAACTCCTACCCCCTCTGGTTATATAGTAGGAGCGGCGTAATATAGTCTACCGATATATCTCGCTACGGCGCTAACGGTAGTAGGAGCGGCTTAAGGAACCCTATAGGCTTCGAGCAGGGGTTCTTTGTCTTAAAGTATAGAATATAGGCTTTGACGAACGTCCTTACTAACACGCTTATCCCTAGCTACTAGTAGACCCTATTTATTAGGTCGAGCGTCTTCGTCCTCCCTAGGTACCCGCTAGGCCCTAACGCGTATATCCGGTAGATAAGCTACAAATAGAGCTCCGTATCGCCCGGGTCGATTATTAGCCTACTACGGTAGAACGCCCTGCCTAAGACTAACTTGCACTTAGCGAATAGCACTCTTAGCTCCCGCTTAATCTTGCTTAGCTAGGCGTGTACCTCCCGGTCGCTAAGCGCCTCTACTACGTCTGCTATAAATAGCGAGCTCGCGTAGCTCTCTGCGATAAGGTCGTTAGCGTAGCGCGAAACGTCAAGGCTAAAGAGCTCCAGTGTCTCGCCTAGTAGCTTAGAGTTATACTTGCTACTAAAGGTCTCTAGGTCGAACTTGCTTAGGTCGATCAGGGGGTACCGCCTGTTCCATAGCCTATTATCTTTAACGTCCTTTAGTATAAACTCTAGCTTCCTGCTTAGCGCGTCGGGGCGGCCGTTTGCTGTACCTAGGCAGTAGATAATCTAGAAGTCGAAACGTAACAAGAACTCCGACTAGCGTATATAGCGTAGCGATAGCTGCTTCGTTATGCCGAAGGTCTGTAGGTTCTTATAGTCTATAATAATATCGAACCTCTTAGCTACGCCTTCGAGCTTAGGGCGCTATTCTTCGAGCGCCTTAACGATCGTAAGGAGCTCCTTGTTATAGATATTATAGTTACACTTAGCCGCGGTGTACTTCGCTAAGAAATAAGCAACTAGATGTAACTCGCTGTTATCCCCTTCTTGTAGTAGCGCTCTACCTACCGACTAGTCTAACGTATTAACTTCTACTATAGTGCGCTTCTCCTAGTTATATATCTATAGTACCGGTACTATAACAAAGTATACCTTTAGGCGCTAGAAAGCCACTTTGTACTACTCGGACTACTCCTAGTCTACTATCTTCTTTATAAGCTTATATAGCGGCTGTACGTAGCTTGAAAAACCTCGTATAAATCGGCGGTAGAAGTTCGTGAACCCTAAGAACTGCTAGAGGTACCTCCTTGTCTCTAGAGCCTCCTAATTACGTACCGCTTCGACCTTATCTAGGTCTATCTCGATACCCCCGGGCGTAATAATAAGCCCTAGGTACTTCGTCCGCTTTATATAGAATTCGCACTTGTCGATATCTACCTACAGACCTACGTCGATTATACGCTTTAGCACCTCCCTAACCTACTTAATATACTCCTCGAGCGTATCTAAGTAGACTAGGATATCGTCTAGGTACACCGTTACGTAGTTATTTAGAGCGTCGTAGAGGATATCGTTAACGTAATGCTAGAAGGTAGTAGGCGCGCCCTACAGGCCGAACGGCGTAACTAGCGTTTCGTATAGGCCGAATCTTGTAATAAACGCTATAAGCTACTTGCAGCCTAGCGCTACGCGCACTTGGTTGAACGCCGCAATTACATCGAGCTTCGTAAAGATCTTCGCCTTGTAGATAGAGTCTAGGGTCTCCTAGATTAGCAGGATAGGGTACTAGCTCTTTAGCGTTACGTTGTTAATACCGCGGTAGTTAACGCAGATTCTAATGCCTCCGCCTAGCTTCTACGCTATTAGGATAGGCAACGAGGCGCTCGATCGTAAGGGCCGGATAAACCCCTTCGCGAGGTTATTGTCGAGCTAGCGCTTTAGTATATGCAGCTCTATCGGCGATATCGGGCGATTCCTCGAATATAGGACTACGCTCCCTGGGAGTAGCTCGATCCTATAGTTATACGTATAGTAGGGGGGTAAGATATTAGCGTCTTATAGGACAAAAGCGGCTACTAAGTCTTAGTATTCCTTCGGTAAGCGCGCCTTAATCTCGTCCAGGGTAGGCACTAGTCTATCCGCTTTATCGAAGAACTTCTTAGAATCCTCCTCTGTAATCTTATTAAGCTTCTTATCCCCTTTGGCAAGCGCGTTAATAAAGCTATAGAACCTTGCTAGGAGTATTGACTTCGCGTACTCCAGTATACTCTCTCGACTTAGTAGGTCCTTAAAGAACTACTTAGGTAGAACTAGTATATAGTCTCTCTTCTTAGCTTCTACCGCTCTCTTTAGTTCACCTATTGTAGTCCGTATAACTACTACGCCCTTCTATTAGTATACTACTAGGAAGCTCGCTCCGTTTAGGATCTTCGCGTCGTCCTAGCGGATCTTCCCCTACGCTTAACTAAGCGGGGGCAGGGCGGCAGGGGGGGGGGACCGGAGTCTAGGGGGTAGTCTCCTAGCGCCTGCCACTACCTCTACCGGCCTTAGTAATATAGGGGGCGGCGCTTCGACCGGAACGCCTATCGCTCCTAGCGGTACGAGCGTCCCCTGCAGGTCGGCCTATACGTCTCCCTAGGACGCGGATCTCTACCGTCTATAGGCCTGTCTCCGCCTATCGGACCGCCTGGCCCTCTTATAGTCGGATAGCTTACTCGTAGCGATAGCGACCTTATTGTCGTTACTAAAGGTACTAGAGTTATCATCTTTAGGTACGTCCTCTACCGTTATATAGTACCGCCTGCTACTCTCCGGGGGTAGGGGTACTACCTCTAGCTAGCCTACCTACCGAGCGACCTAGCTTCTAATATACTCTAGAAGGCACCTCCTACAGCAGTGCTCCATGAATTCGAGCTATAGGGTCTCCTAGTCGATCCGTAGGTTGTACTTCCGTAGCTACAGGAGGCCTAAGATTACCGGGGTCTCTTTTACAAGCGTCGTAACGAAACATACCAAGGTCTCCTAGTAGTCGCTAACGACCAGCGTAAGCGCTACTAAGTGCTCGATCTAGCGTAAGAACCCTCTATTAGCTAGAAATAGCGGCCGCCGTACCGCCAGCCTCTCTAGTAGCAGTCTATTCGTAACTATAAAGCTAAAATCCACAAACGCTAAACCTGTACAACCCGAGTCTACAAGTACTATACACTCTACATTGCGCCTACTAACCGCTAGGTACGATAACAAGAGAATAGATTTAGCGCTACTACCTACTATACTAATAACTAAACTATCTCCCTATCCCTCCTACAGCTAGCGGTACCCCTCCTATAAGCGACAGTTTATAGGAGCTCCTTGTTTCCCTAGTCGTTATACAAGAAGCCGAAGCTAGGGGGTTGCTCTACTATAGACTAGTAAGCGCCGTACTTCTCCTGCTTGTCTACCTCTCTAACGATAAAACCGCTCTAGTTAGGGATATCCGCAAAGCGTATAGCGAGCCCGCCTTAACCCCTTTAGTAGGCCCTAGCGTAGCCGCTTACGCCGCCGCAAGCTAGAAGGCCCCTAGAGGGAGCTTGCCCAAAGCCTAGGAACCTACCTTAGCTATAGCCTTGTTACGTAGGCTGCTACTATCCCTAGGTAGGCTGCTACTATCCTTGCGCGTTGCTACCGAAACCTCTACCGAAACTAGATCCTCTACCGCCTTAGGCGCCCCTACGCTACAACTACCTAGCGCCGCAGGCGTTACTACGGTCCCCTTAGCCTCCGTAGCCTGCTTAGTACGCCCTCGCGATATAGTCGGCCCCGCCGTACTTATAGTATAAGCTACTCGCTCTACGCCGTTCCTTCTCCTAGGGGGTAAGCGCCGCGAGCGTCACTACGTCGATCTCCATCGCGTTAGGGTATCTACCTCCGCTGTTGTTGTTACTACCGCCCCCGGTCCCGCCGCTCCTAGTTCCGCTACGTAGCTTCCGCCTAAAGTCCTCTCCCTCTAGGTTAGTCGCGAGCTAGCCGGCTAGTATAGCCTAGAGCTTAAAGTTATTAGCTAGCGGGAGTACTACCTACGTAACTATAGCGCTCGAAAGGTAGGGGGAGATCTTAAGCTAGAGTATCCGGACCCTCGTTACGTTGTCGACGCTAGCGGTATTAGCTAGGGTAGTAAATTCAGTAAGGAAGTCGTTAAACGCTACGAACTCGTTCTTCTACGCTAGTAGTTCTAGCTTATTACTCGCTATAGTAACTACGTCATACGTTGTATACTAGGTACAGAGGGTCTTTAGGAGGTTGGACCTAGTCTTCTATAGCTATACTACCGCGCTATATAGGTTCTCCTTAACCTGCTCGAGCTTTGCCGCGACTGCCCGGCGCGCGCTACTACCTAGTATAGCCTTTGCGTATAGGATCTTAGTATACTCGTCCAGGAACTCCCGCAGGTATATTCGCCAGCGGCCGCGTACCTTGTCCTCCTAGTCTTTAAAGAGCAGGGTACGCTTAACGGTATCCTTCTCTTCTCTAGTAAACGGATTAGGGTAGGGGAGGGAGATCGATACGCTATAGCCGCTACTAGCGCTACTACCGCGAGCCTAGTCCAGGGCCATCGCTATTAGCGTCCTCTAGTTTACAAGCAGCAACTTATACTCCTCGAGCTCCTTCTCGAGCGCTATACCCGCTGCGATAGACGCCTCGAACCTCCTAACAGACTTATCGAGCTTTCTCTTTAGCTCGCCGACTATCGTATTTATAGCTATAGCGAACCCCGAGAGGTCGTACCCTCTGTCGTCGTCGATCGATACTATAAAAGCGGGTATAGTATTAGAGACCTCGTTCTACTATTGTTCTCTTAGCGCTGCGCGTAGCGCTACGAGTCTCGGCGGCAGCGATGCCGCGAGGTCGGCGCCGCTTATCATCTTCGCGCTTATCTTCGTAGGAGCGTTGTCCGGTTCGTCGGAATACTATAGTCCTGTTCGTTAGAGTCTTATAGTCCTATTCGTCGGAGTCTTATAGTCCTGTTCGGCGGACTACTATTATACGTAGGATGCTCGTCCTAGTAGTTAACTCGTACTACGTAGGTAGTTAAGAAATAAAAACAAAGCCTAGTACGTTAGGAAAAGAAGCGTTCTAGTTAGTCTAGTGCGCTCTCTGTTCTAGAGCAGACGACTTAGCCACGCGCGCGAGTTGAAGGTGCAACCTACTGTAACGGTCGTATACAATAAGGTTGCACAACAGTGCAACCTTCGTGGGAGCTTGCGAGGGCTAAAGGCTCTGCGCGGCGAGCTCCACCTAGTGTGGAGCCACGCTCCTCTAGCTACAGGGTGCTCAGCCAACCACATGGTATGGCACATGATATGGCACATGACACAGGCTGTGCCTGTGACAGTAGGAGACTAAGTAGAGGATAGGTAGGTCTTCTTCGACGAAGATAAACTAAGTTAGCCGCTACTCCTTCTTATATCCTTTGTGAAACTAGAGGAGGACCATTATAATAAGGCGATCTCTACTACCGTTATCGAACAGGTCCTAGACAATCTATAGCTTAATATCTTCCTAGTATAGTACCTTCTTCGCTATATACATCCTGTTGTTATTCTCGCTATATACCTAACAAGGCCCTTATAGTATAGAGTTTTCCTCCTTGTCGAAGTTAGTAAAGGTATCTAGCTTATTGTAGTATTCTACCTTAATAGCGTGTCGTTATTCGGGATTTTTATATAGACGAACTCGTATAGCTAAGCGCCTATAAATATTAGGAAGTGTTAGATCGTTACGTCGTTAAGGCAGTCTAGGCCGATTCTGAAGGTATTCTACTAGTCCTATACCTAGCGGAAGTAAGATAAGTAAATATATATATCTAGGCTAATATAGTTCTTGACTTTAGGATCGGTCCTTAGGTAATACTTACGTCGCGTAATATACGTAATGTAGTCGAGCATATACTTTAGAAGTTAGGAATCGATCGTTAAGTTAGTATACTTATTATAGATAGCCTAGAGTTAGAGCAGGTATCTCTTAAGTATAGACTCGCCAGTGATCCTCGCGTCTAGCCGCTCCTTATAATACCTAACGAAGGCCGTAACATCGCTACGATTGTCGTAGGCTAGTGTCTTTACCTATTGTCGCTAATTAGGGTATTGTATAAAAGTATAGAAGTTTTCCTATCGCCGCTAGCCTCTAACAATGTTACGTTCGTACGTAGGGGCGCGTCGTAGTCAACGAGGGCGGTAGGTGTTAGCCTTCTTAATACTAGCCCGAAGCTCTTTAGGCGTGAGCTCGGGGCTAGATACGTCAGAGAGGTCACTGTCAATGTCCTACTAAACACGGTACTATAGTAGGTCCATAACTGGCTCCGTACACTAATCTATAGACGCCTGAAAAAAGTGGAGGGGGAGAAAGAGGAGGAGGAGGGGATATAAGGGAGCAGTGGGCGGGGGTTACGAGAGAGTGCGTGAAGCGGAGCGTCTCTTTATCTTTAGTACCCGTTAACATTTAGGAGACAGGTTCCCGTATTGGTGTAGGTGGGCAGCAGTGTACCTCTCTGGCTGTGGTACTTAGGGCGAAAGTACGTAGGTACGTATCCGCTTGGCAACATGTACATAGCGAGGGTGATGCAGGGGCCCGAAAGCGGTCCCCACCGTCGCCTGGAAACGACCGGCCGGGCAGCATCACACGCACTTAGGGTGGAGTTCCGACCTGACCACCTCACCCCCTCTTCCCAGCCTAAAACAACAACTCGCTTCCATTCTTGCAGATCAACCTGCAAATCCCCAGCACCGCGACACCATGGCCAACGCTCAGATCCCCGACGGAGGCACCTTCCTCGACACCTTCAAGCAGTCCTTCACCACCGTCCCAATCGACGCCGAGAATGCCAACGCCATCTCCACAACCGAGTTCCTCGAGGCCGCCGAGTCCCTGACCGCCATCTTTGGTACTTGATACTTGCTACTCTCCTCGCCCTGTGGGTGCTCATTCTTCCGCTGACACGGCCCTCACAGAGATCCTCGGCTCTCTCGCCTTCTCCCCGGTCAAGAAGGATATGATGGGCAACGTCGAGGTGCGTCTCCGTCCCCGTCAATGGCTGGCTTTGCTGGAGCCTGCCAACTGACGTTCGTCCACGCACAAAAAAGAAAATCCGGAAACGGCAGCTGGCTGCCCCTCTCGAATCCCAGAATCTCCAAGACCTGGTGCGCAATGAGCTCAAGACCAAGTCCCACACTGCCACCGAGGGCTTGGTATGGCTCGTGAGGTGAGAAACACCTGGGCCCACCGTTGCACGTCAAACGGGAAAGACATCTGCTGATCTGCCTGCACCCGCACAGAGGTCTCGAGTTCACATGCAAAGCCCTCAGCCACAACCTGGCCAACCACTCCGACGAGCTCGCCGACTCGTTCCGCGGCGCCTACACCACCACCCTCAAGCCCCACCACAGCTTCCTGGTCAAGCCCATCTTCAGCGCCGCCATGAGCGCCTGCCCGTACCGGAAGGACTTCTACGTCAAGCTCGGCTCCGATGACGAGAAGGTCCAGAAGGAGCTTCGGGAGTACCTGGCTGCGCTGGACAAGATTGTGGCCATCCTCAACGCGTTCCTGGAGACCAAGGAGGCCAAGTGGTAAACCCTGATACCGTACTGATCATGCATCAGGGATGCGCGCCAGGATGAGCGGTCACCAGGAATACGCGGTAGCGGATACAATCTTGAGCCGTCGTATCATGCCATATTTGCTGGCTGGTCTTGTCCTATGTAGTTGAGCTCGCGGGTTCTGTCACAGCAGCTGGCTCAGGCGTTCAACAGCCAACAATGTCGTAGCCTTTAACTAGACATGGATAGATCAAAATGACTTGCAATCACAAGGCGCTGGTCTACCCCATCTCCTCCCCACTCTTTCCAACTCTGTTCGCTTCAATGACAAAGCTTCCAATGGTCCTAGCTTCCTGCTGGTCAATGCTATATGTATTAGTTCCAACTTCCCTAGTATTGACCGCCTCCCCCAGTGGTCAAATGGTCACTGGCGGTTGAGTGCGCCGGGAATTGACCGTGTCCCTAGGGCCGCTGGTTCGATTCCCGGGCGAAGCAAAACACCCCATGGTGTTTTCGTAGCTAGCTACCTCCTTCTGCCTGGCAGAAAGGGTTAGTTTGTGAGCTTTTTGTAATTTTGTACAATGTAGATTGAAGTTTATGCTACCGCTCCGTTAATCCTTCGTTTGCTACCTACAATCGCCGCCCTCTTGAACCTATGTCCCGGCCGCCCCAGATACCGATCCATTCGGCGCCACGAACTTTGATAGGCTCAGAATATTAGAAAAAAAGGACGGGAAGGGAGACACGTAAAGTGCCGAGAAGAGCACGGAAGTTATCACAGAGGTCCTTGGTCATTGAATCTACAAAAGATAGACGATGGCAGGATTTCCCCTCGGCCTACCGTGTTCGCCACCTGTCCTCTTTGTACGTTGTATGATCCTGCTGTTAAATCCGTATCAGCGCAGCCTGATGATTCGCGTCGGGTTGGGGGGGTTGGTTGTCGGGGCTGGGGTGGAGATCTCGGGAGAGGGTGGGGTCATGTATTATGGACAGCCCGCCTGCCGCCTGGGTTCGTTGCCGGCCTCCGCCCCCGCCACTCCGGGCCGCCACGACATGAGACAATCTATCATCTGCTTCTTTCGAATGTTCTAGCGAGGGCCTCTACAGCCAGATTGTGGTATGTATGGATGTGGAATTCGAGTTCACTCGGTCGGGTACTCGCTTGATCGCAAACCTCGACATCTGGTTGCCACCGAGATCGCACATCGGCTGCCAAAATCAGGACAGAAAACAATTCGTCCCAGCTTTGCATGGCTTGCTGGCCTGTGGCGAGGCCCCGGCGCATGAGCGGGCGTCCGTCTTTGAAGACGCAGCACGAGCGGCCGGTCATCTGCAACCTGGCGGCATTTCATTCCACATCAAACCAGAACAATGAACGCGTGACAGCCCTGTCATGGACGGGAGGGAATGTCAGACTTGTCAGGCTGCCCGAGCTGGACGTGGCGGATCTTGGTCGGCTTAGAGATCCATCTGTCGGCCGCTCAGGCTGTTCATCCATGCGCATCGCCTTTTTTTGCATCGCCCAGAGGCCCCTCTGGAGGCCGTCCCCACTCCCCACAGAGGCGCGCCCCACTGCGTCCCGCCCTCCCCAGGCGCCCGAATCGGCCCTGGAGCTATAATCCTAGCCACAGCCTCAAACCGATAACCTGACATCCCCCGCCCGACAACCGCCCATTTCCTCCACCGCGAAATCCCATGCCCGGCATGATTCGAATGTCCTCGCAACCGAAAATGGGGGCTCCCAAGACGCCGGCCGTCAAGACCAAAAACAGGAAAACAGAGGGCAAGACATCCAGAGCCCGGGTGAAAAAGGCGCTGTCGGTGCCCATCCTGCGCCTGCCGCCCGAGATTGTCCTCCTGGTCGATGAGCTGCTGAGCCTTCCAGACCGCCTCGCCCTCGGCCGCGCCAATGGCTGGTTCTATTCCATCATCAACCCCGTCATCTACTCGGACAATGTCAAGTTCGCAAACGGCACCAGCCTGTTCTGGGGCGCCGAGAACGGCTGTCTGGGCACCATCCAGCACGCCATTGCCGCCGGCGCCGATCTGAACGCCTCGGGCCCGCTTCCCCGCAAGGCCGGCGAGCCCGAAATCATAACCGTCAACGACGCCGATGTCGACAACGCCGATGACGCGGCCGAGCCGGGGGCCGAGTTGGACGAGTCCGCGCCCGACACGAGCCTCCAGCCGTTTTGCACCCCGCTTCACCTCTCCGCCAAGAACGGCCACCGTGACGTTGTCGAGTGGCTGCTCGACAATGGGGCGGACATGAACGCTCCCTCGTACCGCGTCTGCGAGTGCCAGTCGCTCAATTCGGGCCGCCACCCCTCGCGCCGGATACTCGAATGGCCCCGGTGGCGCGCCCTGCACACCGCCATGTGCAACCAGGAGCGGTCGGTAGCCGAGCTGCTGATCTTCCGTGGTGCGTCCCTCGAGCTCGACGCGACACCCGGCCACAACCACACGGCCCTCCACTCGGCCGCCGCCCACGCGCTGATCCCCATCATCAAGCTGCTGGCGCTGAACGACATCAACCTCGACGTCAACCAGCGCGATGCCTGGGACAACACGGCCCTCCACTACACGGCGGAGATCTGGAGCGCGCGAGACTCGGCCGATATCCGCGACACCATCACCAAGCTCCTGGCGCTCGGCGGCGATGTGGAGGCCCACAACGACAGCGGCCACACGCCGGTGCTCAATGCGTGCTTCCGGGGAAACTACGCCGTGGCCCACAGGCTGGTGAGCATCGGCAGCAATCCGGATCCGCACCGCCACATCCCCAACTTCCGCGACTTCCGTCCCCTGTATTACTGCATGCTCCCGCGCTCCGAATTCTTCGACATGGACGAAGCACCCGTCAAGCACGACGAATTCGAGGGCAACCGTGTCACGCTGATCAAGGCGCTGGTGGACGCCGGAGCCGATGTCAACGCCCAGTTCGACAAGCGGGGTCATCGGGGCGTGACACCGCTGATGCTGGCCTGCGAGCTGGCCGAGCCCCGGGCCGTTGCCGCCCTTGTCGTAAGCGGCGCCCAGATCAATGCGCAGGACCGGAGCGGCAGGACACCGCTGTCGTATGCGGTGACGATAAGGGTCGACCACCGCGGAGAAGTACCCGACATCGCATCCATTCTCCTGCGCTGTGGGGCGCGCATGGACTTGGAGGAGGAGCCGAACTGCAGCCCGCTCGACACGGCCATTAAACATATCCGGTGGTCCGAGGACGATGTGCTCGAGGCCATGTTGAAGGTCGCCAACAAGGGCAACCTGACCGAGGGCAAGCTCAAGGAGGCGACCAAGGGTTGTGCCTCGGGCGGGAATCACAAGGCCTTCAAGCTACTGCTGCATTTCGCCAACAGGGTCTACGCGGTCTCGGATGCCGATATCAAGGACTACGTATGCCGCATTATCGAGCAGAGCGATCCCTGGAACCAGATCGAGACCTTCAACGTCATGATGGACTTTGGGCGGCCGGTGTTTACCAACGAGATGCTGCTGCTCAAGTCGATCATGCAGCAAAACAGGGAGCTGAGCGTGGCCGTCTTGGAGCGCGGCGTCTGCGTGAGCGAGCCGCGGTTCCACGGCGACCAGACATACCTGCATCTCGCGTGCCAGTGGGGCGACATCGAGGTCGTCAAGGCCCTGCTCGAGCGGGGAGCCGACGTGGACGTCTTTGACCGAGAGCTGCGCACGCCCCTCTCCATCGCCGTCAGCGAAAACTTTGCCTGCGCCGCCGTCGCCCTCATGAAGGAGGTCGCCGACCCCTTCCTCGTCCCGCCGGACGAACTGCTCCAAGACCTCTACAGCGACGGCGACGGCGACGGCGACGGCGCCGACGACGAGGAATGGCGCTTCGTCAAGCGCCGCTACCTCACGGCCTTCGACATGGCCATCCGCGACGACCGCGTCATCATCCTCGACGACATGCTCGCGCGCTACGCCCTCCCGGAGATCCCGCCGGGGACCCGGTTCAGCTACGTCCACCGCGCGGCGCAGAACCCCAACCCCGCCATCCTCAAGCTGCTCCTCGCCAAGGGCGCGCACCCGCTCGGCGGCGTCGGCTGCCCCCGCCCGCCCGCCGTCACGCTCATCCGCCGCGTGTGGGACCAGCCGCGCGTGCCGGACACCGCCGTCGGGCTGCTGCAGACGGCGCGCCTGCTGCTGGACAGCTGCGGCCGCGAGGGGTCCGACGCGTACCCGTGGCAGCTGATCCGCGAGATTGCGCTGTGTGCGACCGACGACGGGGACAGGATGGCGGTGCGGGACGTGATTGTCGCCGAGCTGGGCATCGCGCTGCTTCCTGGGACGGAGGAGGGAGGAGCGCCGTCGGTTGCCGTGGCGGGCCCGGATTCGCGGACGTGAGTTTAGTTAGGGGGGGTTGGTGAATGAATGGAGGGGATCGGATGGGCAGCGGGACGGACAGAGATTGCACTTTACTTTTGTGACAGCGGGGGGTTTAGCGGGTTGCTTTGATACACTATACACGTAGCAGAGACGGGACATGACTACAGCGGCGGGGTGGGGGGCTGGGTTGGGCTGGGTTGGCTATCGGGGTGGTGGTCCACATATGGGCTGGTGTTTCTTCTTTTGTGGGTAATGGAATGGATGGGCGGGCGGTGCATGGGTTGTATTTGCGCGCGGCAGACACTGGGCAGTCCTTGATGAATATAATGACTTTGATGGCAGATTTGGGCTTGTATCTGACTAGACCTGGCCAATTCTACCTATCCTTCCTCTTGCGTTCCAGACTGCCGAGGGCGTCGTGTGTCTACTTTCTATTTTGAGTGTGTGGTATCCCGCCACGCATGCGCGCCCGAGATACAAACACAGCCTCGACGAGAAAAGAATGCAGAAAACAGAACGGGTGCATGGTCGAGTCAAAAGAAGCAAATCCATGGAAAGCCTCGGATTGAAAACGGCAAAAAGCAAACGCCCATGGCGAGACTCGAACTCGCAACATTCAGATTAAAAGTCTGACGCGCTAACCAATTGCGCCACACGGGCTTTTGAAATGTTGATTGGTCAAGGCGCAGACGGGGGTCTATGTGTATAGGCCGGGACCTGCTACGTCCGAGTCCGCAGCGGCACAGGCACCGGTGCTCATTCCCATGTCCCACATGCCGCCGGTGCTCGGGTGCCTCGTGCCCGGCTCTGCGTGGCGGTTGACGGATTAATCGACCGCTTCAGGTTGGTGAAAAGGTCAACACACGGGATTTACCATCCCCTCGCCGCTCGGATTGCTGTTCCAAGGACTCCAGGTGTTGATGAAAGTCCAACGGACTCGGGCCATCTCGCTGTTGAGCATCGCTGCGTCGCCTCCCACCCTGTCATGACCACTCCTCGAAAGTGTCCTTATCCGACAGGTTGTCGCAGTGCAGTGGCTACACCGCCGGTTTCGTGGTTCGGCGTCCATGTGGCAGCTTCTGAACCGCTTCACACCACGGAGCCACTCCTGCCGGCTCCGATGCGTCATGTTTTCGGTAAACCGGGCCAGGTTCCTGCGACGATGCTCGTCCGAGAAGGCAGATCGGCTCAGGCTGTTGCACCTGCAGGGCTCCGTTGGCTCGAATCTGTACAACCCTTCGTTTGTTGCCCTGGTCCAAGCGACGGCTGGGCATTCTCCAGACTCAGAGAGGAGCCAAGATAGACGACGCAACACCCGTGCTAGACATTGGTCAATCTCCCAGAGGCTCTGGCTTCCGAGATGACTCCCAACGCTGTCACTGCCTCGTCTGTGGGAGGGCGCTGTTCGCAGGTCAGCAACCAAGTCTCGATACTGGATGTTGTTGGCAGGGAACGCACCCGAGCGGCATAGAATCCGGTGATGGTGTTGCCCGGCGCAGCCTTGATTGTGTCTACTATCGTGACTTCTTGGTCTGCTGGGCGGTTGCCGCTGCGGCAGAAGCTGGACCGTCCGCGGTTGGTGCGGAGCTAGCAACAAGAAGGACGCGTCAGCAAGACGCGACACAGGGTGGCCATGGTACATACCTTGAACCAAAGCAGCACCGCCTCCTCCGGCGGACCATCGTCGCCGTTGTACCCCGGCCCGTAGCCGACCTCGACAGCGTCTATCCGCTCTCCACCGGGGCCATCAACCTCAAAGTCGTCGGTGTGCCAGGGATACCCGTTAGGGACGAGGCTCAGGACACGGCACGCGGTGGGCACCGGTTTGTTGAAGAGGAACTCGAGCCGGTGGAAGGCCCCGCCAACGCTGTATGTCTTGATGCGGACAAGGTGCTGGAGCAGCCTGCCTCCCGGGCCGCCGAAATGGACCCAGAACAAGGGCTTGTACCCGGCGAGATGCTGCTTCACCGGCGGGAACGACTGCTCGTGCATGTCGACGGGGCCAGGGAGGCTGGGATACCAGACGGCCGCGTCTCTGAGTCCCGGCTCTGGCAACTCGGCGGCGGGCGGTGCCTGCACACAGACAGCCATGCTCACCAACTTGCAGCCCTGTGTGATTGCTTGTGTCAGCGGCCCGTTGATCATGGGGCATGTATCGATCAGCACCGGACAGAAACGTACGTCAAAGCCGCCCTCCAGTGTCGCCACCGGGCCGCCCATCGCGAGGCGTCTCGTCTGCGGCACGCCAATGGGGCACCCGAGCCACGGCGACGCAGCGTGTGATGGTCCCGTGAGGCACTGCAGCGCCTGGATGCCGCGGGACCCGACAGCAAGGTTGAAGCCCCTGATGTCGGACGCGGCGACCCAAGTCTCGCCAAGACCGCTGTACCCCAGCCGCACGCTCTCACCCTCGGCCGTGCGGAGCGCGAGGCCCGCGATGTACCGGCGGTGTCCCAACATCGCGAACGAGGCAGACATAGCGACGACGGCGTCCGGCAGCGCCACGCACCGGCGGCGGAGGACGCGGCATCCTCGGCCCGAGCAGGCGAAGGACTGGATCTTGGTCTCGGCCGCGTCCCACACATCTGCCGCGACCTCGGCCCGGAATGGTGCCCCTGCCGAGCCGGTGTGCGGCAGCATGAACCGCGCCGGCGGCAGGTCGCGCGGCAGCTCGTGCCACTCGAGGTCGAGGAGGCGCGAGAGATGCGGCAGCAGGCCCCAGATCCGCTTCCGGTTGTACTGGTCGGGGCGCAGGTGCTTGTCGTGGGTCCGGCGGTACAGCGACCGCCAGTCCCGGTCCCAGTGCAAGAGCCCCTTCCCGCCGTCGCGCGCCTCGACGAGCCACGCCCGCTCAAAGGGCAGCCGGAACCGCGACGCCCAGAACCGCTGCGTGTGGAAGACGGGCCAGAAGACCCTCGACGCCAGACGGGCGCGGAGCGCGTCGCGGGTTGGCAGCTCCAGCGCGATTTCCATCACGATCTCCTCGGGGAGTGCCCAGAGAGGGTCGCCTTCCCATGGCCGGACAGCGCTGATGGTCCTTGCAGGTCGCGAACCTGGTGGCTGTTGGCGGGTGTCGCAGAGCGTCGCGGTCGGATCGGGCTGAGATGTGGCGAGGGGATTCGCGAAGAAGTTCTCATCCCGGCCCGGCAAGGTTGTGAAGAACGCAGGGGAGTCCTCTTCCCAGGGGAAGACATATCCCCTCCTGTCCGGGGAGAACAGACCGCCGTAGTTGTGGCCCCAGTCCAGCGTGTCCGTGGTGCCGCCGGCGAGGGTGACGGACTCGGCGACCTCGACGAGCCGCTGGAGGGGCACTGCCGCCGAGCCCCGTCTCTCCACGAGCAGTGCCCAGCAGGCTCCGTGCGCCACAAACGCAGCTCTTTCGTTCACGCGGGGCTGGTTGGGCGCGGCGATC
This sequence comes from Trichocladium antarcticum, assembly GCA_033297235.1. Lineage (NCBI taxonomy): Eukaryota > Fungi > Ascomycota > Sordariomycetes > Sordariales > Chaetomiaceae > Trichocladium > Trichocladium antarcticum. The sequence continues at coordinate 321,516 of MU853433.1, read as the reverse complement.
CCCAGGCCATCGCCGTCGTCGCTTTGGCCCCTGGGCAGCCTGGGGTGCTGCAGTGCGACGGCGGCGTGGAGCGGATCGCCAGGGACGGCGGATGTGTACGTGCCCACCTGCGTGAGCACCACACTCTCCGACTCTCGGTAGACTGGTTCCGCTCGACGTCAGCTGCTGTGTTGGGATCGAGCCGGCACGCGACGGACTTACTGCCGCGGAACTGGTCGGCCCACACGACGGCGCTGTGGGGTGGCCGCCACGGGCGCAGGCTTCTTCCGCCCACCTCCCAACCGCAGATGAAACAGGCGGGGTCGGACATGCCGTCGGTGGCGCCGGCGTTGGTGATTAGACAGCGGGTGGGGGTTGGGACGAGGAATGCTTGAAAGAAAGAATCTGTTGGACTAGGGAATGGTCAGCAAGGGGAGGGGGGGACGGGGAGAGTGCGGATTCGGTCGCACAAGAGGTGTCGCAGGACAGCGCAAAGGTTGTTTGAACTTACTATATTGCGTGAGTTTAACACCCGTTGGGTTGCCTGGTGGATGTAACTTGAAATATGTCGTGGTGCCGGAATAACAAGGTGAGACGTAACCCCGACAAGAGATGGGCTCGAGAGAAGACGGATGCCGGCCAATGCGAGGAATCACTTGGGAAGAGTGCGTTCTTAAATAGGCCGGCGCCATGAGCACGGATGTCAAGACCGCGCGGCCGAGAATCGGGTTCTTGACGCGCACGCACGTGAGGAAACCGCGGCCGAGAACAGAGCTGTTGAGTTGACGTACACGCGGCCCCCATTTCGGCACTTTGGCCTCGCTCCAAGAACAATTCGTTGGCACACCAACGTCACCTGCATTAGACGAGCACCTTCGGTACAGATAAGCATATCCGCTGCTGCGTACTTCACCGGTACAAGGTCAGATCCCAAGACACACTTGCCAGGCTAATGCACAAGCACATGCTAGCACCACTGGATCAAACTTTGATTAACGCCATGTCCGTTACAAACACGAAATCCAGACAGCCCAATAGTCCCTGGGCGCCCACCCCCCCTTCACTACTCACTCCGCGGCTTGCTCTTACTCACGGCCCCCTCGTGCTTCATGCCCTCGCACCCCGTCAGCTTGCCGGCGATCTCCTCGGCGCGCCCGTAGCCCGTCTTGGCCATGTCGCGCTGCTCGACGGCCGCCTGCATGGCCGCCCGCGCGTTCGCCTTGTCCTGCTCGCCCGACGATCGCCACGCCTGCGAGCCCGTGAGGCTGCCGATCGTGCTCTGCGGGGGCTGGTCAGCATCTGCGTGGGTGTGCTCTCTTGCGGGTTGGTCTGTGGTGCGCGGCAGGTAGTGGCGGGTGGGGGAGGGAGGGGCGGGAGGGGAGAAGAGGAGGCGACGGACTTCGGCCGCGCCTTTGATGTACTCGGCGTGGCTGGACAGGAGGCTCGGGCTCGGCGGCTGCGGGCCTGGGCTGGCACCCCGGGGGTTCGAGCCTGAGGACATGGTGGTGCTGTGCTGGTGGTTGGTCTTGTTTTGCTGTTGGGAACTAGTATGGAGATGGTGGGCGGTTGTGGTTTGTGGAAACTTTCATTTCCTCCCATTGAACGAAATGGTTGTGTAAGTCGTCGAGGACATCATGACGTCGGAAATGTGACGTCATGTTTGATGGTGTAGCCATTAGCCCCAGGTCGATGATGTGCATGTCGAAATCGATATAACCCCTGCCGAGCCGTCGTGCCGTCCTAAACAGAGAGGGCTCGACACCAAGGTATGCCTAAGGTATGCATAGACATTTCGTGGAACTGCTGATTTCAGCGTGGTGAACCGCATGTCCCCTGACAACCTTGACGAGGCAGTAGTCCCTGTAATTCAGCAGTCTGCCGGCGCGCTCAGCTTGCTCTCCCTCCACGTCGCCCGGCTAGCGAAGTTGGGTTTGCTGGTCGACGTCGGCCGCTGGTGAAGTCGGGCGGCGAATGGTTTTGATGGAGATCGATCCACATGCGCCACTGGACCTATGCTTGGCAAACGTGGGGTGCAGCTGATGTGACTGGGATCTCACACAGACACACCCCATGTGAACTTATCTTATCGGACCGCGGGGTCAAAAAGGATCCATGGACATGTTGAGCATGTCTAAATTTCTTCGGCGGAGGATACCTGACCCCGAACTGACCTGCCGCGCCACTGAGCCGGAATTATTGTTGGTCAGCGGGAGGGAATGGCACTGGGGCCATTTGAAATCACAGAAATGCGGTGAGAGATGCCTCCGTTTCGCAGCGGCGGACAGAGTCAGCCAGGCAACCGGCTGCAAGTCAAGGGAGGAGGAACCTCGTGCGGCGGACAGGGAAAGAGGGGCACGTTTCCTCGGTGGGATACCCTGACGAGCCTGACAGGGCATGTGGAGCGTTGGGGCGACGGCAAGTTTCCCTCCGCCACCTGATGGCTCAACGTTTGGGAACGGCGAGAACGCCGCGGTTCTCGAACTTACCAAATGGCGGAGATGGGCAAGGGGATGGACTCGGGCTCGAGATAAGCGGTGAGATGAGCATGTCCCTCGGCCTCCAAGAAAATGGGATGGCAAAACGGCCGAATGCCGCCGTGGAGGACGGGTTGGCATGGCAATCTACAAACACAGCTTCAATTAGGATATCTCATCTCTTGATTAGTTAGTGGGTGCCCCACAATGAGGGGCACGATGGCGAAGGACAGGGCTTTGGCGCAGGGACTTTGGGCTTGCCACGGCGCAAGGGCGAGGTCATGGAGGGGTTTGAAGGTGATGTTCCTCCGACCAAAGCCCATCAAGCCCAAGTACTCCGTATGGCGTCGGGCGCCATGAGGGAACTAACTAACTGCGAGTCTGCGACACGCGGGGGTCGGCAAACCTCGAGAACTGGCTTTCCAGGAAAAATTTGCAGAACGCGCCGTCTCACCGCCCTCCCGAAATGCCCGGATTGGGAATGGCGGCGTCTCTGATAAACCGATAAGCAGGGATGGCAGGGGTAATTTGGAAAGAGGCACAGCATCTGAGTCGGGAGCGGTTCGCTGCAGACGAATCAATGGGCCCCCATTGGAAGCGCCCAAGGAGAAAACTGGGGTCCGATCTGAAAAAGCGTCTGGCGAGCGCGAGGCGAGAGGCAAAGAAAAAAGTTTTCGGCACCGCCTACCCCTCCCCTCCATTTAGGCCCTTGTGGGTCCGATTCGCCCTGGTTTGGGTTCCAGAAAGGCTGTGCGCGCTGCGAATCTTTTTTAAATATTCCTCGCTGCCACACCCACCCTTCCGAATCTTTCTCCTGTCATCTCCTCAGGCCTCCTCCCTCTCTTTCTTTTTCGACTGTTTCGTTCCCTCGAGAACGCGCTCCACTCAGTCCTTATTTCTTGCGACATCTTCCTAGAAGGGCCAAGATAGAGTAGACATTTCGACTCTCCATCGAAATTCTACGGGCTCACCAGTCGTCGTCACTGCAGTATACCCGATAGACGTTGCGCAGTTTTCGCATCTCCGGATAGACGGCAGGATTAGATTCCCTAGACTTCCGGTCTCACCCTTCCAACTTTCGACATTTCGATTACCGAAACATCACCCATAATGCCTGCCGCCACTTCCCAGGTCGCGGCCGAGAACGCCAAGAGCGTCAAGGTTCTCGACGAGCTGATGCAGAAGCTCACCATCTCCAAGGAGGCCGACGCCATCAAGGAGGCGTCCAACGCGCTTGCGTCCTTCATCAACGGCCGCATTGAGGATCTCGACACCCCCACCAGGTAAGATAACACCCAGCCCCACCAAACAACCCCGCCTTGGCCCGCCTGTCGGGCGCCGTTTTCCCAGCCCGAAAGGTTGGCTTCTTGGTCGAATCAGAATGTGGCATTTGCTGCAGAAATCTCAGACGGCACATTTCCGTGCATCGCACTAAAGATTTGGAGAAAATTGAGGCTGACATGTGAACGCCGATTTCAGGACCGTCGAGGCGCTCAAGAAGCAGCTCGCCAACAAGAAGGATGCCGCCGTCCGCGAGAAGGCCCTTGAGGCCATCCAGGCCATCGCCCAGCACTCCGAGGTTTCCTCCAGTGTCGAGCCCTACCTCGTTGCCCTGCTCCCCGGCGTCCTTGCTGCCGCGGGCGACAAGATCAGCGCCGTCAAGAATGTTGCCATCGCCGCCGCCCTGGCCATCGCCGGTGCCATCAACCCCAACGCCATCAAGGCCACCCTCCCCGCCCTGATCGACTCTCTCCGCAACGCCCAGAAGTGGCCCGAGAAGATGACGGCTCTTGACTTCATCGATGCTCTCGTCGCCAGCTCGCCCGCCCAGACTGCCTACCGCGTCCCCGAGCTCATTCCTGTTGTCTCCGAGGCCATGTGGGACACCAAGAAGGAGGTCAAGGACCGCGCCTACAAGACCATGGAGAAGATCTGCCAGCTGATTGTCAACCGCGATATCGAGCGCTTCATTCCCGAGCTCATCAAGTGTATTGCCAAGCCCGAGAACGTCCCGGAGACGGTGCACTTGCTCGGTGCCACCACCTTCGTCACCGAGGTCCAGGAGCCCACCCTTGCCCTCATGGTTCCCCTGCTTGATCGTGGTCTTTCTGAGCGCGAGACCGCCATCAAGCGCAAGGCCGCCGTCATTGTCGACAACATGTGCAAGCTCGTCGACGACCCCAACATTGTCGCCCCCTTTTTGCCCAAGATGATGCCCGGCCTGCAGAAGAACTACGACAACCTCGCTGATCCCGAGGCTCGTGAGAAGACCAAGCAGGCCCTCGACACCCTCACCCGCGTCGGAAACGTTGTCGACGGCAAGATCCCCGAGGCGAAGAACCACGGTGATATTTCCACCGTCCTCGCTCACCTGAAGGACCTCATCAAGGACAAGCACGCCGCTGCCTTTGACAAGTTCGCGCCCGTCCTCGAGTACGCCGCTGCCGTCGCCGGCCAGCTGGTTGACGAGAAGGCCACCGACGCTGCCTCGTGGGCCGAGACCGTCAACCCTTACATCGCCGTCGTCGTTGGCAATGAAGAGGCCGAGGCCGTCACCAACAACCTGCGCATGGTCGCCGTCCCCGGCGCCGCCGAGGCCGACGCCGTCGAGCCGGACGAGGAGGAGGGCGAGGATCTGTGCAACTGCACCTTCTCTCTTGCCTACGGTGCCAAGATTCTGCTCAACCAGACCCACCTGCGCCTGAAGCGTGGCCAGCGCTACGGCCTGTGCGGTCCCAACGGCTCTGGCAAGTCTACGCTCATGCGTGCTATCGACAACGAGCAGGTTGAGGGCTTCCCCAAGCAGAGCGAAGTCAAGACTGTCTTCGTGGAGCACGACCTGGATTCCGAGGATACCGAAATGACCACCATCGAGTGGACCATGAAGAAGCTCGAGGAGGCTGGTGTCACCACCACCCGGGAGGATGTCGAGAAGCAGCTCAACGAGTTCGGCTTCAACCCCGACATGGTCAAGGGCGACATCTCTGCCCTCTCTGGTGGTTGGAAGATGAAGCTGGCCCTGTGCCGTGCTGTCTTCGAGGCTCCCGATATCCTTCTCCTGGATGAGCCCACTAACCATCTCGATGTCAAGAACGTGAAGTGGCTCGAGGATTACCTCTGCAACTCCCCCTGCACTTCCATCATCGTCTCCCACGACAGCGCCTTCCTCGACAACGTCTGCCAGCACATTGTCCACTACGAGCGCTTCAAGCTCAAGCGCTACAGGGGCAACCTGAAGGAGTTCGTCCGCCGTCACCCCTCGGCCAAGTCGTACTATGAGCTTGGCGCCTCCGAGACGGAGTTCAGCTTCCCCGAGCCCGGTTTCCTCGAGGGTGTCAAGACCAAGGCCAAGGCCATCCTGCGTGCCACCAGAATGAGCTTCCAGTACCCGGGCACCACCAAGCCCCAGATCGCCGATATCAACTTCCAGTGCTCGCTCGGCTCGCGTATTGCCGTCATCGGCCCCAACGGTGCCGGCAAGTCGACCCTCATCAACGTGCTCACCGGTGAGCTGATCCCCACCTCTGGTGAGATCTACCAGCATGAGAACATCCGTATCGCCTACATCAAGCAGCACGCCTTCGCCCACATCGATCACCATCTCGACAGCACTCCCTCCGAGTACATCCAGTGGCGTTTCCAGACTGGCGAGGATCGCGAGACGATGGACCGTGCCAACAAGATCATCACCGATGCGGATGAGCAGGCCATGAACAAGATCTTCAAGATCCAGGACACGATGCGTCGTGTCATTGGCATCAACAGCCGTCGCAAGTTCAAGAACAGCTACGAGTACGAGTGCTCGTTCGCCCTTGGCGAGAACATCGGCATGAAGAACGAGCGCTGGGTGCCCATGATGACGGCCGACAACGAGTGGCTGCCGCGTAACGAGCTTCTCGCGTCCCATCAGAAGATGGTTGCCGATGTCGATATGAAGGAGGCCCTGGCCTCTGGCCAGTTCCGCCCTCTGGTCCGCAAGGAGATTGAGGCTCACTGTGCCAACTTCGGCCTCGACGCCGAGCTGGTCTCTCACTCGCGCATGCGCGGTCTCTCCGGTGGCCAGCGTGTCAAGGTTGTGCTCGCCGCTTGCTCGTGGCAGCGCCCTCACTTGATCGTCCTTGATGAGCCCACCAACTACCTCGATCGCGACTCCCTCGGTGCCCTGTCCGGTGCTCTCAAGAGGTTTGAGGGTGGTGTGATCATCATCACCCACAGCGCCGAGTTCACCAAGGGTCTGACTGAGGAAGTCTGGGCCGTCCTGGACGGCAAGATGACTCCCTCGGGCCACAACTGGGTGCAGGGCCAGGGTGCCGGTCCCCGCCTCAAGGAGGGTGACGATGATGAGGAGGAGAAGTTCGATGCCATGGGCAACAAGATCGCCTCCACCAAGAAGAAGGTCAAGCTCAGCAGCTCCGAGCTGCGGAAGAAGAAGAAGGACCGTATGGCCCGCCGGAAGCGCGGTGAGGAGGTACGTCGATCCCCTGCATCCCATCCAAGTGAATCACAGTTGCTGACTAGTCCAACAGGTTTTCAGCGACGAGGACGACTTCTAAACGTCTCTGCGCCCCAACTTCCTCATGGCTTAAGCGTTACGATCGGGGATACAAAAGTTGATTTTCTTTCTGGGTTCGGGTTGCATGGTCTGGCCTTAATGGGTTTATGTTTTTCTATGTTTTGCCAAGATGATCCTAATGCCTCGGATGCCTGCCGCATCTATTCTACGACTGGCAGTGGGCACGGCCTGGCCGTTCAGGACTGGAGACCCTGGGTTGGTTGGTCTACATTGCCCTTCGGCTGGAGCGGAGGAAAGATACCACGTATGGGTGGGAGTTGTCTCGCGGATAGAGAGCAATCTAGATCATGCTATGTTACCAAAAGTCCGCAATCTCGTGCCCCGTGCATCCTCTTAAACTCACGAAGAACAGTAACAGTATTTGATGTGTAAAGCAGTAAAAGCACTACGCTAACCGTCGCAAACCGAGTGTACCTGGCCGTGGGGATATCATTGCCCGTCCTTGTGCTGGCCCCAACCGGCCTACCTGTTCCTTCCGTAACGCCACTGTCAACACACGCATGGTCTGCTTCCCTCGAACCTGAATTTCCCATCACCGCCAACTTTCAAGCACCATCGTGCTTCTGCTTCTTGCCTGCACGGCCGGCGTCGGAGGGGTCGGACGTCGGGGCGCTGGGGAGCTCGTTGGCAACAGCCTCGGCCTCGGCCTCGAGTTGTGCGTCCGTCTCTCGCTTGGCCCGGTCAGTCTCGGCGGTCGGCGCCGTCGTCTCCTCCTCGAGGACAGGCGGGAAGTACAACCTATGGTCAAGTTCCCGTCAGCAGCCACCCCTGAACGTCCAGCCCCCAGAACCCAAAAAGAACTCACGGGATAAACTCGTTGTACGCGTCCACATCCTTCATCTCAAACGTCACAATCACCACCTTGTCAATCCCCTCCCCCTCCGGGCCCTCCAGAAACCGCCTGATCGCCCCCAGCGCCACCGGCGCCGCCTCCCGGCTCGGAAACCCATACACCCCCGTGCTGATGGCGCTAAACGCCACGCTGCGGCACCCGGCCCCCGCCGCGAGCGCCAGGCTGCGCGCGTAGCACCCCGCCAGCAGCGCCGCGCTGCGCGGGCCGTCCCCCAGCTCGTACACGGGGCCCACCGCGTGGATGACGTGCCGGCACGGCAGGCCGTACGCGGCCGTCATCTTGGCCGACCCCGTCGCGCAGCCGCCGAGCGCGCGGCACGCGCGCTGGAGCTGCGGGCCTGCGGCCCGGTGGATCGCGCCGTCGACGCCGCCGCCGCCGAGGAGCGAGCGGTTGGCTGCGTTGACGACGGCGTCGACCGCGAGGTGCGTGATGTCGCCGCGCAGGACGGCCAGGCGCGCGTTGAGGGTGCTGGACGGGCGGGGGGCCGGGGTCGGCGGGGTGTGGGTGGTTGGGAGGGGGTGGGCTGGCGGGGTGGGCGGCAGTTTGCGGAGTTTGTAGAGGAGGGCGATGGAGGGGATGTCGGCGGCGGAGAGGATCGTCATTTTCGTGTTTGGGGGTGGTGGTCTAGTGTCGACGGGGCCGTGTGGTTTGGGGGGTGTTGGTTGATGGGTTTCTGGGTGTGTGAGAGGTCGGTCGGTCCGGGAAGAATGAGAAGAAGGCAAGTGAGTCCAATGACTTTTTCGAAGCTGGTAAATTTCTCAGTTTGTATTGGCGACAGACGGATTCTCTTGGGCAGCGGGAGCTCTGCAAGGCCCCCGGTGAGATGGAAACAAGGACAGGTAATTACGGCCAGGTCGCTGGCGGCAGGGGGGGTCCAGTTTGGGTCCTAGGTCTTTCCATATTCTGGGAAACTTGCATCGATAAGCCAGGCCGATTGTGACCCGGTACCAATAACTAGGTAATAGGTACCTAGCCAATACCATACATGGAATAATACCGTCGTTGTCGTTCCACGCAAGCTCCCGCCTCACCCTCCCTTCCGCCAACACCCCGCCAGGTCTTATCTTATCTTATCGTTGCTCCAAGACGCCAAGAATCGAGCCCCTGCAGCGGGGTGTTGGACGACCGGATCCAGCCCCTCCCTTGTGCCCCTCCAATAATTTTGCGACAGTCCGACGGGAACCAGCTTGACTCACCGGGATCTGGAGTTCCGGATAGCAGCACTCGCCGATTTCTGTCGCGTGTTCAAGAGATAAGACCGCTCGTTGCCCACCTGGCGAAACTCAAGCACAAACTCCACAGCTTGGGCAATCGAGACGGCACATCGATTGCACCTCCACAACACACACACCCGATCAACAAGACAACGGAACGACTATGGCGGATGCAGTGGCTGATGCGGCTGCCAAGCTGCAGCTGAACGAGGCCCCGGCCGACAATGGGGCCAAGCTCCAGCTGGACGAGGAGACCGGGGAGTGGGTGTCCAAGGGAGAGCTGAAGAAGCGCTTGGCGAAGCGTGCGAAGAAGGCCATCAAGGAGAAGAACAAGGACACCACGGCAGCGGCGCCCAAGGCTGCTCGGGCCGGCGGGGCCCCCAAGACGCCCAACCAGAAGGCCGAAGAGGCGCCGCTCGATCCGGATGCCATGTTCAAGCAGGGCTTCCTCAACGACGTGTACAACGAGCGGCCCGAGAAATGCGTCTTCACACGCTTCCCGCCCGAGCCCAACGGCTTCCTCCATATCGGCCACGCCAAGGCCATTGCCGTCAACTTTGGGTTTGCTAGATATCACGGTGGAAAGTGGTACGTGAAACCGGCCGCAGCAACAGGACGAGGGAGACACAGTCTGACGCCCCGTTGCGCACGCTTAGCTACCTCAGATTCGACGACACCAACCCCGAGGCCGAGGAGGAGATCTACTTTACGTCCATCGAGGAGATGGTGCGCTGGCTCGGATTCGAGCCGTACAAGATCACATACTCGAGCGACAACTTTGACAAGCTCTATGCGCTGGCCGAGAAGCTCATCACCCTCGGCAAGGCCTACGTTTGCCACTGCGGGGGTATGTTGTCGATTGCATACATGTGCCGTTGCAATGGCTAACCTGGTGTCCCCCAGACGATGACCTCAAGCTTCAGCGTGGCGGCGAAAAGGGGACCAGCCCCCGTTTCCGGTGCGAACACGCCGAGCAGACCGCCGATGAGAACCTCGCCAAGTTCCGCGACATGCGCGACGGAAAGTACAAGCCGAGGGAAGCCTTCTTGCGCATGAAGCAGGATGTACGTTGCCCGGCCCTGGCTTGTGGATGCGCCGACTGACCGATCCAGATCACCGATGGCAACCCCCAGATGTGGGATCTTGCCGCGTACCGCGTGCTGGACAAGCCCCATCACCGGACCGGCGATGCGTGGAAGATTTACCCGACCTACGACTTTACTCGTAAGCAGTTCCTGTCTGGCCGAAGGCGCAACCGGGTGCTAACGCGCGACAGACTCCCTGTGCGATAGCTTCGAAGGGATCACCCACTCGCTCTGCACGGTCGAGTTCGTCCTCAGCAGGGTTTCGTATGAGTGGCTGAACAACCAGCTCGTCGACTTCAAGCCGATGCAGAGGGAATACGGCCGTCTGAGCATTGCGGGCACCGTCCTCTCCAAGCGCAAGCTGAAGGAATGGGTCGAGAAGAAGGTTGTGCGGGGATGGGACGACCCGCGCCTCTACACGCTGATCGCGATCCGGCGGCGGGGTGTTCCGCCCGGGGCGATTCTCGAGTTCGTCAACGAGCTCGGCGTCACGACAACAAACAGCATGATCCAGATTGCGCGTTTCGAGCAGACGATCCGGCGCTACCTCGAGCGGACGGTGCCGCGGCTGATGTTGGTGCTTGACCCGGTGCGCGTGGTGATCGAGGACGCGGATGAGTTCGACGGCACGGAGCTCACGATCCCGTTCTCGTCCAAGAACGCGGCCATGGGCGACCACAAGATCAAGTTCAGCAAGACCATCTACATCGACCGCTCCGACTTCCGCGAGGTCGACAGCAAGGACTACTTCCGGCTCGCGCCCGGCAAGACCGTCGGCCTGCTGCAGGCGCCGTTCCCGATCCGGGCGACCAGCTTCACCACGGACGCGGCGACGGGCAAGGTGACGGAGATCCGCGCCGTCTTCGACCGCGAGACCAAGAAGCCCAAGACCTTCATCCAGTGGGTCGGGGCCGAGGGCTCGGGCGCGCGCGCGTGCGAGGTGCGCGTCTACAACCCGCTGTTCAAGTCGGACAATCCGTATGCCGTCGAGGGCGGCTATCTCAACGACCTCAACCCGGACAGCGAGGTCGTGTATCCCGACGCCCGGATCGAGGCGGGCTTCGACGAGGTCAGGGCGCGCGCGCCGTGGCCCGAGGCGGCGGGCGAGGACAAGCTGGGCAAGGGCGGGCCCGAGTCGGTGAGGTTCCAGGCGATGCGCGTGGCGTACTTTGTGAGTTCTGGTTGGCGTGGGGGAAGTGACTATGGCTGTGCTAACGTGGTTGGTTGTAGGCTGTGGACTCGGACAGCACCGATGACAAGATCGTGCTCAACCGCATCGTCTCGCTCAAGGAGGATAAGGAGAAGAGCTGATCCGGCGGCTGTTCTGCGAGGTAAGCTGCACGTCATGTAGCGTTCGAGCCAGGGGGTGTTGGCAATCATGGACACGGTTTCATCTCTCTCCGGCTACCATGTTCTGTTTCCGTGCCGTGTGATGCCGAGGGCACGTGTCCCTGTCGCCATGCCGTTGAACACGCTCCCCGCGTTTGATTATCGTCTGCTCGAGCTTCAACGCCAGTCTGGGTGAGTCGGCCTCTCGCTGCTTGACACGGTTCTGACTGATACACAACTTGCATAGACACAGGCTGTGTCAGAACCAGCAACGCTCTTGACCGGTCACGGTTTCATCGAAGCCATCGCCAGCGGCGTGGCAGCGTGCACGTCTCGCCGGCAGGATTCCTGGTGACTGGGCCCATGAGTTGTATATTCCACGCCATCTACCGTCTCGGCGTCCCGAGCGACTCTGACGAATGTAACAATGTGACGAGAACGAAACCCCCCCTTTCTTTCCTTCCCCTGCCATGGCCATCAATCATACACGATCCTGCCGCTGGCGTTTTCCGCATCCCATCCCATCCCATCCCATAACCCATCTAGGTCCAGCAGACGTTGGAGCCGGGGCCGGGCTGGCACTGCATGCGGCCGCCGTTGCAGGCCCAGCAGCCGTAGTTGCCCAGGCACTGGCACTGGCCGGGGGTGCAGTCGGCGTGCGGCGTCAGGAAGGCGCCGAAGCACCGCTTCTCGACCACGCTGCCCTCCTCGCGGCGCGCGGGGGGGGGGGAGTGTCAGCGACGCGGAAAGGCATTGCCGGGTGGTGTTTGTGTTGTGTTGGGGCTGGCTGGCTGGCTTACCTCGTCAAGTCCGACGTAGACAAAGTCGCCATCCTGGACGGTGGCGCTGGCGGCAACGCCGCGGGCGTCGATGGCCGGGCTGGCGAAGACGCCGGCGGCAGCGGCGCTGAGGAGGAGGACGAGCTTGGTGGAGAACTGCATTGTTGCGGTTGGGGCTGTGGAAGTTGGTGGGGCTGGGCGGTTGGATGAGAGGGTGGTGTGAGGATGGTGGGAAAGACAGGACGATGATGGCCGGGCGAGTCCAGCTCTTTATACCGATGTTGCCATCGCCGCCAGACCTCGCAACATCCGAGACCGAGACTCCCCAGCCATCATCCTCCCGTGCCTTGCCCAACGCACATCTCTGATGCCGAGTCGTCGTCCCGTCTCCGTGTCTCCTCGCCTCTCTCTTGCCACCGGCCCTCGCGATCGGCATGGGCTCCGCGGCCGACACCATCCTTCAGCGTAACGTGGACGGCTTCATCTGTCGAAATACCCCATACCGACTCCGCATGCAGCGCACTGAATGGCCGCGCGCTTGGCGTTGCACGTCCAGAAGGATGCGGCCTGCATGGAGAAGGATTGCCCTTATGCGCGGCATGCCGTTGCGATGATGCTGCATGATCCGGTGCGCCCCCGCGAGCTGGGGGCTAGTGGTCGCGCCCCTGTCCGACCAAGTCCAGTCCAGCGCGTTGTGGAAGGTGGCAGGCATGTGCTGGCGACGAGCAACGCGCCGTTAGGGAAACTCCTGCTGGTCGCGGCCGAGGTCCGCCCTCTCCACTGTCCAGTCCTCCTGCTGCTGCTGCTGCTGCTGCAGTTACGGGGGCAGTGGAGATACGCACTCAGGTGCTCCACCCGGATCCTATCCTCCAGCCGCCCGGCGCCGACCGCGGCCGTCTCGTCTACAGTCCTCCACCAGCAGACCACTGCCATCGACACTGTCCGCAGACGAGACAGACAGACAGGCTCGAGCCAGCACGCGCCTGCTTCCCCTGCCCACGACACACACACCCGAACTGCTTGGCTCCCCATGACCTCATCCCCGTCAACCCCCTGCGGCCAGGCAACAGCACGGCTGCCAAGGTGGCGCGATCGCGTCTCCACTACCGCGATCCTTCCCGTCCCGCCCCTCCCCGGCCCTAGGCGGACCTCCTGAGGAGAAGGATCGCAAAATCCTGTCGTCTGTTCTGTATTGAGTATTCTGCTGTTCAGCCCCTGCGTTTCCCGCCGCGCTAGACCTGTCTCGCCGCCGCCGCCGCCGCCGCCGCGCCCCGGAAACCCGTCCCAGCTCCCAATTGGACCACCCCGCCGAGCGATGGGTGGCGCTGCCGATGCTCCCGTCCGCCCGCCCGCGCGCCAGTGCTCCTGTTATGGCCGCAGCCAAGGACAAGTTATCCCCGTGTGCGCGACAACGGGCTGGCTGGCTAGAGAAAGAAAGCTCCGACATACAGACAGCCCTCGCCCCTCGCGGCTCTGTGCACGTGCAACCCAACCCAGCCCCCTGTCTCCGCTTGTGTGGCGGTTTGATTTGCGGACGGGGACGTGGAGTCGTGGACTGGACTGGAGTCGTCTGCGCCAGCCACTCAGCCAGTCAGTCGCGTACGGAAGAGGCAGGCCACACACAGAGAGCTGGCC
>MU853433.1:251762-307500 GCA_033297235.1 Trichocladium antarcticum | reverse complement strand
AGTGACAGGCAGGGAGGGGAGCGGCAGGGAGGGGAGCGGCCTGCCCAAAAGCCGTGAGCACGTGCGGTTGCGGTTCGAGGACGGCCTCCGGGAGCCTACCTAGGGCAATAGGGGAGGACGCACGCAGGGTGACGGAATGCGCGGGCTGTGCGCGCGAGGCGAGGTAAGTTGGGCGACGGGGGAACTGCGTGTCGACGACGCGGGGGCACCGTGGCGAACACGAAGTCATAGTCGCACATGCCGATTGAATTGCAGGAGCCGAAGTGGCCCCAGGGGTCCCAGTGTATACGCTACTTGTTTGTGGGTTTCAAATGTGTTCGAGGTGACGAAGTGGTGCGTCTGACTATCTCAGATGCCAAGTTCCCGACTGGAATGGTTTGACTCTTCTTGATGCTGGGCTTGTAGGATGGGCAGGCGAGAGACGGCAAGGAATGTTGCTCGTAGTTGTTCAGGCAGGGCGCGGGTACCGTAAGTGTCTATCTGAGACCGCTACAAGAAACCGCAACTATACACCACCCATCAGTCGCTCCACATCAGGATCCTCCACCGCCACCCCCGCAGCAGCTTGACATCGGCGTCGGTGAGGTCCTCGCGGCCCTCCTCCACCTTGGCCACCAGCCGCCTCACCCGCCGCGAGAGCGTCCGGGCCACGCGCAGCGAGACCTCGTTCTGGAAGACATACATGACGGCAAACACAAAGAACGCCACCGTCCCCAGGCCCGGCCGGCTGGCCGACGCCAGGATCCGCGCGACGAGCCCCTTGCTCTTCCGGAACGCATACTCGGTCTTGTTGGCCGACTCGTCCCCGTCCCGCGGCCGGCGGAAGAGCGCCTTGACGAGCGGGATGAAGGACGCACTGCGCATTGCGTCGTTAGCGACCACAACCAGCCCAGAACCAAGTTGAAATCCCTCCTCCCCGAAAAGAAAAAGAAAAAAAAAGAGAAGAAAGTAAAAAGAAAACTTACACAACCCCCCCCAACACCCACCTCCGCCACCGCTGCCCCTCCCCCCGCCCCTCCCCCTCCCCAACCCGCGCCCCCAACCCCCGCAGCCCCCGCAGCACAACCCCGGCCTGCATCCGCACCCGCGCCTCCCCGCCATCCTTCCCCCCGACCCCATCGACCCCCAACCCGGCCCCGCCGCCGCTCACGCCATTCACCATCGCGCTCTGCCGCCGGAGGGCGACATACTCGCGCAGCGCCGCCTCGGCGGTTTTGCGTGCGTCGCCGAGGCTGAGGCTGGTGGTGGTGGTTGCCATGTTGTTGCTGTTGTTGTAGATGTTGTTGTTGTTGTTGTGGGTGTTGTAGATGGGGGGTGGATACTGCTGGTAGGTTCCGGGCGGCGGCGGGCGGGGTTGTGGTTGGTAAGTGGGGGGAAAGGTTGTTGCGGCTATTGTGGGGTTGAAGTTGGGGTTGCTGCTGGGGGGGAAGGGGTGGGGGTGTGTGTCCGGGATGGGGATGGGGGGTGCGTGGGTGAGGCCGCCGTCGGTGTGGCTGTTCTTTGATGGGCGCGGAAAGGGGGTGCTGTAATCTGGGTTGGGCCCGGGGCCGGAGCCGGGGGGTGGGGGTCCGTAGGGAGTGGGAGCCTGGGGCTGGGGTTGGGGTTGCGACGGCGGCGGCGGTGGTTGGGATTGTGACTGGGCTGCAGTCGGAGGAGTTGGCGGGAGGACCCAGTATGACGGTTCTGAGGAGAGAGGCGGAGGCGCCCCTGGGGGAGGGACATAGGTGGCGGGTGCGGGACGGTACGGCAGGTCGGAGGGGTCGGAGCGGCGGCGTTGCGAGGGAGGGGGTCCGTTGTAGAGGGCGCCAGACATTTCTGGTTTGGATGGCGGGGGAGAGCCGTAGGGGTCGGCGGCTGGTGGACGCGGTGGAGATGGCGGTTGAGGGTCCATGGTGCCTGGTGAGTGCGGGCACTCGGCAGTCGGGCGCTTGGGGTGGATGGGGATGCGGGGTGAGATGCTGGTTTGAGTCTCACAGTGCGCTTCGAGGCAATTGAGCTGGAAGTGTAAATGCTCTCTGCTGGTGATTAATATACGCGGGTTTATTTGAGAGACGCAAGCACCAGGGGAACTGCGCTGCCAGCGGACAGCGGACGTTGGTCGTGGCAGTACATTTGTGGGTTGGGGGGTGCCCCGCAGTTCCAGAGGCGCCCCTGCTGCCCATCCTGGCTGTGCCAAGCAACTGCCAAGCAAATTGCCAATACAAACCCCTAACCCTGGTGCGAGCGTGTGCCACCGTATTCCGTTCGGATCCAAGTCGGTCTGAACTTCCTTCTTTGGAGGAGAGTTGGTTAAAAAAAACTGACACCAACAAGTACACAAAGAGTACGGAGAGAAGCCATCATTTACACGGGCAAGCGTTACTCGTCGGGGCTACAACATCGCCTTCTGACCACCGACTCCGCCGTGGTCTCTCATCTCTCATCGGCTGCAGGGGCGCCGAACGGCCAGCCTCTTTGCCAGGCCTGGATGGCGCCGCCGTCGCCAAAATCCGACGAAAGTTTGTCGAAGCCGTCGCGTCGGATCACACGCTCGGCAAAGCCGTGAATCGATACTTTGCACACCATGATGCCACTGAACCGACCCTTGGTCCCTGGGATACCCAGTCCAGAACCTCGCGCTCATGACCTCGCGCGGTCTCTCGACGCCGATTCCATCCCGCGACTCCACGCCAAATCCGGTGGCGTAGGAAATGGCCGTCGGTGAGTTGTGGGCGCAAGAGAAAAGGATGCACAGCTGAGCAAAACCCCCAACCCCACCCACCAACAGGGGATGCCTTCAGCCCTGCGCCTTCGCTGCGCCTCTACATCTTGGCATGCTTGGCTTCGGGGACGACTTCACTCGTCTCAAGAAGACGTTGATCTCCTCTTCCTTCGCCGTCTTCCGTCTCTCTTCCACCACCCTCCGTCCGCACCCATCGGCTGGCATCTCAGACCCCATTGCATTCCCGCTCGCCAATAATCCACGATGGAGGGCCCTCACAAGCGAGACTTCCATCTGCGAAGCCTCCCCACCCGTTCGGTGACCCTCTTCCCCACTCGCGCGCAAATCGTCCGCGAGATCAGGGATGTCTCCTTGCAGGCATGCCACCAACCCCACCTCCTTTTCAACATCAGACTAACAACTCCAGTCGGGTATCAACGAAATCACGGTTGTTGGCCTCAGCCCGACCGTTGACGAGCAGTCCATCAAGGTCGAGGGGACCGGCTCCGCCATCATCACCGATATCGCCGTCGAGCTTCTGCCAAACCGCGACATCTTCCAGGAAATCCATCCCGACTTGGACTCCGACTCGGACAAGGACGAGTCCGACCAAGAGGACGACAGCGACGATGACAAGGTCAACCCTGCCCTCGACGCCGTGCGCGAGAAGCTGGTGGCCCTGTACGACGAGCAGACGCGCGCGGCCGAGATCATCTCCAGCGCCGAAAGCCGCCTGAAGTTTCTTGACGCCCACGGCAGCTCGCTGGACAAGAAGCGGGGCGTCGTCATCGAGGCCAGCATCGAGACCTACCGCCAGGAGCGCGAGAAGGTCTTCAAGGACCAGATGGACGGCTCCCGGCGCGAGCGCGAGATATTCAACGAGATCAGCAAGCTGCAACGCGAGGAAGCACGTCTCCACCGAGCAGAGGAAAAGGAAGACGCGAAGGCGGCCAAGGCCAAGGCCAAGGTGCAGCGGGCCAAAGCCAGGCTCCGGGCGAAGCAGCAGCGGCGCGACGCCGAGATGAAGAAGGAGAAGACTCGCGTCCGCAAGGAGCGGGAGAGCTTCTGGCCCCGGTCTGTCTACAGCGTTCGCATCACGCTCGATGCCGCCAGCTTGACGCCAGGGTCGTCCCGGCGGAGCTCCGTCGCCAGCGCCACGGACGTGAAAGTCGTCGCCGACAAGGACGCCAGTCAAAAGGAGGGCGAGCCCTCGACCTGCGATCTGACGCTCACCTACATGACTTCGTCTGCCTTCTGGTCCCCGAGCTACGACCTGTCCCTGTCGACAACCAACAACACGGCCATGCTCTGCTTCGACGCACAACTGACCAACACGACCTCGGAGACTTGGACAAACAGCAAAGTGACCCTCAGCACGTCCCAGGCCAACTTCTCCGGCCTGCACGACGACACGCCGAGTCTCACGCCCTGGCGGCTCAAGGTTGTCGGCAGGTATGGCCGCCCCTGGGACGGACTCGACATTGCCCGCAGCCGAGAGGAAATGGCAGAGAAGATGACGTGGAATGCGGCCCAGAACACCGTCGGCCAGCAGAAGCCCCGATCAGACCTGTTTGGCGTCAGCCACGCCGCCAGTCACGGGGCCAGCCACGCACCAGTTGTGCTGATGGCCCAACAGCAGCAGCCCACGCAGCAGATGGAATTCGTGCCACAACTGACCGCCCCAGTGGCGGCTGTCTCTGGCAGCGTTAGCAGGCCGATGCCCCCGCAGGTCAAAGCCATGCGCTCTCACATTCTACGTACGGCCCCCCTGACTCCGTCCTCCGATATGCCCAATGCTGACCGGACGACAGCGCTCTCCAACCCAAAGATGTCCAAGGCCGCAGTGCCCTCCCTGACCTACCAATCCCGGCGCGGCTCCGAAGGCGGGCCCCCACGCGGCGGCGGACCCCCCCACGACGACTCCGCCTCCGAAGGCGACGACGACGCGCTCACCATCCTCGACCCGACCCCCACAGTCGCCTTCCAAGACTCGTCGTTCGAAGAAACCGGCCTAACCGCCACCTACGACCTCCCGCACCTCAAGACCCTGGCCCCCTCGCGCACCGCCTCCAAGCAGCGCGTCGCCCGCATCGCCTTCACCAACGCCGTCTTCACCCGCACCGTCGTGGCCAAGTACAAGCCCGCCGCCTACCTCCGCGCGCGCCTCCGCAACACGTCCAAACTAACGCTCCTCAAGGGCCCCACGGGCCTCACCCTCGACGGCACCTTCCTGGGCCGGTCGGCGCTGCCGCGCTGCAGCGCCGGCGAGACCTTTGCCGTGCCGCTCGGCATCGACCCGGCCATCCGCGTCGCCTACCCCAAGCCCGACGTCACGCGCTCCACCACGGGCGTCTTCTCGCGCGGCGAGAGCACCGTGTACCGCCGCAGCATCACGCTGGTCAACACGCGCGCGGCGGCCGGCCGCGCCGTGGACATCACCGTCGTGGACCAGGTGCCGGTCAGCGAGGACGACAAGATCCGCGTCGAGGTGCTGCACCCGGCGGGGATGCAGGCCGGGCGCGTGGTGGCGGCGGGGGTGCCGGGCAAGGAGGGCAAGGAGGAGCTGGACTGGGGGCGGGCGACGGTGGGGATGAGGAAGGCCGGCGAGGTGGCGTGGGAGGTGGTGCTGAATGCCGGCCGGAGTGTCCGGCTGGGGCTGCAGTACGAGGTGGTGTTTCCGGCGGGGGAGAGCGTTGCGCAGTGTTGAGAGGCCATGTGCGTTTCTTCTGCACAGGCGCCGGGGTTGCCACATGGCACGGCACATGAAATTGCTACTCAGAGGACTTGGGAGAAGTTTTAGTATGGCACGCGAAGCATTCGGCACATCATGACAAGCTCCGGCGCCGGGATAATATCGATGCTATGTATAACGCTAACGGCAATCTCAACGCATCAAAGCTGGCTACTGGGCCTAAAGTTGGCGAATCCGTAGTGTGACTAAAATGATAAGTGAAAATGATGTCCCGAGCATGAAACTAAAAGGCACTCCATCAAAATGCCACCCCTTGCCCCTGGTGATAGCGCGGTCGAGGAGCCATCGGCAATCTGCTCGCTCGCTTTGCCTTCTTCTAAAGGGTCGACCCCGTGATCCCGAGCCAGGCCACCAGCTCGCTGCGCTTCTCCTCGGGAACCCCAAAGCCGGATGTCTTGGTCTTTTTGACGGCCGGTTTGTTGATTCCGCTGCGTTGTTTGGTGCTGACAACCGCAGCCGTCGTTGCGCCATCTTCCATTCTGTCTGCCTTGTCCGCGTTGCCATCCGTCTGGCCGTTGCCGACAGTCGTGCAATCCGGGCCATTGCCAACATGGCCAGCAGCGCCAGACTCCCACGTCCTGTCGCTGTTGTCTGTGTTGGTCCCGGCAGCGATATCCGCCTCGGCATGTCCGTCCACCCACTCGGCCGTGCATCCATCCTGCCACTCCTCCATCCACTTCCGCAGGCCATCGTCGCGCCGGATCCAGTACTCCAAGTTCTGGCAGATGTGGTTGATTACTGCCGCCTCCTCGCAGCCCATCTCCCAGCCACTCGCACTCTCCCTCGGCCGTCCCATTCCCGTCTTTGTCTCCTCCGTCTTCTCTTCCTCGATCATTCTCTCCTCCGCAAGCTTCCTCTCTTCCGCCGCCCTCTTTTCCTCCTCCAACTTCTGCTGCCGTGCAATTTCCCTCGTCTGCTCCTCCGCCTTTCTCTGCTCCTCCACCAACCTTTTCTCTTCCTCCCTCTTCCTCTCCTCCTCCCTCCCCCTCTCCCCCTCAACCCCCTCCCTCCACCCCCGCCCCTTCTTCCCCCTCCCCCTCGCAACGGCCTCATCCCCCCTCTCCAGAATCCACCGCCCACTCAACACCTTGAACCACCGCCCATCCGTACAATTCTTCCACACCAGCCCCTCCTCCCCGGCCCTCCCCTCCGCCCGCGCCAGAATCTCCCCATGGCTCCCCGCCACCGACGTCACGGTGTGGTACCCCACCACCGGCACATGCCGGACGCCCGCGCACCGGGCAAACGCCTCCACCTCCCGCGGCGGCCAGCGCGTCTGCGCCGCGATGTCGAACACGGAGTAGACGAGCAGCTCGTGGGCGCCGGGCGGGTAGCCGTAGGGGTTTCCCTGGACGGTGGCGCCGACGAGCTCGGCCTGGACGGCGAGGGCCTGGTTGCGCGCCGGGAGGGTGCGGTGGAGGTCGGCGGCGAGGGCGGCGGTCCAGTAGAGGGTCTGGGATGCGGGCGGGCTGGGGTGGTGTGGGACGAGGTTGTAGTTGCGCGAGCAGACGCCGAAGCGGCCGTTGGGGTGGTGGGCATGCTGTAGGGCGGTGTTGGTGGGGTGGGAGGAAGCGGGGGGGAGGGGGGGGAGAGAGGAAAAGTGCCGGGAGGAGGAGGGGATGAAGTAGATTGTTGTGCTGACGCCGTCCATTTTGACGGATTCTTGGAAGATTTGGCGGCGGTATTTGGGCTTGATGAAGAGGTTGGGGCAGTTTTGGACGCGCTCGATGGTGGTTTTGCGGATGAAGGATGGAATCTTGGGATTTGATGTCGGCCCCGTGTCGGCCCCAGTAGTGCCCGTGGCCGTGGTGTCCGGACCGTTGCTCCTGGTCTTGGTATTGTCGTCGGCGTTGTTCTGGTTGTTGCCGTAGCCGTTGGCATTGCTGCCCTGCTCAAGTTCCGTGGCGTACTCCCACTTCTTCACACCGAGCATGTCGGAAAAGTCGACGCCGCGGATGAAGTCTGCAAATCTGCCGTCATTGTGTGTGTTGCTGCGCTCCAGGCGAAGCGCCCGGAGCTCCCTCTCAATGTGCGGGAAGTGACCAAGGCGGTAGATGTGTCCTTGTGAAGTGATCTTGCTCTTCCTCCAGTCCGTCCATGTCGAAGTTCCCACTCTGTAGCCTTCGTGATCGCCAAAGCTCACCAATCCGCCAACCTCGGCAAAAAGGTCATCGAACTGAGTGTGCGCGGGCAGGAACGAATCCACCTCGAGGAACACAACCAGGTTGCCCTCGACGAATCCCTTGGCCCTCTCGACGACGACCTTCCAGCCGTCAATGGATGCCACTTGGTGTGTTTTGTTGATTGCTACCAAGGTTGTGATGCGGCGGACCGTCACCAACTTCCGCACATGGCTGTTGCTCTCGTTGTGTATGTCCCCAACCGAAGCTCCTGCCGTGTCTTTGGCATTTGTGGGAGCAGCGGGATTGGGTGGGAGTGCGGCGTTGGAATCGGCGATGGCCTCCTCCAGCCACCTGCGCAAGCTGCCACCGTTGAGTGAACAGCGCGGCTCGTCGAGACTCATGACTGCTAGTGATCACGAGAGGGTGTGACGGTGTCCCGTACGGGGAAAGCGGACAGGTGTGTTGGTTACGCCGACCTCTGGAAGAACCCAAGGAAGCCACAGCGGGTGCGCCAGTCCAGCTGAGTGTTCGTGGAAGGAAGGAAGGGGGAAGGGGGAAGAGGGTCGAAGAGGAAAGAATGGTAAACGTGATGGATATTTATATACGCAAGGACGCGAGAGCTTTCAGCTTGAGTGCAACGGTTGATTAGCCCTTTAAATAGGGATGTGAGGTTGGTAACCGGCGGCATGCGGGAAGGCATGACGGAGAACAAACAAACAATTCAGCTTGCGTTCGGACCCTGCTGTGGAAGGCCAACACAGTTTGTGAGGGCAAGCTTGATATACTAGATGACTGTGTGAGGGACTGGGCGTAGGTCAAGGATCCTTGACCTGGAGTACCTAGGGAGTCGGATGGAGCCAGAAGGCCAGAACATTGACAATACTTGCGTGCTATGAAACATGCTGACTGTTAATCAACGGAATGGATGGAATGGCCAAATCGAGAAGTGCCGCAGCTTGTCGAGCTTGCTTGTAGCCATTGCAGGCTGAACTCTGGGACAAAGTAACTGACTTGTGAAAGGAGGATGTCGAGGACTCAAGTTCAAGCTTGGTGTGGGGGGGCTCTTTAGCAGAGACATGGACCACATGGTTACATGTACATATGTACATAACAGGCCTGAACCTTGTCCTGCGCTAAGCCATTTCTGGCACGCGCTCCACATGGAGATGCGTCGCGTTTTGACTGCTCGAGGAAAGAACGTGCTGTTGCCTCAACCATCGCAAAGCAAGCGCAACACGCTGCATTTGGCAAGCCAAGAAATCCGGCCTATAATCTGGGTTAGACGCTCGGCCTCCGCCAATATCCATTCCCACCAGAGACGTCCTGTGGCCTGCGACCGCGTGTCCCCGGCCCCGCTGCGCTGCTCCCGCACCTCGCATCGACCCTTCAATTCAACTCGGCGCGCCCCAGGTGCCCCGGCCGACATGCGATAGCTGCCCACTGCGACAACCAGTCTCGATTCCACAATGGCGGTCCGGTCAGAGTCGCAACAGGCGGTATTAACGTCGTATGCGCCCCGATTGCGCACATACAACAATGCCCTCTTGCAGCCTGTCCTCCCAGGCGCCGTGCCTACCAACCCGCTCTCGCGCACCACCAAGCGGGGCACCACCATCATAAACTACGCCGAGGACGGATACGACGACTACGACGACGACGATGATACCGGCCGCCGCCGCCCGACCGGCCTGCGCAGCCTGCGCCGCGACGACAGTGCTGCCGGGATCGACCCCAGCGAGAAGGTCGGCAAGGACACGTTGGAGCCGGTTCAGATGCAGGGCAACTGGAGGGACTGGATGACCAAAATGCGCCAGAACCGGTCCGACGCCCAAAACTATGCCCAGGCCTGCCTCCCACTGACGCTGATCCCGATCCGCATCGACCTCGACATCCCTGCCTTCACCCCCCAGCCGCCTTTACCAGCACCCGGGCCCGTGGATCACACCCATCCATTCTTCAAGCATCAGGAAACGACAGTACCGTACCGTCTTCGGGACAGCTTTCTATGGAATCTACACGAGAGCTTGATCACAACCGACCAGTTTGCCACCCAACTAGTCCAGGACCTCGACCTTCCCAACCGCCCGTCGGCCGCGGCCGAGATCAGCAAACAAATACGGACCCAGCTGGAGGAATATGCCGGCGTCGCCCTCCACCCGCTCTTCCACTCACACGCCCACCGGGCCAATGCGCCGAAGCCATCCCGCGCGCCTGACACCGCCACGGCCGACACACCCGCGGGCAACGACAACATCCCATCAACGCCCTCCAAGGGCCCCGGCCCGGCCACACCCGCCGTGGTGCAGACGGCCGAGGGAGAGGTGACGGCCGACGCGACCCCCGTCCCCCCGGACGCCGACGGCCTGAGCGCCGACGACACGTACCGCTGCATCATCAACCTCAACATCAACCTCTCGTCCCAGATCTACACGGACAAGTTCGAGTGGTCCCTCCTGCACCCGCCCGGCACCGCCGAGCTGTTCGCCAAGCAGACCTGCGCCGACCTCGGCCTGCACGGCGAGTGGGTGCCCGCCATGACGCACGCCATCTACGAGGCCGTCCTCAAGCTCAAGAAGGAGGCCTGCGAGTCCGGCGGCCTCGTCGCGGGCTGGGGCGCCGCCGCGCCGCCGTCCGCGGTGGGCGGCGGCGGCGGCGGCATCGGCGGGCCCGCCGAGTTCCCCAACGACGCGGCCGTCACGGCGCGCGTCGGCGCCGGCGGCGCCGGCTGGCGCTACGACCCGGAGCACCTCGCGGATGGCTGGGAGCCCAAGATGGAGACGCTGAGCAGGGAGGAGATCGAGAAGCGCGAGGGCGATCGCGAGCGCCAGATCCGCCGGCTGCGCCGCGAGACGGCCCGCTTCAGCAGCAACACGGGCATGGCCGGCGGGGTGCCGGTTGGGTTTGCGTTCAGTGGCCTGATTGAGCAGGAGGAGGAGCGCATGGGCCGTGGGGAGCGGAGCAAGAAGAAGAAGCGCTTCAGGAGCTTGTCGCCCGGGGCCCGGTCCGGCACGCCAGGCGCTGCGGGCCGCGGCACGCCGGCGGGCGAGGGGTATGGCGGCGGCGGCACGCTGAGCGATGCCGAGCGGTCCAACTGGCGCTGCGCGCACTGTCGGGTCTGGGGGACCAGTGTCTGGGCGGTTCGGGACGGGCCGTATGGGCCGCGGGTAAGCCAGCCTCTCTATTCGTTCCCCTTTTTCCACACACATCCCAACAAAAACTCGTTCATGAAACCCCCGTTTCACTAACTTGCCCGACACAAGTCCCTCTGCAACAACTGTGGCTTCATGTTCGAGCGCGACCGCAAACTGCCCCGCTGGACCAAGAACCTGCATGCCACCGATCCCCGGCCGTTCTAGGTGAGCGGCAAGGGCGGAGCCGCAAGGCGTGGTGCGGAGCCGGCTACTAACCCGTCTGTGTCCACGCCCCGCAGGTCCTGCCGTATCTCGCGCGAGCCGTCGTCCGTCTCCAAGTTGCGGTGGAAATGAGCTGCGGCCGACTGGACCTTGTGGGGAGGTAGGGGGGCAGGGGGGCAGGGGCTCTGGGAGGGTTGGTTTGTGCGGGTTTGAGTAATCGTCGAACAGGGGCTACGAGATAGGGGGACGGTGGTGTAGGAGTTGAGAGCAAGTATTCCGGGAGGGCCGGTGGGGTGGGTGGGTGGATGGGTGGCGGGAGGGCGTTGGCGTTGCGGAAAAGAACGGGCTGGCCTGGTTGGCTGGTTGGTGATTGCTTGTCGTGTCGTCGCGTATTATATGTACGTCTGTCGGATTGGGTGTGTCCGGGTGGGTGTGGTGTTTGGTACGGTCTAGTCAAGAAGATGCCTTGCGGGGTGGGAATGGATGGTTTTTTTTTTTTGCTGGATGTTTAGTGTACTAGATGCGAGGATGATTTTAGGGCCTGTCTGTCTGTCTGCTCCCGGTCTTAGATCACATGAGTTTTCATCAACTGCGCTTCACCCAAGCTGCGAGACGAAGCTGGCGGCGGCGGTAGTTGGGAGAAATTGAGCGGGTGAGCTGCACGTGGAGACGTGCGACCTCGATAGATTGGCAGCCATCGTCAATGTTCTTTTGTTGTTGGGAGAAGAGAGGCAATCGCGAGGGTTGCCGGCGACCGAATAGTATCGTCGCTGTGGGGCCGAGGAGAAGCGGGGCCGGACGGGTCAATCCGGGCTGAAAGACAGCGTGGGGCCGGCCCCATAACGCATTTGGCGGCCGGTTGGGAGGACGGGTGGCCATAACCGTGAAGTGGTTCGTAGGATGGTTGCTGGCAATGGCTCCGGAACTGGCGATGCCTTTATTTCTGGCCCGGTCTACGGCCAGCTGGCGCACCGCACTTCGGCGTACGATGCCTGGTCGTCTTGTTCGACTCTGACAGGATGTTGGGCGCCGGGTTGTAGGGACTAGATGCATGTCTTCCTGGATCCACGCACCGTCACAGCGTCACCAGACCATCGCGGCGCCCAAAACAGCTCGGCACCAAACGTGCGATCGTTTGGATGACTTCCATGAGACCCCTAGGTTGACCTGCCGCTCTCGCAAACATTCACAGCCGACTTTCGACGACAGGACGGAGCTCTTCCGCCATGCCACTTCAAAATAAGGAAACTCTAGTTGCTTCCAGTCAAAACCAACCCGTCTTGAGGGCGCATTGTCCTAAAAAACCTTGGCTATCAGCTCTTTGATATCCAAACCATCCAAGGCTGCGCCTGAACGGTATCGCGCAGCAGTTAGATGAGATTTCCGCCCACACCTCCTCTACCAATACCGCCCATGTTGACGAAGTTGTCATTCCCATACCCGGCATCCAGCCCTGTCTCGCTGAAACTTCCAGTCTCCTGCACTGCCATCAAAGGGCCCCCTTAATGGTGCGGCCGTATCCTGAGCCTGAAACAACGACCCCTGTCACATCAGACTGTCACATCAGATATGACCCCTTCCCTGGATAATCTGGGCCACATCAACGTCCACCCATCTCATCTCTTGTCCCTGTGGCGGCAGCTGCTGTGGGTGAGGAGGCAAAGGTGAGTAATGCTGAGTAGTCGAGACGGAATTCGGGACAGGTTGATGGACCGACAGCGGTTGCCGTTGCTGGTTTCGGACATTATCAGCTCGAGCAGCTTCCGCGGCTTCTCTCGTAACCTGTCTCGCCTTCAGACTCTCCAACACCTCGGCAGACATCATCTCAAACGTCTCCATCAACGACAACGCATCCTCCCACCTGTCACCATACAACTTCAGCGTGAGCCTCAGTCTCTCCAAGCACCGGAGACTGCGCTCCAGGTTGTCACCTCCGCCCCGGTCAACCCTTTCCGGCAGCAGCGGTGGCGGTGGCTTGCCTGGTATCAAATGCGGCATGGGTATAGGAGACCCTGACAGCACAAGATTGCCGGCGTCGCGCAGTACCGAGACAAATTGTGATCCCATAAAGTAGACCCTCAAGGCGTCGTGGTAAGTGTAAAAGCCCCTGCTAGTCACATTATTGGCGGCTTCGTATATCCTGTCGGCGTATCCGATGGCGTGTTCGAAGATCAGCATCTTCCCGTACGCACTTAGGTGGGGAGCCCTAGCACAGGGAGCGATGCAGTAAACATAGCTGTACCGCAGCTCTAGGTCGAGCATTTCCCGGATGTCGATCGGCAAGTTGTGCGGGAGCCCCTCGGACCACTCTCGCATCTCAAAGCATTTCTGCCAGATATACAAGGTGGCGTCTGGGAGTGGGTCGTTTGGATTGCACTGAAAGAGTGTCTGGTACCACTCCGACTCCAACTGTCGAAGCCTGAACAGGAAAACAGATGCGTCGGGTAATGATGGCTGTGCAGCCGAGCTGCCGGTAGAGAGGGTGCTGTTTGCGTAGTTCGGCGACGGAAGACCGACAGACAGGGCGTCGTCGTAAAAGGAGAAGGCACGGGCGTGGACCATACTTATTGCCCTAGAAGCGACAATGTTAGGGAGGTTCACCAAACTTTGAGGGGGTGCTGCTGACCTATCTAGAGCGTATGCACAGTAAAAGGTCCTGCGGCGCGCATCCAGTGCATCTTGATCCAACTGCTGGATATTCGGGGGATCTTGGTGCAGTCCCAGGTCGACCACGGCACGGCAGGTGAAACCAATGAGGTTCCAGCAGTCGAAGTGGGCAGGGTCGAGCATCGAGTACTGGGTGAGCAGTAACAGTGACTGAAGCTGCGTGACGTAGCCCGACATGAGTGCCCGGTCTGCATGTGGCAGAGCGCGAGCCACGAACTCGACTGCATTCAGATAGCTTTCGTCCCGTTTGCTCCGGCTCTGTGCTGCGGATCCTATGGCAAGAACCATCCAGAAGAGCCAATATTCCGAACTGCGAATGGGCCGTGGGTTCCCCTCCTCATATAGTTCGCTGACAAGTGCATGTAGCGAGGATCTGTGGAATACAGGGTAAAGAGGTAAGATACTGGTCTCGTAGAACTGAACAAGGGCTCGCATCGTCTGCTCAGGGGGGAGGCTTGTGGTCTTCGGCTCCGGAACCGGATCATTAGTCGCGGCGGCCAGCACTACGCGTGCAAATGTCATGTTTGCCTCGGATGGCTCGAAGTCCCGGGTATTGGCACCGACTGAGCTGTGGCGGGAATTAGCAGACACTATAGAATGTTTGGCCAGTGGGGGCGGACACACAGGTAGCCAAAGTCTGATACCAGCGAGTTGACGTCGGCATTCTCACGGGTCCGGGCAGCCTTGCGGTGGATGGCGGCTCGGATAAAGGCAAGAGAGTCTTTGCGGTTTGGGTCGAGAGCAGGCAGAGCATCCGGGTCGTGAAACGCCACCGAAGCCTTTCTCGATTGGGCATATGACAGCCTGCTCTCGAGCTTCTCTATTCTGAGCTCCAGCGCGGCGACGTAGCTAGATGAAGGCCAAGAAAGATTAGTCCTGAGCTCATCTCGTGTCAGAGGTCTACTTGCCTTCTTTCCTTTCCACGAGCAAACTGATCGTTGGCCGCCGAGCACTCGCTTTCACGGCCAGCCTTTTCGCATGCTGTGCATGCCGGAAGCTTGCCGTCGCACTGCGAGGAATTAGTCGGGGGCTCAATACCCGAGCAATTTGAGACGAGACCATCAATCACCTTGACTTTAGCCGAACGGCCTAAGCGGGGACGTCAGCGAAGGTCAACGGGGCCGGGAGGGTCAGAATCTCACATCTTGAACACGCAGACACGGGGCGCGAAACCCTGAGCAAAGGGCTATCGGCGAAACTTGACCGAGGAGGCATGACTGCACTAGGCAGGGATTGGAGTTGTCTCCCCGCAAGTCAGGTGAAGTGACGGACGGATCCTCGTCCTTCCTCAAGGCCTGTCCGGTATCCACGACGTTTTGCGGAGATAATGGCGGTACCGAGCTAGGCTGTCGTATATGGGATGTCTTGACGTTCGACCACAGGACTGCCCTCACAAGGAGCAACTCTTCGTCTCCTTTTGTTGACGACGTCTCAGCACGGCAAGTTAGTCTGTGGGGACTGCACTTTCATCGAGCCGTCCGTGAGCGGTGAGTCCAACACGATCAGGCCGAAGAGGCTCCCTGTGACAAGTTCCTTCAGTGCCCTGTACAACAACGGGGTGGGGAAATGAGTGGGCGCGTTCTGTTTCTCCAGGTCCTGAAACTTGTGGAGCTTCGGCAGCGAAGCCGAGACGGAAACGATGACAGCAAGGACGGGAGCAGGGACAACTCGGCGGGGACGTCACACACAAGGTGGGACAATGATGGGCGGCACTCAGCGCTTCGTTCAGAAAAACGGAATGAACTGAGAGAGAACCTAGGAACTGGGAGACGACGACTCAGACATTCAAGTCGCCTTCCAGGTTGGGCGTGTCAAAGATTGAAGCGAGGCCTGTTCCTTCTTGCCCAGTGACACTCAGCCTTCTGGACGGAAGGTGCTTTTGGAGGCACCGACCATTGCCAAGCCTCGTTTCACCCCACCGCACCCCTACATAACAGGGGCAGTTAACGGCCTAGCTCTCAGGGTCGCAAAGGCGGGGTGATAGCTGCCGTGGAGTGATCGAGTCCCGGCCGGGTCTGACAATGGTGCTTAATAGGTGGTGTAGAAAGGGGCTGTGGTCTGTAGGCCTCGACATATCTTAACTCGAACAATATGATCACATTGTCTTCTGTTCTGGTGTTCTGTCCCACTGTTTACAACCCCAAGCCTGGAAGTGGGTTGATGAAGCCCCACCACCTGTCTGTCGTTGCAAGATGCCCCGCAACGCAACACAACACAACACGAAGGATGGACTGCGGCCGGGAGCAAACTCCTTGGAAGTTTATAGATAACCTAGTCAGGTAGAGAGTACTGTTGATCGAAGTTGAATTGTTTTTTTTTTGGGACGTTGACAATACTTTCCCTGCCCCATACGCAGTAGTTTGCTTGTTTGTTTGTCTGTTCTGAAACTCGGCTCTCGAGTCTGCCTTCGAGTTCCTGTTCCGATGGAATGTGGGGTCCAGCTGATAGCGGAGACGGGCGCCAGGCGGTGACAGGGGTGCCCACAGCACCGTAAAACAGTTCAGCGAACCAGGGCCAGCGCACCACGAGACCTATGGCCCCGAGGCAAACCTCCCAATGGCAACTGAAGGTCGCTCTCCTCCCGAATCCAATCTCAGTGCAATAAGACTATGCCAATGGCTCCGCCCGTCAATCCTCCGACATGAAATGCTGCCGGACTTGAGCTGATCTTCAATTTTAGGCCTGCATTAGAATGCCTGTTGCTTTCTGCAGTGCCCAACTCGTTGAACT
Source organism: Trichocladium antarcticum (assembly GCA_033297235.1). Classification (NCBI taxonomy): domain Eukaryota; kingdom Fungi; phylum Ascomycota; class Sordariomycetes; order Sordariales; family Chaetomiaceae; genus Trichocladium; species Trichocladium antarcticum. The sequence continues at coordinate 291,174 of MU853433.1, read as the reverse complement.
TGCTTTTGACAGCCGTCATCCGGTTTACACTCCAGTCTGAGCTTGACTACCTTGACTTCAGACGCAGCAGGCTTCAATGGAAGCACGCCGTCTCTGGACCTAAGCTTTAAACCCGTTCTTGTTTAACAAGGCTGGGACCCGGCCATGGACCCTACCGACATCTTTCGCCAAGGGCCGGGCTCGGTGCTCCCGAGACCACATCCGTACTTCTTCCCTGGGCGGTCTCCGGTCCCGGTGCCAGCGCTGTATCCGTGGGACAGCCCGGACAATGAGAATGAAGCACCCCATCGCATCGCGCATACCCTAACGGCGTGTTGCAGGTGCCGGCAGGTAAGCCGCCCTTCTCATCAGGGGATCCCTGTGATGCAGCTGTTGTTCTCTCGGCCCGCCCACGCAGCGGCCCGAGCCCGGTCGCAGTCTGTTCTGACAGCCGTCTAGAGGAAGACGAGGTGCGATCCCACACTCCCCCGATGTCTCCCCTGCGAGCGGTCCGGTTCGACCTGCGAGTACTACGACAGCACCAAGGGAAAGCGAATCAACCGCTCCTATGTTGTCAATCTCCAGAGGAGGGTGCGCCAGCTCGAGGCCGAACTGTCCCAGTACACAGACGAGGAGAGCGATTACCCGCACAACCACGATGATATGGTTCGTCCTGGCGGCATGGTCCGCCTCGATGAGACGGACGAGACCCCGCGCTATCTCGGGCCCAGCAGCGGCATCGCCATGACACGCCTGCTCATGGAGGAAGCCAAGAGATACACCGAGTCACGACGGATAGCGGACCTCATCCCCGCAGTGCGAGCGCGGAGGATGGACCGGCGAGATCGAATGCAGAGTATCACCATGGGCCGCAGCATTAGCGGGCCAGCAGGCAGGAAGAAGAGCTACCCGGCACATAGTGTTCTCGCGTCGCCCGCGTTGCCCCAGAGGCGGGTTGTCGATGGGTTGGTACGCGTCTTCAACGAAAAAGGTGGGCTTCCCCCGACCATCCCAGGAGCAACCCGAGGAGAGCCGGGATGTACGGTGCTGACGGCCAAGATCAGTCCAAGTATTCACGCCGATTCTCCACGAGACGGTGTTTGAGAAAGACCTAGATGCCGTGTTTGCCGGTGACACCGACCCGTACAAGCACTTTGCCGTCAACATGGTTGTGGCAATCGGCCTGCAGAAGATGGGCGGATACGCCGGCCTGCCCGACAGCTACTATCTCCGCGCCATGAAGCATTTCGAGGACGTCATCCGTCCCAAGGATCTGAAAACCCTCCAGTGTCTGGTCCTAATCGGGCAGTACTCCCTCCTGGCGCCAACAAGGACCGCGATCTACTATGTGATTGGGCTTGCGGTGAGGTTATGTCAGCAGCTGGGCCTCGGCGACGAGAGAACCATATCTCTGGGCGTTTCTGACCCACAAAGCCTGGACATGAGGCGCCGGTTGAGCTGGGTCGTTACCACGCAGGAGCTCGGCCTAGCCCACACCATGGGACGCCCAAATGGGTTCGCCAAGGGGAATGACCTCATGAACGTCGAGTTCTTTGAGCCGGTCGCCGATGGGGATATTACCCCGGAGGGCATCCGTTCCGGCCGCCCCTGCGAGAGAAAGATGGTCGCCATATACTTTTGCAAAATGAAGCTTCTACAAGCCGAGATCCGTCGGGTACTTTACGAGAAACAGCGGCCGGAACCAGTGCACGAAACCCATCCCTGGTTTGCCGATATGGAGCAGAAGCTCGAGAGCTGGCTCGATGCCTGCCCAGAAGAGCCCGCATGGTGTAGGCCTTGGTACAGCTGAACCGCCGTCGAATGTGTCACGAGTCTGTGGCTAACCGCGTCGACAGGTTTACGGGGCGCTACCACAACATGATCATCTCCCTTTACCGGCCTTCACCTCAAATTCCGCGGCCGACTAACGCTGCAGCCACACGATGCTTTGAAGGAGCGCGGTATGTCATCAACCTAACTTCTCGGCAAATCGAACAGGGAGCAGTGGATATCACCTGGGTGTTTCTGCTCACCATATATGCGTCACTGAATGCTCTTCTGTGGTCCATCTCGTATTCCGAAGTCCGGGCCGAGCACTCCCGAGAGGAGGTGCAAGAGCTGGCAGCGGTAGCAGTCGACACAGTCAGCGGGTGTTCGGAGCGGTGGCCCGGATCCTCCTCTGCTGTCGAACTCTACATGGTAATCGCCGATGCTTGCTTGCAAAGCTACGATGTGAAAGAGGAGACGCCTTCGCCAGTCTCAAGTGGGAAGCTCGGCACACCAGCGTCGTCGTTTACCGACCCCATGTCACCCGAGTCGGAAGCCTCCATGGCCACTCCATCCCGCCAACCGCAACCACAGTCAACAACTTCGCTCTTCAACACGTCTCCCTTTGGATATGTCTTTGGCGGCCATCCCGATATGCTGTCTGGCCAGTATGGATTTGACAACGGGCCGTCTCCTTTTCAGAACCAGCCTTCCTTCCGTTCCAATTCCATCTTCATGAGCCCATCCATGGACTCGAACGGCCGCCGGCTCTCTCACTTTGCCCCTGATTCCACCCACTCTGGCGACGCCCCTGCCCCTCCGATGGCAATGTCCAAGCAGAAGCCGAGACTTCCCATCTCGACTACTCCGATCACCTCATTGCCCTCGCCACCGGAATCACTTGCCCCCCCAACCGCACATCCCAACAACAGCTTGTCGCCGAGGCTGGCCGCGACGCCAGGACAGACAACGACTCCAATTCTCTCGCCAGTCATGTACCCCGCCGCAGGCCCAACCCCGAGGATAAAACAAGAAGCCCTACAAAGCCCGCCGCAGCACTACAAGCAAGCGCCGCAGCAACAACAGCCGGGCATGGCCCCGGCCCGACCACAACCCTTCACCATCCCCCCGCCGCCCCAGTCGCATTCCCACTCACACCTCCACCCGCATTCCCAATCAAACCACCACCAGCGCACACTGCCACCAACGACAGTGACAGACTGGTTCAGCCCCCCGCCGCCCTTCATCTCCCCGCACACCTTCTCCTACGGCATGGCGCCCTCCCTCTGGGACGGCGCGCCCAACCCCTTCACCGGCCTCGGACTGAGCGGCAACGATGGCGCATATACGTTTGCCAGCGGCGGCCCGCGGAGCGTGCCGCTGGAAATGAACCCCGGCGGAAACGCGGAGGGGGACTGGGATTTCGGTGGCTGGGGAGGCGGAGGCGGAGGCGGCGCAGGTCCCGGAGCGGCGGGCGGGGAAGGGAACAACAACAACAACAACAACAACAACAACAACAGCAACAGCAGCAGCAACAGCACTGCTGGGTTTGGGGTGCCGGGGCAGTACCAGCACCTGGATCCGTTTGCGAACAACATGATGCGGCAGGGGAGTCTGAGTCAGGAGCAGCAGCTTGAGCTGATCGATGTGCTGGATGCCGAGGGCATGGATGATATTGAGGGGTTCTTGAGTATGGGCATGGGTCTTGGTGGGGGAGGGGTGGATGAGGGGGGTGGGATTCGATGGGAGTAGGATCTCTACGAGTCTGCGGCTTGTTTGTTTGGCGATGGGCGCGGGACAGGATGGGGGATGACAATCCAACCATCAAGACATATGAAGGGCTTCCTGAGTTACAGAAGGAATGAAGGATGGGATGACTTCATCTACCCGCATGACCGAACCAGAGTGTGTTTATGAATTGATTAATGCCTGGCAATACGATGCCCGGCTGACCATGCGACGCGCGCTCTATGTTTGAGTTTACAATAGGCATTATAATGCTAACATGCATCCACCCGATCCGATCCCCAACTCGACTAGTCGCCCAGGCTAACCGACCCAGCCGACGCCGAAACCGAAGAAGCGGCCGAACCATCAGCCTTCTTCTTCTCCTCCACCACCACCGCCGTATTCTTCTTCTTCTTCCGCCTCCTCCCCGCAAGATTACCACCATTACCGCCATTGGCAGCCCCAGTCCCAGTCCCAGACGCTGCGGCGCTGCTGCTGCTGGGGGGAGGGGCCTCGAGGACCCAGCGGGCGATGGCGGTTGCGCGCTCGGTGGAGAAGGACCAGCCGCCTGCTGCTGCTGCTGCCGCTTCAGCCCCCCCGTCTTTTGTGTCATCGGGAGATGAGGGCCCGGTGGGGCCGGTGGGGAGTGCTGTGGTGGGGGTATTGTTGGTGCTGTTTCCGTTGGTGGTGAGACTGGCACTGGCACTGGTGCTGGTTGGGGATGGCGCTGTTTCTGTAGTTGCAGCAGCAGGGACGGCGGGGGAAGGGGTGCTGTTGTTGGTAGGGATGGGGCCTGCTTCGTCGGTGGTCGTCGCGGGGGGGGTGGGTGTCGGGGGCTCGAATTCGCGGAAAGTGTGGGCGACGGCGTCTCCCAGGAGCTTGTCGTTCTTGGCTCGGAGCTGGCGGGCGCGGATGGCCTGGCGGAGCGAGGCATCATCGGTTATGCGCTCGTCGCCGAGGGTGTCGCAGATGATCTGCCGTTGAATGCGGAGTTTGCGCCGCTTCTCGGCCGCAGCTGCTGCGGTGCCAGGTTCCAGGCGTGCCAGCGCGGTGGGGGGGAAGGGGCTGGTAGTTGCGCTGTCGCCGCCCCGGGACTGAGATGCGAGAACCGGTGGGGGAACGCAAAGGTCGTCCCATGAGCTATCCAACTGAATCCAATTCCCGCCCATTCGGAGCACCTCGATCCAATCAACCCGGGCTGGACATCTACTAGACTCAAGAACCGGGTGGCCGTCGACGCGACGAGCGAGACGAGCCACCATGTAGGCGTGGCGAAGAAGCTCCTTGGGTGACGTCTGAATCAGACAGTGGCAGAGCAGAAGGGCATGCAGAGCGTCAACGAGGACCGGATGGCAGGTAACGCTTTCGGTAGTCATTTGCATGACCCCGGGAGACAAGGCTTGCTCAGGACGTATCGAGGCGAGCTCGGTGTTTGGGTAAGGAGGAAGGCCGGCAGGAGGGGACGAGGTAAAGAGCTCCGATAGTGCAAATACTCGGTGCGGCACGTCGGCGCCATCCTCCACGCCAACCACGGGGGAGCGGGCCGCCGGCAGATAGTTCTGAAAGCGTGCCGTCCTACCACCGTACACTGCCAAGTTCACCTTGCGAGTGAAATCCTCGGCGGCCTCGATGGGAAGATTGGGCGAGTACTCAAAGTGGGAGAGGAAGGCTGTGTAATCCCGCAATGCCCGCTTCGCGTTGTGTCGTACGAGCTTCGTTGCCTCGACCACCTTTTGTCGCGCCTCAATCTCGGCCGGTGACAATTCCGGCTCCGGCAGTTGCGCTGCAACCATCTCACCCTCGGCGGTGCCGTTGAGGTCCCCATTGACCGCAAGTGATTCCGAGGCGGCGGATCCGGCCACGGACCCTCGCGGTGTCGGTGCGGGATGGGGGATCGCCGCTGCAATATGGCCGCAGGCGATGCCCAAGTAAACGGCCGCCCGTTGGATGAGCAATTGCATCTCCAAGCTGCTGGGTTGGTCGTCCGGCTTCGAGATGATGTCATCTTGCCTCCGGCTCGACCCCTGCTGTTGCAGTTGGCCCCCAGATTCCTGCGACGGCGGCCCCGGGCGCGCGTGGGCAGGCCGGTACAGGCGATGCAATCGAAGCCCGTGGGTCAGATCGTCCACGGCGCCCTGGTGATCCCCCTTGACGGCGCGTATCAGAGCCCGAGTCTTCAAGGGCTCCGGCTCGCCTGGCGTCGCAGCAACGATCTTGTCCAGGGGCTCCAGGCTGGTGTAGTCGGCGAGCTCGCGGCTCGGTATCTTCTCGTGGAGAAATTGGACGTACTTGGCGTCGGCGTCGTGGGGGTTGCGCTGGAGCACCAGGGCCGCCACCTCCTCGAGGGACGAGGCGCTCTGCATGACGGCCACACTGCATGCTATCTCGTCCAACCGGTATGCCGTGACCAGTTTCTGTGTTGCTTGCACCCGCATCCGATGTCGCCTCTCCGGGCTCAGCCTCGCTTGTGGTGGCGGTCGGAGGCCGTCGCCAAGGCCCAAGGCGGCCGCATGGTGCGAGACGCCAAAGGGCAGGCTCCGTTGGCCGATGGAGGTCACGTCGCTGGCAGCACGGACGGCGAGGTCGGTGGCTTCATCGACGAGGCGCCTGATCTTGATCAGATCGGAGAAGATGGCGGGGTTGATGGGGTGCGGGCGCGGGGTGCTGTAGTTCACATCCGCGATCGTCGCGAGGACCTCGGGGGCCAGCTTGAGCCATGGTCCGTGGAACGACGAGATGTACGGCCAATGCCTATGAGGGTCACGTTGTCGTCAGCCGTTGCCAGCAGGAAAGGGGCCCGAAAGTCGAAACGATCGGGGAGGTGGGGGGGGGGGGGGGACCGGCCGGGGCGGGGAACGGGGAGTCGTCGGGAAAGTGTCCCTGTTGGTCAGGACGAAGACCAATTGGAGGGACAATGTAATGGGCTCGGGGAAGGAAGGAAGCGCACTTATTCCTACAGAGTAAGAGCACGGGTTCTTGCGGAGGCTGTTTTGGGGGTGCCGTCTTGGATTCGGCCGGCTTCTTGGGCTGCGATTGCGGTTGCGACTGGGACCGACCGAGAGAGCTGCCCTTGGCGTGCTCACGGTGCTCCCGGTCGTCGGGCTCGGGTTTTTTCTTGGCAGGCATCTTCGGCACAGCTCGAGACGGGCGCCGAGAAGGTGCGGCTCGGCGTCGGCGGAGAACAAGGGCGCGGTGCGGAGGGAGGGTGCGGCGGCGTGAATTTGTGGATGCCGAGACGTCGCAGCAGTCGAGTTGGCAAAGATCAAAAATCAAAAGTCGGCACACGTTGGTGTTGAGAAGTTGAGAACGGCATCCCCAAAAACAGGCAAGAAGTCGCAGAGACATGGAACCCAGCACTAAACCAGTTCACCAGCTGCTCTTGGTCCCAGGCATCACGTGCTGCTACGCGGTGAGCACGCGTATGGAAGAAATTGCATGCCATTACGTGCCATGCCCAGCTGTAGAAAGCTTATTGCCGTGCTGCAATACGGCCCAGCGCTTCTTTTGAGACGCGTTGGTTGAGTTGGGATGGCAGGAACGAGGAGCGCATGCAGGAGACAATCGTCAGACAGACCCTAACCCCGGTCTAAAGTACCTGCCGATCTTCGATGCTAGCTCCCAGGCCAGGGCCAGTATTTTTAGCTTCGGCCGCCTGCGCAGCCACTCTCCAAGTCCAGACGGCATCTTTTGCGATTGGCTAGTGGCGGGCTTCTCCCAGCCGGGCGCGTCGATGGCCAATTGCCCCGATGGGCATCGTGGGATGCGGCCGCTAAGCGCCCGCTGCTGGCATCAAGCGCATGGCCAGGTGTGAGCACGCTGTTTAATGCCCTGAAGCCGCGTGCGCAAAATGGTGTTCGGGATGGTTCTCCCAAGTCATTCCCAGATCCTCACCCCGCCGTCCATCATCTACTCATCTGCCATTGACCGGCAGTATCGACAATAGAACATTCTTTGTCCTTTCAATCGGCATTCTGGCGCGTTGAGTGACACTGTCTTGGGCCTGGTCCTGTCATCCCGGGCATGAGAATGGGCCCACGGGCGGCTTCTGGCCGGGCACGGCTTAGACTGTCTGGGTGGTTGTTTGGGCTGGCCCTTTGTGAGTTGCCCTTGGAGCCCGGGACAGCATCACCGTCCATGTCAGGTCTAATAGCAAAACAGCCACCCTGGCGCAGATCCATCTCGCCACAGCGCAGACGGCAGTCTCGACGCTCTTCGTTCCCAACAGCAACACCACCATCGCCATCAACCTGCCCCCCGGCTCAGACGACATCAACTTCTACCTCTCGGCCCCCGACCTGTACCAGTACGTGGCCATCGGCTTCGGCTCGTCCATGTCCAACGCCCTCATGCTGGTCATGTATGCGTCTGCGGACCGCAAAGGCGAGTTCCCCCCTCCGCCCTTCACGGCCCCGACAACCAACACGCCGCTAACACAACCCCACCAGGCGTGACAGTCAGCCCGCGGTCAAGCACGTAAGGACCTCCCCCCGCCCCCCCCCCTTCCTCTCCCCACAACCACAACCCCCCGGCACCGCCCTAACAACCTCCCAGCGGCCTCGTCGAGCCCGTCTGGAACCCCGACATCAACATCACCCTCCACCCCAGCTCCACCCTCGCCCCCGACAGCCTCACCATGATCGCCAACGGCACCTGCCACGACTGCCTCGCCCTCGCCGCCCTCCCCCGCACCACCGCCGCCCCCATGATCTTCGCCGTCGGCCCCGCCGTCCAAACCCACCCCCTCAGCTCCGACGACCGCGACGCCCGCCTCCGCCGCCACATCGGCCACGGCCAGTTCACCATCGACCTCGTGCACGCCACGGGCGGCAGCAGCTTCCCAGCCCTCCCGTCGCCGCCGCCGCCGCCGCCGCCGCCGCCAAACGCCACCGCCCACGCCGCCATGGCGCCCGGCAGCCCCCGCGAGGACAGCACCGTCCGTGGGCCGGGCGCGGCCCACGGCATCCTGTACGCCATCGTCGCGCTGGCGATCGCGCCGTTTGATGCGCTGGTGGCGGCCGTCTCGGTGACGCGGCGTGGCCGCGGGTGGGCGTGGCTGGGCGCCATCACTGGGGCGGTGTATTTTGCGTTTGTGCTGGGCGCCATGGTGCCGGGGGTTGTGGTTAGTCGGGAGCTAGTGTTGGTATGTCTTTTTTCTCTTTTCTTTTTTTTTATATATATATATATATATACTTGTTGTGTTGGGTTGGGCTGTGGGCTGTGGGCCGTGAAAGGGGCGGCTGGCTGACATGGGCGGTGCGCAGACGCGGCAGTTCCGGACACCCCATCAGGTGCTCGGACTCATCACCGTTGTCATGATGACCATCGTGGTCGGCTGGGGCGGCGTGCTGGCGTACGTCAGACGGTCGGCCGCGCAGCGTGGGCAGGAGCCCCCTGAGAATACCCGTCTGCTGGGTACGATCCACCAGTGGATTGGCCGGCTGATCTGGGTGCTGTTCTTGGTCAACGTTGGGCTGTAAGTGTTTGCCGGGTCTGGGAATGCGGCCTCCAAGCGGGATGATGCGACTTGGCTGACTGGTATGTCGACAGCGGGCTGAAACTGTCGGAACGGCACACACTTTTCATCCTAGGCTTTCTTGCGCTGGCCCTCGGCGTGCTGGTCATCTTGCTGCCTGTCCATTTTTGCCTCTGGCGGTGCTCGAAGCGGCAGAAGGGAAAGGAGGAGGACCCGCACGAGCTGAACATCTACAACCACTCATGATTACCGATGAGCTCCACGGCTCCCTCCTCCCTCTTTACAAACGACGAGGGCGAATTGGTGAGTTTTTTTTGCCCTTGCAAGCTTTCTGCTTCTTGAGAACCTCGACGAACCACCGATTATTTCTATTACCATCACTTCATTATCTTATTTTTTCAGTTTAGCATAGATAGCAAACAAGATTCGCTGCTCGCTATGCAGAGTGGAGATGTCTTCTAATGCGTCGTCGCAAATCCCAAGGGCCACAACAACCGCCCGACCGACCGTCTGTGCAGAATCCCGTCCTGTCCTGTCCTGTCCCGTTCCAGCCCGCACTCATCCATCCACAGTCCCATTGCCGCAACCCGCCCAGCACAATGCAGACCGTCCCAACCACCCAACCGAGCCTCACGACACACAAAGCCGGGGCCCCCGGTAATAGTCTATCCCTTGCCCTCGACAAACGCCATAACCCGCTCGACGGGGAAAAGAAAAAGAACCCCCCGCCCAATGACCCATTTTTTTTAAGATCCCAAAGCCAGAAGCCAGACACACGAGTACAGTTTTGCTCCGTCCTTCCCAGTTGATGCTTGGATTTCGAAACCCCCTTTTTTCCACCGTTCAACAACCCCAATACGGCCCAGCCAGCAGCCACCAGTTTTGCGCAGGGGGGTATCATATCATCCCAAGAAAGCAGGGCGGGAAAGACTGGAACATTGCGAGAAAGAAAAAGACAAAAAGAGAAAAGAGAATTGGGTATCACCGCATCGGCATCACGCAGACATCGGCGCGAACCCCCCCTCAGCCGCAGCGCCGCCGCCGCCAAGCAGCTCCAGCACCTTGCTGACCACCGCACTCGGGTACCCGCGCCCCAGCATCTCCTTGACGACCCCATTCGCCTTCTCACGGTCCTGCACCGCCAGATACGCCCGCGTCATGGCCTCGTATGTGCTGGGCTCGCGCTTCTCGCGGCTGACGGCCGAGTAGATCTCCTTGGCTTTGAGAATGTTGCGCTCCGCGGCCCAGCCGTGGATCAGCGTGTTGGCGATGTACGCAGTCATGTCGACGCGCTTGGCGCGCATCTGGGCCAGGACCGGCTCGGTATCGGCAACGCGGTGGTTGGCGACCATGGCCTCGAAGAGGGCCTGGAACAGGCTCGAGTTGGGCATGACGGTGCGGTCCTTCATGACGTTGTCGAAGACGCGGCGCGCGCCCTCCATGTCGTGCAGGACGCAGCCGCGGGCGTGGATCAGCGAGGCATAGTGCACCGGCTCCGGGTACGCGCCCGACGCGCGGATCATGTCGAGGACGGCTTCGGCCGCCGGCATGTCGACGGGGACGAGGGACGCGTGCGTGTCAACGAGGAGCTTGAAGGTGTGGGCGGTCGGGGCGATGCCCTTGGCCTTCATGCGCTCGTAGTACTCGAGGACCTTGGGCTTGTCGCGCTTGGTGGTCAGGAAGAACTGCATCATGCTGTTGTACGGAGCGGGCCGCGCCTTGTAATTGGGCATGGACTCCATCTCCTCAAACAGCTCCTCGGCAAACTTCTCGTCGCTGACGCGGCAGAGCGCGTTGACGATGGTGCCATACGTGATCGAGGTGGGCTTGATCCCCAACGCCCGCATCTCGGCAAAGTAAAAGAGGCAGTCGTCGATGCGGCGGGCCTTGCCGAGCTTTCCGATCAGGGCGTTGTACAGGAACGAGGTCGGCTCGACTCCCTCCGACTTGGCGCGGAGGAATATCTTGACAGCCTCGGAAGCCTCGTCGAAAGTCTTGGTCGACTCCTTCAGCGTGGTGATGTAGAGGCCGAACGTGTTGGCCGACGGTGTGCAGCCCATGGAAAGCAGCTCATGATGGTACTGCTCGGCCACGGTTCTGTGTCCCAGGTTGAGGCAGGCGCCAACCATGGCGTCCAAAATCGAAGACCACCCGTAGCGAACTACCGGGTACTGGGGGAGCGGGGGAACATCGGTGCGAGCCATGGCGAGGATCTCTTGGCAAAGGTCCATCTTTCCTTCTTTGCTGGCGGCCGTAATGAGCTTTGCGTACGAAATGTAACGCGGATGACGGCCAGCGCGGCGAATGTTGCGGAAGCGAGCCATGGCCTCGTCCAGCTTCGGGCCCTTGCGGCCGCGGGCGCGGGCGCCGTCCAGCTCTTCCGAAATCCAGGATGACCCCTTGGCATCGGTCGTGTGGGCGTACGGGTCGAAGGTGTCCTCATAGCTGGAGATGGAGGGAGTTGAGGGGTACGGAGAGGCCGTGACCGTCACCGGCATCTCCATTTCCACGGCAGAAACCACCTGCGGCTTCGTGATTCCCCGGACGGCCATGAACCTCGAGATGAACTCGCTGCCTTCCTCCACCTCGTCGGCTACTTGAGACCTGTGCTCGCCCGCGCCTTCGCGGATGCGTCTGAACATGATCTCGGCTTGATTGAGGCCCTCCAGGACCTGGCCCGAGCCGATCAGGGCAACAGCGTACATGGCGGTGGGCTCGATGAAGGACGAAGTCGGGACGACATGGGGGCTGCACAGAATCTCCCAGTAGCGAGCGGCGGTTGCGACATCGCCCTCGCGAATGCTCATGGCAAGCAGAGCAATGGCCGGGGTCGCAATGCTGTTGGAAGGCGGGATGTTGGCAAAAGCAGCGACAGCGATTTGCTTGTTTCCGCGATCGGCAGCAGCAGTTGCGAGCTCGCTCATGGCGGAGTTTCTCGTCTCATTCTCGATTTGCTGTGCCCATTGAAGCGCCTCCCGGTAGATGCGACGTTCAACGAAGCCCTTGACGAAGCCGCCAGCGACGAGGGCGTCCTTGATTTCGGCAACCTTGACGTCGTACTCCTGTACGATCTTCTGGTAGAACTTCATGGCACCGTCAACCTTGTCCGAAACGACGTATGCGTTGATGACAGCGGCATAGACCTGGGCATCAAGGCGATCCTGCAAGGTCTGCTCCCCCTTGTCGTTCGCCATGGCGAGGTTGCGATACTCGTTGTAGCACTCGACGGCACTGACAAGATCCCCGGAGTTGGCGAACGCGGTGATCATGGCGGGGAAAGTGGCGGCAAACGGGATTGTCTGGTTCGATTCCATGTGTTCGAACAGCTGGAGCATGTCCCCGACACGGCCCGACTGGGCACAGGCCGCGATCAGCTGGTGGTAGGTTTCGGACGAATACTTGGCCTTGCTCGACATGACGGAGGACTCGAAGAGCTTCATGGCGAGGTCGAGGCGGTCATCCTCGACCAGCATCGCATGCTCAAGCTCGTGGGATGCAAACATGAACTTGCCGGGCTCGTCCATCCCTCCAAACCGAAGCCTCTTGTCCTCAAGAGCCTGCTTGAGAGACGAGATCTCGAGTGTGCGGGATGCCAGCAGGCCAACAAGGATGTTGTACGTGTCGCTGTCCGGGGAGACCTTCCGCCGCAGCATATCAGCGTAGACATCCAGCGCCTTGGTGACGACCTCCCACTTCTCAGATGGCAGCTGGATCGCAGCCATGAGCAGGGCATTGTACGCGGTCGCAATTGGCTTGACACTGGCGACCAGCATCGCCTCGAAGACGGCCGGGATCTCGGCATAGCGTCCGGCCACGGAGAGCTTGGTGAGGTGGTCCGCATAGGTCTGGGACTGCGGGTCGACTGGGGGCGTGGGGTTGCGGGCGATGCTGATGGGCGTATGGGTGCGTGACAGGGGCGTGGCAGAGCGTGACCGGATTTCTTCGGCGAGCTGCTCTGCCAGGGCCGGCGATGTCGCGCGGATGGATTCCACCTCCTCTTCCAGTGCCTCCAGCTGTCTCCGGACCTCAATCTCCTTCTCGATGGCCGCATCAATATGGGCCAGGGCGGCCTCGGCCTCGGCCGGGACGCTCGAGACGCCATCTTGAACAGCATGTTCCTCGCCGTCGAGCGCAAGAGTCTTCGCATCGGAGCCGACCAAGACGGAAGCGGCAGAAGGCTTCCACTCGATACGCTTCGGGAACTGGAACTGAACCCATTCCTGGTCAACCTCTTCACCGGCCTCGGACTTTTGCAGCTGCTCGAAATAGGCGTCGAGACCGCCGGCATCTAGACCGCCGGCATTGGCAGCCTTCTCCTGCCGAAGCTCGACTGCGCTGGGGACCTGGACGCTATTCGTATGAAAGGCAGACTGGAGTCCAATCCCCGCGATGCGGCCGATGCGAGTGCTGTTGCGCCGCCGCGCGAACGACGGGCGGTGCTGTGAATTTAAGGCATGGGGATGGGTGGCAGCTACGACCGACTGGGCGTAGCCGTGGGTGAATGATTTTGAGAAACCCTGTCGGATAAAGCTCTGGAAAACCGACGAGTATACGGAGGGCATTTAGGAGGCGCCTGGCGGGGAGGGGGTCTATTCGCGAGGGACGTCAGTCGGGTTCTTGGAAGGGAGGCAAAGACGGGGATGAAGACGGGATGACAACGCGACACGAGCGCGCAATTTGGATCTCGACACCAGCTGGGAGCTTGCCATTGACTCACCGGGAAGGATTGAATGAAGCACGACTGCAGGTTCATTTGACGACGCTGAAGCCGTCAAACAAACGCGCGATTTAGGTAGGGGGGTGGGTTGTTTTGGGATGGGAACGATCAGGGGAAAGGGCGGTAGCGAGTGTGGGAGTCGATGCCAAATATGTGAGTTGCACAGCTCAAGGATGGACGGATGGAGCTGAATGCGCCAGAACGGATTGGTCACTGGTGGATGCGAACTTTTTTCCCGCACAGATGACGGGTGGACTCGGGACTTTTCTTGGTCAGTCATCGATCGCGCTGCACCAAGCAACATCAAACACAGATATAGGTTCGAAAACAACGACGTATCGATCGGCTGCAAGGAAGTTCGTGGCTATGTTCTCAACTCAAACCGGCATTGCCTTCTTCATCCTCTACGCAGTATGATCAATCACAGAACAACTCGGTGTTGGGAAAGGAAGGGCCCAATGTCCGCATCCTGTCCGTCCTGGCGCCCTCTCGCAGACATCATGAGCAAGAAAAGAACAGATTGCGGTTTGGGTACGGTACGGTGAAGCAACATACTCGGAAAAGAAAGCTGGTGTGTGCGCCCGCATATGCAATTCGCAAGAATCATGACCTCGACGAGTCACCCTCCATCTTTGAGGCGAGGCAGAGGATGACGACGGATGTAACCTCGAGAGCGGATGCCTCGGACGCGGCTTCGCGGGGGGGATTTGCCGACACGTCAAGCGAAGACAAACCGGACACATGGAACTGGAAGGAAGGTGTGGAGCCGCGATGCAGCTTCTCATTGGGTTCGCGGCTAGACCCCTGCATTTGGCTCTGTTATTGTCGTCTCCACTCAGAAGTACTTCACTGCGGTCGGAATGTGCTGGAACACCAATTGACCTTGCGGTCACTACCTAGTAATCTACCAGCAAATCCTCGCGGCTCGCAACTCTTTCAAATACCGACCGAGTTTGTGGAGGCCAAGTCGCACCAACCAAGAGGGGATGGCGCATGTCGCTAGTTTTACAGCGGTGCCCTGTCGTCGATGGAAAATTCCTCCAACGCCACAAGAAACGAGGGCGGACACGGTGCTGCCGCAGAGGCAACAGAGCAGCAGAATGATTCTTCCGTCTTCTGACAAAACTGGCGGGCGATATCCAAGTCTTTCGTCCGTCTTTTACGACCAATCACGACCATCTCGCCGTTATCAGATCCCTGGCCTGGAGAAGAATGGGGTGGATGCTGGGGGGGTCACATGTGCCCAAAGCGACGAAAATTCGCCGCCACGAGTCGGGAGGGTTTTTGACGCGACAGGCCGGCTTAGAAGGCCTCCACGGGCCGGGGCCGCGGGATCTCTACCCCACCAACCCCGTTCCGGCCCGTCGATCGCCAAGGCCCGGCCTTGGCCCGACTGTGCGTTCTAATGCCGCTTACCTACGAGCCGACCGAGCCGACCGAGCCGACTTACATACATTTCAGCTCCGCAAGGCGGTGGCTCTCGTGAGTCTGAGGTCTGGTGGCTGTCACCGGGAGACCAGCTAGACGAGTCGCCATTTCACACCACTCTCTTTTGGTTCAGCTTGAAAAGCCTAATGTCCCGGTGCTTATCTCTCAGTATGCACCTAGAGTCTGGCAATGACGTGGCATTGGTGTCGAGAGTGCGTGGATACAACGCCTAACTCGACTCAACATTGGCCGCAGCCTTCTGCTTGAGAGAGTTCAATCAAGACAACTACCCAATGTTGAAGTGGTGAAGATGGGGGAAATTGCAGATGTCGTTCCCTCCGGGCAGGCCCCGCACCAACTCACCCAACAGCCCCGCTTCGGCGGTTACCCCTCTTGGGATTCCAGGCACCACCCAGGGGCGCGTCGCAAGTTGCAGAATTCGATGAATTGAAGCTATCGCAACCTTTTCTCAACTGGAGTCTGGGGGTCTGGATTTCGCAGATCATTGTTGCCAACTTGCTCTCTTGTCTTTCAGCCTTTGCTCGCATTTTCTTTTTTTTTCTTCAATTTTTATCGGCGTCTCCGCCTCGACTCTCGCGTCTTTTGCATCCGTTGCCGAACCCTGGCGCAAACATGACTGAGACGGACCGTACCGTCGTGGTGTCGGCCCCCGGCAAGGTGCTCCTTGCCGGTGGATACATTGTTCTCGACCGGAAGCACACGGGCCTGGTCTTTGGCCTGAGTGCCCGCATCCACGTCCTCGCCCAGGAGATCGCCACCAGCGAGGGCGTCCACCTCTCCGAGATTGTCGTGCAGAGCCCCCAGTTCCTCAACGCCACCTGGAAATACGGCTACCACCAGGTTGGAGACGGCGGGGGGATCAAGGTCACTCAGCTTCAGTCGTGAGCCAGCTCATCTTGCACCAACCACTCGGCCGTCCCAGACTAACCAACCACGACAGCGGCGAACCGGTCGAGCCCAACCACTTCGTCGAGACCACCCTGACCTACGCCCTCACCTACATCGCCCACGTCGACCAGACCCGCGCCACCCACGGCCTCAGGCCCGCCTCCCTCCTCGTCCTCGCCGACAGCGACTACTACTCCTCCTCCTCCTCGACCCCCTCCTCCTCCGCGCCCGCCGCGGCCCGCTTCCCCCCGTTCCACACCACCCTGCGCGACGCGCACAAGACGGGCCTCGGCTCCTCCGCCGCCATCGTCACCGCGCTGACCGCCGCCCTCCTCGCGCACCACCTCCCGCGCGCGCTCTTCGACCTCGCCGCCCCGGCCGGCCGCCGCGTCCTGCACAACCTGGCCCAGGCCGCGCACTGCTCGGCCCAGGGCAAGATCGGCAGCGGCTTCGACGTCGCGAGCGCCGTGTACGGCTCGTGCCTGTACCGGCGCTTCAGCCCGGCCCTGCTGGCGGGGCTGCCGAACCCCGCCGAGGCCGGGTTTGGGCGGGATCTGGTGCGGCTGGTCGGGGAGCGGCCGTGGGACTGTGAGGTGGATAAGGACAAGGTCGGCGAGGGCCTGCCGCGCGGGGTGGTGGTGCGGATGTGTGACGTGGATTGTGGGACGCAGACGGTGGGGATGGTGAAGGGGGTGAACGAGTGGCGGGCGAAGGAGCCTGCGAGGGCCGAGCAGACGTATAATGAGTTGCAGGGGTGTGTGGATCGGCTGGCGGCGGTGCTGAGGGGGCGGGATGTGGAGGGGATACGGGGGGCCATGGGGCCGGTGAGGGAGATCATGCGGCGCATGGGGAGGGAGAGTGGCGTGCCCATCGAGCCCGAGAGCCAGGAGGCGATGCTGAATGGCCTGGAGAAGGTGCCGGGGGTGTATGGGAGCGTGGTGCCGGGCGCGGGAGGCTATGATGCGGCGGCGGTGGTTATGCGGGATGATGACGAGACGGAACGGCTGGTCAAGGAGTTCTTGGGGAAGTGGAGTCAGGAGCATGAGATACAGGTGCGCCTGATGGAGGTGAGGGGAGAGACGGAGGGGGTTCGCCAGGAGGGCTTGGGGGAGTTCGAGACGTGGATCAATCGGTAGTGGTTCCCTGACTGGCCTTACAAGCAAGGAGTCGGAGGGGAAACCCGAGGGGTGTTGACAACTCAGCGGGTGTGGGAAAATGGCATTCGCACACTAGCCGGTCAAGACTTGTATGACAAGCTCCAGGTACACTTGTGAAGCGTTGTGAGAGGAAAGGACAACTTTTGAGGTTCTATAACTTGAGCAGAATGCCTGCACTCGGCACCAGCACCGACTTTTGACGATACCCCTTTCCCCCATAGACACTCTTCCCTCCCCCACACCCCTCCATTGGACTAGTCACCTACCCCTATCGTCTCAGCGAAACTCCGGCAATTAACACCACCACAACAACAACAACAACAACTCCTGGCTAAGAGATCACCCAACACCAAAGACAACCACACCCATCCACAACGGCAGCATCTCTCCCCCTCATACCCCGCCCTCACACAACAAACCCCCGGCCCCCCTGTCCACCCACCCCCGGCGAAAGCGGACTGACCGGAAACCCCAGCAGCAGCCCGCCGCCCGCATCCAGATCCAACGGCGAAATCGGCGTCAGCCCCTCCCCCACCAACACCCCACCCCCGACACCCGACAAGCTATACCCCCCCCCCCCCCCCCCGCCCCCCCCAAACAGCAACAAATCATTCATCGACACCGACGCCCGCACATCCCTCTCCAGGATATCCCGGCCCCAACCACCACCACCACCACCACCACCACCCCCATCCCTCCGGCCCCCCCCCGCCATCATCAACGCAGTAGTAGACGCCGTCGCCGCCGTCGAGCCCGTGCTCGGCCCGGCACAACTGCGGAACGACAAGCTGCCCGAGCGCGCCATCCTCATCTGCTGGTACGCATTCGGCTTGTTTGCGCCCAGGATAGGGATGGGGATAGGGATGGGGATGGGGATGGCGAGACGGGGCGGTGGGCCCGCCGGCGCCGGCGGAGACAGACGGGACGGGAGGGAGGGGAGGTCCGGGTCGGAGACGCCGAG
Source organism: Trichocladium antarcticum (assembly GCA_033297235.1). Classification (NCBI taxonomy): domain Eukaryota; kingdom Fungi; phylum Ascomycota; class Sordariomycetes; order Sordariales; family Chaetomiaceae; genus Trichocladium; species Trichocladium antarcticum. Next base: position 273,055 of record MU853433.1, on the reverse strand, counting down.
GCGGGAGGCGGCTGCCTTTTCGCGGAGGACGGCGATTCTGTTGTTGTTTTTTTTTGTTTTCAGAAAAGGAGAAAGAGGTTTGGGAGGGCGGGGACAACATACTCGTCCTGGGTTAGGCCGGGGAGGGTGACGGTTTCTCGTTTGAAGTTGAAGGGTTCCGACTTGGGATGTGTTAGTGGGTGTGGCGGTCGCGATCGGGGGGGGAAGGAGGTGGGACTGTACGATTTGCGGCTGGGGCTTGAGACTCTTCCTGCGCGGAAGGCCGACCATCTTTTGGAGAGAGATGTAGAGTCTCTTGAACTCGAAGTAGACGTTGCGAACAGTCATGGCGATGTCGTGGACGGAGCGGAGTTGATGATGGTTGGTGTGTATGAGGCGTGGTGGCGGAGCAGACAACTATAAACTGGGCTCCAGGCAGCGATATATTTGCTGTATCCCAACTGACGGATAGGATGGAAACAAATGAGACAAGTGAGAGTCACGACCCGTTGCGGGGTGTAGAGAAGGAATGGCAGAGGTAGCCGATGATACCAGAGAGGTGGAACGAGAGTGGAACGAATTACAGACAACGACGGAAATGGAAACAAAGGAGTGGCCTGGGAAGTTGAAAGTCCATTGAGCCAAAGTTCCCGTTTGTTGAGCCGTTCGTATTTAATCATGGTGACCCGCCAACGACGTGTCCGACACAAAGAAGGGCTGGGGCGCATAGCCGGGGGATGGTGAGAGCGTCGGATCGCCGGTTCCATTCCACTGGGACGAGCTCCCTTTCGAGGGACGGTACATCGTGGCCGTTGGAATGCAAATGCCCGTCGGGGGCGAATTCCGGGATGCCGCAGCCCGTTTCCGCACCCCCTTTGAACAAAACGTTGGAATGCACCCGATCCACCTAAGATTTGGTCCTGGAACATTTATTCGAAGCAGTATTCGTAGAATTGGCTGTCCAGTCCCAAACAATGTGCGGATGATTGATGAAATCCCTTGCTGAAATTCCTCCCTGCGGTAAGGGCAGCGCCCAATGGCCCAGACCCTCTATTTAGGGTAGTCCTTCAAATGATAGCTCTTGAGCTTGACGAATTGATCAAAGCCGTATTTGCTCAAAGTGACTCCCTTCCCAGAGTTCTTCCACCCGGTCCAGGCCAAGTCCTGTGCGTCCGTTAGCTGGTGGTTTGGGCACCATCACATTGACAGCAGACTTACGGGACTCGGGAAATCGCAACGGTTGACGAAAACGGTGCCTGCCTCGACTGCGTCACAGAGCTCGTAGCCCTTCTCCGTGTCTTTGGTCCATATGCTCGCCGTTAGGCCAAACTCGCTGTCGTTCATCAAGCGCACCGCCTCCTCGTCATTCTTCACCTTCATCACTGCAATGACGGGCCCGAACGTTTCCTCCTTCATGACTGTCATACCGTGGTCCACATTGGTGAGCAGCGTTGGGACGACAAAGTTGCCTTTCTCGGGGAGGTTGTCAAACGTCTCGTTTGCGGGGGTGGCGTTGATGGCGCCCTTGGCCAGCGCGTCCTTGACGTGTGCCTCGATGTTCTCCTTTGACCGCTTTGAGATGACCGGGCCCAGGTGGGTCCCCTCATCCAGGGGATCCCCGAGTTTGTAGCCCTTGAGGACGTTCTGCACCGCCGACACGAACTCGTCGTAAATCGTCTCATCGACATAGACTCGCTCGATGGAGCAGCAGCTTTGGCCCGAGTTGAACACGGCGCCGTCGACAATCTCCTCGGCGGCCCATGGAATGTCCACATCCGCACGGACATAAGCGGCGTCCTTTCCTCCGAGTTCCAGACCGACATTGACGATGCGGTCCGATGCAGCTCCTTGGACGGCCAAGCCGCCAGCGACCGAGCCAGTGAAGCAGACCTGTTTGATCTTGGAGTTCCGCACAATCGACTCGATGATTCTCGGCGAACCGGAGTGGAAATACTGTATCACACCGCTGGGCAAGCCTGCCTCAGTGAAGGCCTTGGCCACCTGCTCGACGACGGTAGGGGTCTGGGGAGATGGCTTGAGGATGACCGAGTTGCCGCACAAGAGCGCAGGTATGAGAGCATTGACGAGGATGAGATATGGATACTAGCAGGTCCTTGTCAGTCCCCGTGTTCAAACCACGTCTCGTGGCAAAACCTACATTCCAGGCAAAGATGATAAGAACAGGGCCCACAGGCACCTTGCGGATGAACCTCTTGAAGCCCTTCTCCGCCTGCCCGGGTGTGTCCTTGAGATACTCATCGCTAATGCCAACGAGATACTCGGCTCTCTTTACGGCCGTGGCAACTTCCTTGGCTGTGTAAGCGATTGGGCGTCCCATCTGGACGGTGAGCTCTGTCGCCAGTTCCTCCTTTCTCTCGTCGAGTATTTTGAGGGCCTTCTGGACAATGTCCTGGCGCGCCTGCAGCTTGGTTGTGCGCCATGAATCGAATGCTTGCGTGGCGATGTCTGGAAGCTGCTCGAGTTCCTGGGGAGAGATGCCATTGCGGGCGAGGATGGGGTCGTCGGTAGTGGGGGAGATGGTTGTGATGACTTCGACAGACATGATGTCAGAGGCTCAGAGACTCAGAGGACGTTGGTGTTTGGTTCCGGTGGGCGATTGAATTGGGGTTTGTAACTTCTCGGATTTTCAAGTTCAATGGGCAGACCATGGAATCCATGTGACGCTGCCCGGTGAGCAGCTTCTGATTGCCTCAAATTTGGGGGTCACGTACGGAGCGTCAAGTCTACATGAGTCCCTACAGATACCTAATGCTATGCTAAGACTAGTCTACCCCTAAACCCCTAAGTAGGTTCATCCAATATTCGTTATAGTAGTCCTAATTTGCTATAGTAGGTTCAACATACCCCCTTAGAGTAATTGCTAGGTAGCTGCTCTAGAGTACTTCTTCTAAATCTATCCTATAAGTAAAGTTATTCCTAAGATCTAAAACTCCCTAGTAATCTAGCTCCCTAGTATCTATTCCGTAGCTATCTAGCCTTAGGCTCCCTCTTGTTTTCTAGTAAGGAGAGTTAGAAGACTCCTTAGGTCCTACCCCCTTATATAGACTATAGATTATTTATTCGTACTCCAATATGCCTTACGGCACGCCGGTCCTGCTACTAGTTTATGTACAAAGGAAACCGTACCCCCTGAACAGGGGGCCGGGTGAAAACCCCTATCTACTCTTCTGCTTTAGCGCTTTGAATCTATTATACTACGTGTAAAAGATAACCCCTATCTCCCTTAGCGGCTTGGTTCGGCACTTCCTATACCCTTTCCGCTACGCTCGGCTACTTTTATAGCCTTCGTAGCTTCTAGTTATAGCCTACAAGTAACGCTATACTCTATTAGGCGCCCCGAATCTATTAACTAGCTAATAACTACCTTTACTAATGAACTAGGGCAGAATGGTCTTGGCTAGAACAGGGGTACGCATGTAGTGGATTTTTCGTTTTTTGACTGCTTGCAGCGCTATACGTTGTTTTCGCAGTCACATATATAGCCAGTCAGACCGCCCACTTGGGCAGACGACAACTCTTCCAGGGACTTAAAACCCCCCTCTAAATTTGACACATTTGGCTTCAAAGCTCTTGCTCGGCCCCCGGGCACATGTTTCTACGGTGATCTTGTTCGCCTTCCTCTGAATAGGGGGAGACATGTGTCCGGGTGGTAATTGATTGATCTGATATGCTGCAATTGAAGTCCGAAGATGCGTCGGCAACCTTGGATGCTTGCCACTTGTCCATCCCCACTGCGTCTTGCCCTCCATGCAGCCAGTGGCTTGGTTTGTAGTTTGCTCCAGTTCACTAAGCTCTTATATAGCTATATAGCTTGCTATAAGACAAGCTACAGATCCTATTGTAACTATACTTGTAACTCCTCCTAGGTTCTACACTTTAGTAGGTCTTTATACTATACTACTAGGTTGTAATAGTTTCTTTTCCCTCGCTATACTTATAGTATAGTGTAGGTAGTAATCTTAGGGACATTTACCTTTTTTAGGTACTCCTGGAGGCTAATGTTCCTACTATACGTTTAGGCGAGCAAGGAGCTCTATACTTTATTTAGACTCTTGTGTCTTTTAAGGGCGAGATCTATAAATAGTTATATCGGGAGGTCCTTTTCTATAGAGCGGTATATAGGTCTCCTTGTTCTAAGTATAGCGCGCCTCTCCTAGGCTACTATCTCGCGCTCTTGCAAGGAAGCTGGCGCGCTCGAGTGGATGTGTCACGGGCTGAACCGTGACATGGTTCATAGGCACAGTTGCGTGTTCGTTCTAGGGATCGAACAACGTTCCATCTTTTGATGGTGTTACGCAGTGGTCAACTGTGCCCACTGCCGTAACAGGATGTTTCGGGCGCACATCCGAAAAGTTGGGCACAGGCAAGGACGTCGCTAATGTATGTCGATAGTTGAAAATGGGGTGGCCCGGCACTGCGGCGAAAGCTTGCGATGGCAGAGGCAAACAGTGTCTTGCTCGCCCCTTCTTGCAAGAGCTGGCCCCTCGCACTGCCCCTCTGCCCCTCTGCAGCAGTCTGCCCCTCCTCCGCGCCCGCTCCCCCCTGTACCTCCGCCGTCGGGTTCCCGATAAGCTGATAAGATAGAGAGATAAGATAAGATGCTGGAGCCTGAGTGGGAGAGCAAGGTCTTGAGGTACCTGGAATTTTTAGAACGGTGCAAGTCAAACCGTGCTAGTCTCCCGACAATTCAGTCGCAAACCTGCTCACAATGGCCTCAGACAACCGGAATCAATTTCTCGATGCTGGCGATAGCGACGAAGATGTCGGCCGCGGACATGACTCGGAAGACGACCTCCAGAAGGGTGGGCGCATCGCGAAGCGGCAAAGAGTACAAGTCGAAGACAGCGACGCCGACGACTTTAGCGACGAGGAAGACAATCAAAGCGACGCTGGCGGCGCGAAGCTGGCCGATGGCGCTTCAGAGCCAGCAGGTACAGGGAAGGAAGACGACGGCGCAGGAGGGAAACCAAGGTCCAAGGCGTTAGAGCTCCCTGGTGTAACAACGGCTCTTACCAAGAAGAATCTTGTTGCAAGCGAATCCGCCATCAAGAAATCTGGCGTTGTTTATTTGTCACGGATACCCCCGTTTATGAAGCCCGAAAAATTGCGCTCGCTGCTCGAACCGTATGGGAAGATCAACCGGATCTTCCTCACCCCCGAGGACCCGCTCGAGCATACCCGCCGCGTTCGCAACGGCGGCAACAAGAAGCGGTCCTTCACCGAGGGCTGGGTCGAGTTTGTGAAGAAGAAGGAAGCCAAAAAGGCGTGCGACTTACTGAACGCCCAAACCATTGGCGGCAAGAAGTCCAGCTGGTACCGGGACGATGTGTGGTCGCTGAAGTACCTCAACGGCTTCAAGTGGTAGGTTGCCCCTTTGGCACATGTGCGTTTTGGACAAGAGACTGACAAGTCACTACAGGCACCATCTCACCGAGCAAATCGCAGCCGAGAATGCCGAGCGGTCCAGCAGAATGCGCGCCGAAATCTCAAAGACCACGAGGGAGAACAAGGAGTTTGTCTCCAACGTCGAGAGGGCCAAGGTTCTCAACGGAATACAGGCCAAGAATGCGGCGAAGCGGAAGAAGGCCGATGATGATGAGGGGGCCCAAAACGGCGGCGAACAGGCAGCCAGCGGGCCTGCCGCCGGGTCGGTGCAGGAGAGGAGGCGGATATTCAAACAGGTGCCCCTAGCAAAGAAGAGGAGACAGGACGAGAAGCAGCCCGAGCAGGTCCAGAGGGTTCTCAGCAAAATCTTTTGATCTGCCTGCTCATAAGACAAGGAAGCGGCCCACTACGCTTTTGTCGGATTTACTTGTTTCTTCCGTCATATCCGTATACCCAACGTTGTTTCAACTTGACTCCTTTCCCAGCTTTGTTCCCCTTGAGACACCAATGGCCCGCCGTCACGGTCAGGATATGGCAATGAAGCATATATGCTCAGCCTGCTGCCGCCTTCAAAGTGACAGGCACCATACCACGCCATTCACGCCAACATACATTGCACCCCTGACTAGCACATCGTCATGGACAGCCCGAGTGCCAGATCGTCGAGCCAACCCGAGGACGAGGGAGACAGGCCGGATGCGCCTTCTGCCCAGTCAGCCATCCGACAACTACGGATCTCACGCGAGGGAACCGCCGAGCTCCAGGCTTACATCAAGCGACTGCTCGACGAAGAGAGGGCAGACAGCAGGGAATGCGCAGTCGAACTGCTCATAATATCGAGGTTCCAGCGTGATTGGGACGCTTGGGGGAAGGAGCCTCTAGACAAGACGCCGATGGCTCTCAGGACGTGTGTCACTGCCGTGCGCCGAGGAATGTCCTTGCTGCAGTCTCCGAGGAGGTCCTCTCCACCAACCCCGGTGCTGGCATCGCCTCAGCGGTCCCCAGACGGTGTATCCCCCCCGGATCCCGATTCGCTGCATAAATACACATGTCCCGGCTCCATATGTGGCCCTCCTCCTCCATGGCAACCCCAGCACAATCATCGCGCGATGGGGAGACTCGACGGCCCGGGACAACAATCCGCGAACCAGAATGGCCCGCCAACCCACCGCCCTCCCCTTTCTTAGACCAGCCGCCCCTCAACCCCCCCCCCCTTAGCCAAGCATCATCCTCAACACGTGCCACACGCCCCCCAGCTCAACAGAAGCACGATTTCCACCGCGAAGACAGCTTTCCGCGAACGTCTATTCAGCCACCTGCACGGCCTCCACCACCAGGTCCTAGAAATCCACGCAGTGCCCCGCGGCCGGGCCGCGCTCGTGGTCGTCGAGGGGAACCGGGACGGCATCCGGGCCCTGACGACCGAGAACCGCGCACGATCTCGAGCACTGGGACGGCTGTCCGCGTCCGAACCGCCTCGCACACAAGCTGCCGGGGGCCGGGCAGAGATCCGGAACCGCAGGCTGGGGGGGCTGTCTGATGTCGCCAGTGAGACAAACAACACGACGCCGTCTTCTGGCCGACGAGCTGGGTCAATATCGCCACAGACTTCTGTGGCGCATCGAAGGGGAGGGCCCGTCTCGGCGGCTACAGTGGGGAGCGGTCGGAAAGGGATGGGTATTTTGCTGTGAGAAGAGCAGGTCTGCGTTTCCACGGTGATCATCATATCCATGTTGTATCACATCTATGTTTGCAGTGGATGGTTACGCAGTGATGTGGTTATACATCACGGGCCAAAGGGACAGCTCTTGCGCATGAATCTGGGTATCTGATGCTCTCGTCATAGCCTACCAGGGTTGATAACAGGAGAAAAAACAGAGCAATGCTAGATTTTGAGACTCCAACATGAACATGAAAACCCGTCATCATCCCAGGCCCAACAAAAGAAAAGCGATGGAAGATCAGACATTGTGCCCGACTCCCTCAAAGGCCTCATCAACACCCGCATCGTCCGCAGCATCCGCAGCAGCCGCAGGGGCCGCAGGGGCCTTATTGATATCCAGCTCATCAAAGTCATCCAGCAGCTCATCCATGTTGATCTTGGGGACACCCTCCTCCGCCGTCGTCATCTCCGTCTCGGCGATGCTCATGGCATCCTCATCCTGCGGCTGCTTCTTCTTGGCGCTCTTGTACAGCGCCAACGTGGCGCGCAGCTCCTCGTCCTCCTCGACGTCCCGCAGGAACAGCTCGTACTCGGCATCCATGCGCGCCTGGTCGGCGGCCTTGGGCAGCAGGTCGCCCTCGTCCCTGTTCATGCGCTTGAGCTTCCACTGGCGCTTCTTGTTCTTGCGGCGGTTCGGGTAGTGCTTCTTGACCAGCACCACGTCCGGAATGGTGGAACCATACGCCCGCGAGTTGTCGATGATGTCGAACAGGTCGGAATTGTAGTTTGCTCCCGCGATCAGATACCCCATGACAGAGTCACCAGCACGCAGCAGCTGCCCGAGGTGTGTCCGTACAAAGTAGGTTATGTCGTTGTGGCCTAGGTCGGATGCCCTCGCTACCGTCGCCTCGGATAGCAGCCACTTGCCTTTGCGCTGGCCTGTCGGCTCAATGTCCATGACGATGAACTCAACCAGCTGGGGCGAGCCGGCCAGCGGGTGTACGGGCGCCCGCCAGTAGGCGTCGGCACTGAGCTCCGCGGTCTGAAGCGTGCTCGGGTCGAGGAAATTGACCGACGTGCCGATCCGCCAGCAGAGCACGAGCGGCGAGATGCTGCCGAGATGTTTTGCGAGCTTCAGCGGGAGGGCCACTAGGTCGTCCCTGCAGATGGGGACGATCTCGGCCGAGTAGCTGAACTTGTATGACTTGTTGCCCGTGTGCGTGTCTGCCGAGATGAGATGCCTCGAAGACTGAAGGTTAATTGGCACGACTGATTTTAGAAAATGGATGAAGGCGTCAGCCTGATTCCTCTGTGCAAAGTAAAAGTCGATGCCGCCCTTCTCCTCCTTGATGTTGATCGTGTCCTTGTGAGCCTGATGCTTGAGGATGAGCTGCTCGAGGAGCAGGAATGTCCTCTTGTGCGTGACCTTCTGCCGCACCTGCACGGCCGCCCGCCACACGTTTGCCGTGTACGACTTTGCGCAGTCGGCACACTGCTGGTTGGCGACAACATAGACCACCTCGAAGCTCTGTTGCATCAGGACGCCTTCGGCGACAGCGTCCTGAACGGTGATTTTGACTTTGATACGGCGGGAATGAGGTTCTGTCCAGATAAAGTGGGCGTCGATAATGCGGACTTTGCCCAGGTTCCGTAACCGTTTGAGGCAGATGGAGAGCAGCTCCCGCGACTCGAGGGCGGCCGTCACCCAACTCGCGGGGGGCATCATCCACCGCTCACAGTCTCGGCATACATGTAGGGTGCCCTCGCGTGGTATCCCTCGGGAGATGTCGACGGTTGATTTGATACTAGAAACCTGTGTCAGTCTCTCGGGGGTTCTCAGGTGTCTGGAGGGCCAGCGGGACCTACCAGTCATAGCACAGCGCACCGGTAGCGGAGGTGCCGTCGATGGGGACGCCGCAGTTGCAGCAAAGAATTCTGGCCAAAATGTTAGAAGCTAGTCACTGCCTTGGGGATTGCGTAGAAACTCACGTTGCGCCCGTCAGCGCAGTGCCCGGCACCATCTGGGCCATGGCCATGGGGGCGTCGAGATCCATGGTGCCCGGTCTTGATGTGTGCTAGTTTGAGTCTGTTGTTTGTTCGAAGGTATCCAGCTTCCAGAAAGTTTGGATTCTGAAAGTGGGCGGGTTGGAAGTACAAGAACGGTGTTGGTAGCAGAATCCGATGCTTGTAGTTTGGAGCGGACAGCGGGGCAGCTTGTACCTCGAGAATTTTAAGACGGGAATTGCCCCGCGCCGGTTGATAAGCCGCTTATCGATACGGTGGCGATAGCCAAGACCGGCATCCATGTACTTCGAGCGCCACCCAAGCCGCAGTTTAACGAAACAACACGCTTCGGCTGGGAGCTTACTAGATTTAGGCCGAGTAGCAGAAAGGGCAGTGGGGTCTAACGATATAAACCCCAATTGCGCTGTCGTTCTGCGTCTTGTTATTGCACTCGTGACCGACTCGGCGAGGTCTTGGTATTGAGGTACCTGAACCAAAGTGGAGTTTTGCCAATCCAAGTTCTCCGGAATCTGCTGGCACGGCCCCACCTGAGTCACCTCCGGCCAAGCATTCCGAGTCTGAAGTTCTGAACAGCACCACAAGTGTCGATGCTGTGACTGTACTGGATTTGAACGCCTTCGCAAGACCATGTTCCTCGAGTGGTAGTCTGACCCATGTTCAACACCAGTTCGCCAGAACTTTCTGTGGACTCAATTCTCTGGACTTGATCTACACGACATAATTTCACCACCACCTGGAAACACCAACCCACACTTCGACATAATTCAATTCGAACCAACAAAGACGGCCAAATTCCCGTTCAGCCTCGTCTCAACTTTGTTCAACCGTACAATCGCGAGATTCTTCCCAAATGGCCTACCCCCAACCCACTCCAAAAGGGGCCTCCCTCCAAACCCAACCCCCCCCTAACAACAACAACAACAACAACGACGACGACGACACCCTCCCGCCCCTAACCGTCACCACCCTCACCACCCGCCCAGACAAGGCCGCCGCCCTCCGGCTCATAGCCGACAGCATCGCCCAGCAGCGGCAGCAGTCCGCCTTCGCCATCGCGACGCACCCGCTCCCGCTGGCCCTCCTGCTCGCCGCGCTCGCGGCCGTCTACCACTTCGCCTGGGCGTCCCAGACCCCCCGGGCCCGCGACGCGGGCACCGTCATGATGCTGGCCAGCGGCGCCATCACGACCTACCTGCTGGGCATCCGGCTGGTGACGGCGGGGTATCTGCGCGCGGCGGAGGCGGTGGGGTGGGATTTCCTGCGGGCCCCGCAGCGGCAGGAGGAGGAGGAGGAGGAGGATGTGGTGGTTGGGACGCGCTACGGGAGCGATTTGATCGGTGCGCTTGTTCTCCGGCTGGAGCGGCCCGTTCTCGATGGTTCGACGGAGCCCAAGGGTGTTATCCGTGCGTGGACGACCAAGATGCGGTACCGGGGGAAGGGGATTGGGGGGGATATGCTGCGCGAGGCGGTGCGTGTGGCTCGGGAGCGATTGGGGCCGGATGCGCGGGTGGAGTTTGCCAGCGACCATGCTAATGGGGTGAGGGTGTTGCCGGGAATCTTTGAGGGGCCAGTCCGGAAGAGCGAGCTTAGGGCGGCGAGGGCGCTGGAGAGGGTGCCGAAGGAGGGGAGGTGAAGCGATGAGAGGACGTTTAATAGGGATGGGGTGTTGGCTAGATAACGGGGGTGAAATGACTGTCCATCGCGAAGCAAATGTGGTCTTGACAGCCCTGTACTTTCGGGGGTTTGGCAGCGCCTTGTATTCATGTCCGGGAGGATAGTCTCCGGAAGCCCCCCAGCTGCCGCTATAACCTATATACTCGTCCTATGTGAGCCAGAGACGGAAGCCCAAATATCTGACAGACGGCTGAAACAAAGGAGGCTGTGACCTATACGCCGACCAAACTCAAAAGAGCAAAACAAATCCCAAACAAACCTTTAACCCTCAAAATTGCCATGCAAAGAGGGGCAAAAAGCCCGACCTGGAACATTTGAGAATCATCAATCTTCCAGATCCAGAGCAACCTGGCTGTGTTTCTTCTTCTTTATATGAGTATAAGTTTCCGGGTCGAAACCGTAAATCGGTTTCCCGATCCTCTTGAGTGCAAATATGACCTAGAGCCTCGTCAGCACACCTGGGATCGTCGACGGACGAGCGATGGGTCCTCGGACATCATTGACCGTGACGGTCTTCGCGTTGCGGTATTCCACGAAAGCGACGCAGTCGCGGAGAATCTAATGTAATCCACCCCGGTCAGAAACCAGTCGCAGGACCGCAGGCCAGAGGCAGTTCTGCCGAGACGTACCATGGTCAAGCGATCCTTCAGCGCAGATCGCGTATCGTCGTATATTTGGGCCGAAATCCGCTTCACCCCGCCTCGACGGGCAAGGCGCCTATTTCTCAAGTCAGCCTGATGTTCGATAGGACGAGCACAACGACCAAGGAAACGGGCCAAAACGTGAATCCCAGCCAAGTCGGAGCTGGCGAGGTCGTCTCAAAACACAAGTAGCAAGCGACTCGAAACGCAACCGTGGAGCCATGATCCTCAGATAGAGAGTTCAAAATATGTACCTAATGGCAGGTTTGGTAATCCCAAAGATAGTGTCCCTCAGAATTTTGCTATTTTCTTTACGTTAGCCTGCCGCGCGGCAATGAAGCGCATGGGGCATCAACTCACCGGTGGCGCTTCGTGCCGCTAGTGTTGACTGCTTTGCCTGCGACGCCCTGGCGCCGAAGTCCCCCGGGCCCGCCGCGATGCGTCATAGTAGGCAATGGCATGGCGACGGAAAGGCGGCCAATTTCGGATTTTTCTTAGTTGGAGAAAAATACTTCGGCTGAATGGTATGTACAGTAATGGCGGTGGTTCATAATGTCGTGCTGAATGCGCTGGGGAGTAAAGCGGGAAGTGGGGTTGGGGCTCAGAACGCTGCGGAAACAGCAGAGGGTCGAGACTCAAGAAGCCCAGAATATCAACAAATATCGGCTTTACATGCGGGGCTTCTAACTCGCTGGAGAATTCCATGGCAATACCAGGAAATCAATTCTGGCGAGTTGTTGAATTGAGCAATTAAATTAGTAAAGCTGTGTTATGCCTGCCCTATGTCCCATGTCCCTCCGTACGAACCACATATTATTCAGCGAAACTGTGCTCCGCGTCCCGTCCCAGCATCGCCAACCTCCCCAGGCCACTATCCCAACGCCAATCCTGACATCAACCTCTCACTTAGACTACCCAAAGCCTCCATGCCCACGGCTGAGGCGATTTGCCTATTCTGAAATGAAGGTCGCCTCGCTGAACACAAAGCCCTCTTCAGTAAGCTCCTGGTCGCCGATCTTGAGCTTCAGCGACAGCTTTGTCTTTTGTGGCGAGTACTAGTCCATGTTAGTCGACGACATTGATGTATGCGACGGGGTGACGGACCTGGTAGATGTATGGCTTCGTGCCTACAGTGCCAGCCACAAGCTTCTTCACGAAGCCCGGAACCTCGGCCATGACGTCGATCCTATCGAGTCTGTCCTCCAGGCCGCCCTCAACCACAGCCGTCACCGGCTTGCCGTCCTTGGTCTTACCAGCCCACGTGAACTTGACCTTCGTCGGCTCTGGCCAGTCGTTCACGCTGTCGCTCTTGGAGTCCAGATGCGTGGCATCGTTCTCACAGCCCCCCATGATGATCTCCCCGTCCTTGGCGATAACACCTACATTCACCACGGTCGAACCGTACGAGGGTGGTGTGGTGTACTGCATCAGGATGGCCGAGTACGTCGGGCCCTGGAAATCACAAAAGTTCCACTTGGCCGCGGCATGGTGCGGCTTCATTCCCTGCAGGGCATGGGAGAAGAATGCCTTGCCCTTGAAGTCGACAGGGCCTTTCTTGGTGGTGATGGTCCCCTCGGCGGCACATCTGGGCCAAAACGCGTGGCGCATGGTGCCCCAGGGGTTGGCCAGATCAGTGCCAAACAGCGTCTTGCCCGTTTTGCCAGCCACGAATCCTGGTGCAGTCCGCTTGACGGTCATGTTGACGATGGCGTTGTCGTCGCACATCGACTTGATTGTGTATGTGGATCCATCCGCGGAGAGTTCGATTGCGCACAGGTCATCGGCGTAGAAGGCTGTCTTGTCCTCGCTGAACTCGGGGACTTTCAGCGGTGTCGTGGACCAGAGGTGGGGTTCGGAGCCGTCCAGGTTGAAGATCTTGCAGTTGAACTGGCAGGTGGTGTGGATGCCGCTGCGGGACTGTCAGCGAATGGTGATTCGGGTAGGGGAATGCGGGTGGTGAAACGTACACCACGTTACTATAAATGACCTGGGCAAAGCCGAGCTGGCCACTGTCCGACATGAAATAGAAGGTCTGCGTCTCGACGCTGGTCGAGTCCATGACCTCCCATTTCATGTCGTCCCGAGTGAGCTCGGTAAACGGCGTCGTCTTTGCCTCCTCGCCGACCGACCTGATGGCCGTAGGGCCGTAGATGGGCTCCTGGGTGCCGGCGACATTGGCCAGCCTGAAGAGAGTCAAGTCAGACCATGAACGAGGAAGGTGGGGTGTTTTGGGCCGTCGGGCTCATACTGCTGCTGCGCCCACTTGAACATGATGGCGGTATGAAAATACCGAGTTCCAAAGGTATAAGAGCCACCAGCGGGTCAGAGAGCAAAGATCGGCGTATTTTTCTGCAAAAGAGTGTGCAGTTTGGGTTCCGAGTGCTTCACCGCTGTCGAGGGAAGCCCTCGAGTAAAAGAGATGGAGGGGAGCTCAACGCTAACACCATTCTTGGTGGCACTCAGAACGTCACTGGGTGCAGTGGGGCGTTGTCAACCCACTCGTGCTGCCACTCAAGTCATTCAGCGCACAGGGCATTCTTGGCAGGGGGGTGGTGCCTACCTTCCGGACTGTGGCGTAAGTACAGGTATGTAACCGCGTACCTGTGGCTGATGCACCGGTTTCTCAGAGCTCCGAAATTTTTGGCTTGCGTCCCGGGGCTTGTCAAGCGCGACAGCACCTCAGCTCCGGCGCCGCACTCTCGACTTCAGTTCCACACGACCGGGCACCCGATACGCTCTCCCTCCACCACGATCGTTTTCCCAAAGGCAGGCACATATCCACCGGGAAAATGTCCAAGGCACGCGCGGCTGGCGGAGTCGATCAAATCGTCAAGATCATCGTCGGAGCTGGCCAGGCAAGCCCCAGTCCTCCCGTCGGTCCGGCGCTGGGTAGCAAGGGTATCAAGTCCATGGACTTCTGCAAGGTGGGCAGCATATGAGAGGAAGGGGCGAGGGCACTGTGCGCTGATACACGCTTGCAGGAGTTCAATGCTCGGACACAGCACATCGTCGCCGGCACCCCGATGCCCGTCCGTGTCACCGTCAGGCCAGACAGGACATTCCACTTCGAGATCCGGACGCCGCAGACGTCGTGGCTCCTACTCAACGCAGCCGATGTTCCACCGGGCAAGAAGAACAAGAGGAGAGGGGCAAGTAACCCGGGCCAGGAGACGGTCGGGACAGTGAGCCTCAAGCACATCTACGAGATTGCCAAGATCAAGCAATCCGAACTCCGACTTTCCGGGCTGTCACTTGAAGGTCTCTGCCGGTCCATCATCTATCAAACCAAGTCGATTGGGATCAATGTTGTTCCTTGATGGGTTGTTGGCACCCAAGGGCGGGCTGGAACATGGGGCGTTACGGTTGTTTCTGAGGCGGTTCGGGCCGGGAGCATCGTCTGCCGATGTGAAGATCAAGAGGGTGTAGATACTCCCGGCGGCGCTGTACATTATATCATTGTATCATACCTGTCAATGGAGGAAAGATACCCAGCTGTCCGAGTTGGTTATTTCGGCAGAGGTTTGACATCAGTGGCCGCAGTCGTCTTACTGGAATGGCAACGGGGGGAGTTGTGACCACAAAAGACGAGACGGAACGAAACGGTGTTTTGGTGCGGTCGCGCGCCGCTCGGCAGTACGGGCTGGTTGGGGGTGACGGTTGCGGCGGGCAGAGGTGGCTTGGCAGAGGTCCGGTCGACCCGGGCTTTTCAGGTATGCCGAACCCCGAGCATCGGATCGCGCCCGGAATGAATCATACATACAGAATACATAGGTCTCGACATCCGAGCTGCACGTGTCAGGCAGCATTCTGCGGGCCGATAATGAATTGTCGACCTACCAGCCTACCTCCTACACACTAATCCGGCGAGCCGGACTTGATAATGGGGTCGTAGAACCCACCTTCCGCCTTCAGCGTTTCCACAGCGAGACTGCCAGCCGCGATTTCCCAAACAGTACCAGTTGTCAGGCGTCAAACGCCAGGGGCGGTCGCAGTGCCAACCCCACGAGTCATTGTTATCTCAAACAAACTCTACCATGCAACCTCATTGTTACAGGCTGTTCGATTCTCAAAGGAAAAAGCCTGTAATTACTCCGTAAGCTAGGGGACAGCTGGGGATCCACTTCATCGCCCGGGAATAATCGTCCCCGCCTCCGGCAGGGCATTTCGTTTCCAATCATCCAATGCATGTGTGTATGTAATCTGTACATTTCTATACCTGGGAAACCCCGGCTGCTGCGCGAATGCAACGCCTCCCGCAGATGTCAGGTAACCAACAATTCGTGTGCCGACTCCCTGCAGCAGGCACATGTACACTACATGTACCTGTCAGGTAAAAAGTGAGCCCCACCAACTTGGTCGCAACGGCGTCGCCGTCATCCTAGAGAGGATCCTAGACCGGGGGCACTGGTGCTTTTTCCGTCGTTTAGTTTGCACATTCTTCCTCACCTGTCATCATTCGCCCAGACTCGCTCCGGCGCCTTTTATTTTCTACAGCATTCCAGTCTCTGGCGTCTGCGTCAACATGGCGGCCAGCACCCGGGAACCAGAACCGGAGCTTCGGAAAGAAGGTAAGGAAAAACAGAAGTTGCCCCTCACTGTGACCCCCACGCAAACGGGAGTCTGGTTGCAGCGGTCGCAAGCGTTGTTTGCTGACTTTGGATTGGGAGGTCCAGGGTCGACGCGAACAGTGGCAGATGCTCAGAACGGACAGCAAGTCCAATCGCCTGCGGTGCGCTTCAAATCGACCATCGAAGAAATCTCCGCCAACGATGCGGCACCAACAAGCCACCCGCTCGCCGCCGCCGGCTCCTTCGGAGAACCGGGTCAGGTCACTCCCGAGCAGATCCGCGATCTTGCCGACAGGCTGAGGACCTGCCCGCTTCAAGAACGGAGAATGAACATTTTCTCATATGAGCCCGTCTCACTGCCGGTATCGAGAGTATGTGCCCTCTTTTTCCCCGGCCGGATTTGTCGGGCCGTCCGCCAGCGGTGATGACATAGTTGGGACCGGTTTGGTTTTCTTTGTTGTGTTTTGGGCCGCGAACTGGGAGCAGTCTCCTACCTGTGTGCTTTAGCTGTACCGGCACTAACCCGTCGCCTCCCAGACTGCATCTCGCGACGATGAATCCCGGGAACCCAGTCGTCAACCAACCCAAAGCTCGGCGCGCCACGGCTCACCTCGTCTAAAGCCCAGTACACGGAGTTCTGACATGCATTCGCCGCCGCTGACGCCGGCTGGGACGGGGACTACCGAGGGAGGATCGAGGCGCGAACAACCTGGCGCCCATGATCGGGTAGGTCGTGCTCCCGATATCATCACGCCTCAGGATTCAACCAATGAGCCATCGTCGCCTGGTTCTGCGCGTCTGTCTGTCCCCCAAATATCGGCCGATCGCGATCGGGTCGGGCGGAGGCCCGCGACTTCCGACGGGAGAGAACAAACGCAACCCACAGTCGGCGGCCACCGCAGGGGTCTGTTCTCAGTTGGCGCCGCAAGCGGCTCGAACTCACCCGCCAGTTCGGTACCGCCGTCCCGCGACAGCAGTCCAGCGAGAGGGGCCGCCGCCTCGCTCTTCTACACCCGCCACGTTCCGCCGCCAGGAGACGTGGACGACCCGTATGCCGCACATAAGCGACAAGCACAGAAGGGCATTGATTCCCGCTTCATCTTTTCGAGGAAGAAGAAGGCAGGCTTGGCCTCTCCCAGCGCGTCGACCCTTAGTCTTCCCAGAACCTTGGGAGATAGACGCCAGACGGATGAGACCATTCCCCGCAGCAAGAACAGCTCGATGGTGGACCTGAAACGCTTCTTTAAATTGGGCTCCAGCGGCAAGGTGAAACGAACGGCATCGCCAGCCTCGTCGATCAGATCTGGAACCAAGACCCCGCCGGGTGTCAGGTCGGCACAGATGCCGTTCGGCGACGACCACGGCCTCTCGTCCAAGTACGGGAAGCTGGGCAGGGTCCTGGGCGCTGGTGCGGGCGGGTCTGTGAGGCTGATGAAGCGTCCCGAGGACGGTGTGGTTTTCGCCGTGAAGGAGTTCCGCCCGCGGCACTCGTACGAAACGGAGCGCGAGTATGTCAAGAAGCTCACGGCCGAGTATTGCATGGGTTCTTCCCTCCACCACGGCAACATCATCGAGACGCTCGATATCGTTCAGGAGAAGGGCAAGTGGTATGAGGTGATGGAGTACGCTCCATTCGACCTTTTCGCCATTGTCATGACGGGCAAGATGAGCCGTGAAGAAGTCAGCTGCGCCTTTTTGCAGATCCTCAGCGGTGTTACATACCTCCACAGCATGGGCCTGGCGCATCGGGACCTCAAGCTCGATAACGTGGTGGTCAGCGAGCACGGGATCATGAAGATCATCGATTTTGGCAGCTCCCACGTCTTCCGATACCCGTTCGAGAACGGCATTGTCCATGCCTCCGGTACGTGACCAATCGCAAGGCATCCGCGGCGCAAGTGCTTACCATCATCACAGGCATCGTCGGCTCAGACCCCTACCTCGCGCCCGAAGTCTACGACGAAAAGAAATACGACCCGCAGGCAGTCGACATCTGGTCACTGGCCATCATCTACTGCTGCATGACCCTCCGCCGCTTCCCCTGGAAGCTCCCGCGCCTCTCGGACAACTCATACAAGCTGTTCGCCGCGGACCCGACACCAGGCCACGACCCCAAGAAACTCCTCCCGCACTCGGTCTCCACGACGGCACTCGACGAAACCACCGCCCGGGATTTCGACCGCCAGAGTCTCCGCAAGGAGGCGGTGGCCGAAAAGCCGGCGCCGCGCCAGGAAGCCTCCAAGCCGTCAGCATCCTCCACCACCCTGCCCCAAAGCCACGACGGCGCCACCCCGCGCCCGCCGTCGCAGCCCGCGGGCGAAAAGAAGGAGGTCATCCGCGGCCCGTGGCGCATTCTCCGGCTGCTGCCCCGCGAGAGCAGGCATGTCATTGGACGCATGCTGGATCTGGACCCCAAGAAGCGGGCCAAGATGAGTGAGATCCTGGATGATCTGTGGGTGTCGAACACCATCATCTGCCGCCAGGAGGGCGGGTCGGTCATCAGTGCGGATGACCATACGCACGTGCTGGAGCCGCCGGCTCCGCCGCCGGGGAAGTGAGGAGGTGGTGATGGGTTCGTTCGGCGGGATGGGTGAGTTTGGGCGGGCGGGTTGGGATTTACACGCTTATCTAATTTGTCAAACATGGCGCGGTCTTTCGTTCTTGGGGTGTAGGATATGAGGATGGGGGGGGCGCCATTTGTGTGCGGATCTTTCGGTGTGTTTCAAGCGATATTTGCTTGTCTGTTGGGACGGGAGGGTAAGCGGGCGCATTTAGACTGGGCGTTCATCAAAACTTTGCCATGGTGCCTCACTGGCTTGGAGACTGGTATCGTAGAGTATGTAGCAGATTTTACCGGGGTAGTATGATACATAGTCAATAGATCTGCAAATTGTTGCGGCCCGAGTCTATGACAATTACCTAGGTAGGAGGTGCACTACGCACAATACGGATACTGTAACCGTACTCCGTACTGTCGTTGGGTTGCACCAGGAACTCGACTGCCGCCGCCACCCCGGCTTCCTTGGCCAATCATGTCAGCCAACGCTATCCAAATAGTTATGGCCCAACCACCTCGGCGTGGAGAAACGAGCGGTCCGACGCCAATTGGCCGCCGGCCCGGGGGGTCCAGTAAAAATTTGGCGACATTCTAGACGAGTTTAGAAGCTCGCCAGGCCGTGATCCGCTTTGCTCGCCGATTGAAAACGGAGCTCCCTTCTTGCATCCTTCTTCCCCCATCCTTCCTCCTCCGCGAACCACCAAGACTCGTATACCCACCGCATAACCTGATCCATCTCCGCTGCACGCAACGCACCACTCGATCAAAATGGTGAGTTGCCGTTTTATCCCGTTCCTCATGTGCAGGCCGAGCTCGCGGGCTCGGACACGGGGCACGGCGGCGCGAAGCTTCAGCTTCCCCAAAAACAAACCCGGTTGCTGCGCCGCCCGGTTCTTCCTTTCCTTCCGTCCGGCCATCGATCGACCGGTCGGCAGCACGACGTAACCGTTTCTTTCTTTGGCTAACCGTCGTCGTCCGCACCCACCAGGCCACCACGCTCCGCTCCATCAAGTCCCTCGTCCCGCTCCTCGACCGCGTGCTCGTGCAGCGCGTCAAGGCCGAGGCCAAGACGGCCAGCGGCATCTTCCTGCCCGAGTCGTCGGTCAAGGAGCTCAACGAGGCCAAGGTGCTGGCGGTCGGGCCCGGCGGCCTCAACAAGGACGGCCAGCGCGTGCCCATGGGCGTCGCGGCCGGCGACAAGGTCCTGATTCCGCAGGTATGTGAGAGAAGGTCGATGTCGTGCCGTGCCATGCCGTGTCGTGTCTGTGGTGGGGATGGATGGCATGGCATGGCATGGCATGGCATGGGATGAGATGCGATGGTATGGGTTGCTGACGCGGGAACTGCAGTACGGCGGATCGCCGGTCAAGGTCGGCGAGGAGGAGTTCCACCTCTTCCGGGACAGCGAGTAAGTGCCCCGACGACTGATTGGCGGTGTGACGCGGTGCGGTGCTGACATGGGGTTTGTGCGGCAGGATCCTGGCCAAGATCAACGAGTAGAGCGGAAAAGGACCCCGGAGAGAGATACCCACGAAGCAACGAATGTGTACTATATAATGTATTAAAATACAACAAGCCATGTACAGGACCTCGGAGGGCGGATGCTGGGCGGCTGCGCGCGGCAGTGTAATATCGGTGACTGGCACTCTCGGATCAATGGTTCTGCTTGCGTTTTCCATGCTGGGCGGGCGCTGGGCTGAAGGAATAAACTCATCTCCACTCCCCCGGTGTCGGTGCTACTGATTTGCTGCGAGGTTGCGTGTCTGGCTCGGTTGGCAGTCCGTCCGAGGAGCACGGCATCACGGTGTTCGCCATTCCAGCTGGGCCGCCCCAGACTGCAGTGCAGCTCCTGTCTCCATCTCTGGCCGTCTCCAACCAGGGTGGAGATGGTGAAACAAGCGGCGGCCCCACGAACCATGGCCATTGGCTGCCGATCCCCGACGGTCTTTCCCGGCTCGCGCTCCGACATGCAGGGGGCGTTTGTCCCGAGCCCTGGGGAACGTCGCACAAACCGGTTCCTCGTCAGGGGTGGACGGCGGCTCAATCTCAAACCGTGGCCGGCGGTACCAGCGTGCGAGCAGCGCCGTGTTGTTCGCTGGCCCTGGTGGCGCGTAGGCGTCGACTGTCGGTTGGAAGATCCCGAGTAGAGTGGTGGGACAGATGACGGGGCGGGCATGGAGAACCCCGGTGGTGTCGCCGTCTGGGACTGGCTGTGCTTGGCGTTCTTTGACGGGTTTGGGGTTCTGATTAAAGGGGCCAATCGCCGCCGTTTGCTCCAGTCGCGAGAACAACCACCTTTTGTATTTATTGTGTTGGTTCCCGGTGCCGGGTGCCTGCTTTGTGTCCTCGGCCTCGTCCGTCTGTCACTTCAAGAGGCAGGCGCTGGATCTGGATCTGGATCAGACCCTCATTCATTCACATTCACATTCACGACCTCATCGTCCTGTCACTCCCTTCGCTTTTCCGTATCCCGAGTCTTCGGTTATATTCTTATCACCCCCAACCGGCGCCTCGGACCGACATTTCTTTGATACCACTCCGGGCTGGCCCGCATACTCTGGACAGGATGCGCTTCCCGATTCTCTTCACCGTCGGTCTGGCGACCGCCTTCGCCCCGCTGTCGACAGCCCACACTGTCTTCACCACCCTCTTTGTCAACGACGTCAACCAGGGCGACGGAACCTGCATCCGCATGCCCCGGGACGGCAATGTCTGCACGCATCCCATCGCCGGCCTCGACAGCCCGGACATGGCCTGTGGTCCGTTGACGACCCCCCCCC
>MU853433.1:236327-250767 GCA_033297235.1 Trichocladium antarcticum | reverse complement strand
GGAAGGGGGATGGGGAGGGTGCGGCGGTGGCGTCGTCGAGTGCTCCGGCGACGGCGACGGCGACCAGGGGCTGTGGCCGGCGCAGGCGTGCGCGGCGGCGGCGGGGGGAGTGAGGGCGGGCGACTCGGTTCGATTCTTGCGGGGCGGGGCATGCCCCTGCTGCCGTTCTTCGCTTCTCGCTGGGCCCAGCGCCCGGCATTCTTTGGTTCCTTCATCCTGGCTGGGCCACCGCCACTTTTGACGATTCAGTATCCCTACCGAGACAGTCAGGCCAGGCAGTGCAAACAGCATCCTCTGGGCAGGAAAGGATGTGTTGTTGCGTACTGCAAGTAGCTGATGCGCACTATTGAGCAGTGTATTTCGCAGCTATCTAAGAGAGACTGTGGCTCTTTGACCGGAGAATCTTACCACCACGCTACTGCAATATTGCGCCAATGACCCAGATCCTTTGCATTTGCAACCTGCTCCCCGAAGCCGGTGTATATGCCTCCCCAGCAAATCCCATGTATCAGACCTCCACCCGCCACCCGACAGACTCCTGAACCCCATATGTCGGAAACACCAGCCAGCAGCAAAAGCAAATTATCCACACGACAAACCAGCAACGATACACCGCATCAAGCAAGCAATTTCAGGATATCCCCCATCCGCGTCTCCCTCGTCTTCTTCTCCCCCTTCTTCTCCTGAAACGCCTTGTTGACAAGCTCCCGCTTCTCGCTCTGGATGTCGAGCACGCGCTCCTCGACGGTGCCCTCCATGACCAGCCGCCACACCGTCGTCGGCCGCGTCTGGCCGAGACGGTGGACGCGGTCCACGGCCTGGTCCTCGATGGCCGGCGCCCACCAGCTGTCGGCGAGGACGACCGTGTCGGCCGAGACGAGGTTCAGGCCGACGCTGCACACGGCCAGGCTGGCCAGCATGATGCGCGTCGACGGGTCGTGGTCGAGCGACTGGATCGCCGCATCGCGCTGCCTGGTGTTCAAGCTGCCGTCGACCCGAGTGTACGTGTACCCGGCTTCGTCCAGTTGGCGCTGGATCACCGTCAGAAACGACGTCCACTGCGAGAAGATGATGACCTTGGACCCGTCATTCTTGAGCGTGGCCTGCAGGATCTTGAGGAGGGCCTCCGTCTTGGAGCTCTTGGTTTCCGGGTCCAGGAGCGCCTCTTCCTCCTGGGCCGACCGCTCTGGCGCCGGCTCAATCAACTGTTCGGGAGAGAGCAGCGCGACACGACACAGCGGGCATTTCTCCTGGATAGAAATCACCTTGGAGATGCACGGGCGGCAGAAGACGTGCTTGCAGTGCGTGATCACCGGGCTGGTCATGAGATCGAAGCACACAGGGCACTCCTCCTGGCTCTCTATGACAAGCTGGAGCGCCTGTTGCAGGAGCGCGCAATTCTCGGGCGTGAGCTGAACCACGTCTTGCTCATCGAGCAGTTTCAGCAAATCGGCAATGCGCTCCTTGCACAGCGTCCAGTGGTTGCATCTGTGCTGGTCAGCAGGCTGCAGTCCGGTTCTGGAAAGGGCAGGGCACGCACGTCTGGCGAAGGCGGAGAAGCCTCTCCAACACTCCCTGGAATCTGCCCTTTTGGCCGTTCCTCGAGTTGCTTTGGAACTCCTGGAGCGCACCCTGAGCCTCGGACAGCAGGGCCTCGTACTTCTTCTCCTCGTCGGGCCAGAAGGTGATGCGGTGGATGTACTCGGTCTATGGCGGAAGTTTGAGGTCGACGAACTTCATGTCCTTTCGGCGGCGCAGGCAGAGATCCTTCATGAGAGACTGTAAGAGGGCCTGGGCGCGTCTCCCACCAACTGCAAGCGGTCGCGCAATCACCGTGTTGAACACGTCAGACTGCTCGATGCCACCGGTGATCCGAAGGAACTTGAGGAGCGAGTGAAGGTCCCGGATGTTGTTGACGCTAACACGTCGGCGTCAGCTTGTCAACTGAAAAGGGGGGCACGGCGGAACTCACATTGGTGTTCCGGTGAGGACCCATCTTGACTGCGCGTTCAACTTGCAAGCAGCCTCGGCCGCCTTCGTTTTGGCGTTGCGGATCGTGTGGCCTTCATCCAAAACCACGCGGCGCCAATTCACCTTGGACAGGGCACCGCCGTTCGCTTCGCTGCTCAAGGTGCCGTAGCTTGTGATGACGACTCGGAACCCTTCCAACGACTTGACGGCAGTCTGCCGGGCGGCGCCATGATAGATGGCCACGCTGGGCGCATGTCCATCAAGAACATGGCGCTGGATCTGCTGCTCCCAGTTACTCATCACCCCCACGGGGGCGACGATCAGCGTGCTACCTGGACCGCCGGCCATGATCAAGCTGATGATTTGAAGTGTCTTGCCTAGACCCATGTCGTCGGCTAGAATGCCGCCGGATAAGAGACGGGGGGCGGCCGTGATGGTAAAGTTGGTAGCGATATTGAAATACCGGCCTTGGGCATCACGCCTCCATAGCTGAGTGGAGTCTGAAGAGCCCGGCTCCGGGAAAGCCGGCTTCTCCCGGGACATCAGCCAGGCGAGACCCTGGAGCTGATACGGCAGCAATGTGGCCCCCAGTCCATCGGGCTGCTTCGCCTGGGGCATCTTGGAAAGCTGGTCTTCGTCCATTGCCAAAGTCTGGACAATATCCCCCTCGGCACGGAAGTTCACAGCCTGACTGGCTTGGGCAAGCTGCGCCAGGGACGACGCCTCAGGCTTGCCGCTTGGGAGGCCCGCGGTCCCTCTGCCGCTTCGCAAGCCCATCGCTTGCCGCTGCTGGTCGTTATCTTTCCGCGTCTGCATGAGCTGGCCGGCCTTAACGAGCCTGTCGTTCTTGAGGCGCTCCTCGAGGCGCGGCCGCTCGAGCGCATTGCTGGTGCCGTAGATGAAGATGCGGATGGGACAATCGTAGAAGTCCTTCTCGCCGGTAAGCACGGCCTCGATAGCGCAATCACCGCCGTCCTAGTGGGTGTGGGGTGTGAGCGATTCTGGCCAAGTGACGGCGCCGTGCCGACTCACAATGTACGGGGCGAGCTTCGCCGCTACGGTTCTTGGGATGTGTCCAATCTGCCTCCCGAGCACATTGTCTACCCGGATCGCATTCCCGTCGTATTGATTGGATGGGTCTCGTTTGCAGACAACGACTTCACCCGTTGTCGCCATACCGGTATAGTAGCGCACCCCCACGATCTTGCTCTCTACCGGCCGTCAGCCTTGGCGTGCCAGCGGCGATGGGACACAGCCATACCTAGAGAGCCGTACAGTTCGAGCGACGGCCCATCGTCGTTCTGGGTGAGGTCCTGTGAGAAGGGTTCGGCATCCTCAAATTGGCGCGGCAGCCGCTGCATGGTAGAGGCGGACGGGACTGCAATTGAGGTCTGGCTAGACCCCGGTGCCGATGGCTGCGAAGCCGGATAAGACGAGGCAGGATGCCGCGCGGATTTGGCGGCGCGGGCCGTCACATCTCCCGCCAAGTCGGCGGCGCGCGGCCGTTTTGACTGATGCGCCATCGTGAATGTGATTGAGGCGTGTTGCGGTTGCGTTCCACAGGCTGCGTGCGCAAAGGGAACGACTGCTGATAAGTGGACCGCCACGCGAGTTGAGGTGACATGGGTCGAAAATGGAGAACCTGGAGGAAGCACAAACGCGAAACCCCCGGTCTGGCGATGCGTGAGCACGTGATGATAGCGACCCCGCAAGTGCAACCAACCCAAATTCCGGGCACTCGTATCTGCTCATCCGGCTTGGCTCGGACTTGCTCGAACAAGAAACAGTTCATGTAACTTCAAACGAAGAGTCTAGGTAGGTACCTAGTTGTCCCCGAGAAAATAATCTCCTGCTTGTTCCTCTTTCTTGTTATTTTCCCCTCTCTCCCGTTTCTATCTGATGCTCCTTCTACATCTCAACTACTCGTCGGGGCTACAAAATCGTCTTCCGACCCAACACTCTGCTTCAAGCAGCCCCGACGAGCCGAGCACCACTAATTTACTGAGCAAAATAGTCAGGTAGGGTTCGAACATTTTGACATTAAAAGAGACAGCCTATTTTCCTATTCCAGGTCTGTTACAGAGTACAACTTCCAGCCTCGCCTTGTCGCTCACTTGCCACCAAGGATGCCGCCCAGGATCCCACCCCCCTTCTTGCCGCTCTTTAGGCTCTTGCTGAAGGAACCGAGACCCAAGCCCTCGAGGACGCGGTTCAGCCCCAGCGTCCCGAGCAAGCCATCGACGAGGCCACCCAGTCCGAGACCGCTCAGCTAAACAACCAGTCAGCATACTCACTGAAATCGAAACGAGGAAAGACTCACCAGTCGGCCCACAAGGTTGAGCACACCACTCAACAGCAACCCGACGGCCGCCAAAATCTGGAACAGCGGCTCGTTCAGCAGGCCCCAGAGCGGGTTCAGCCCCTTCTTGGCGTGCGGCATGCCCTCGAGCTTCTTCTTGGCGTTCTCGATGCACGTCGTGACATCGCCCGTCAGCTCCTTGAGCACGTCGGCGAGGTGGTACTCCTCCGGCGTCGCCTCGCGCGATGCCGTCGCGTGCTTGGCCTTGGCCGCGAGCTTGCCCGTGGGATCGAGGCCCTTGATGATGCCCTTGCATTCGTTGAGAATGCGCCCGCCCTCCTCGATCAACGGCCGGACCTCTTGGACCAGCGCCTCCTCGTCGCGCTCGTCCTCGGGGGTCGCCTCGGCCCGGTCGATTTTCTGCTGCTGTGTCAGTGGAAAGTCGGACAGACATGAGAGTTGGAGTTACTGACCTCGGTGATCATCTTGCAGATGGGCCGGATGTTGTCGAGGCACTGTTCGATGCAAGCAGCCATCTGGATGGCGATCTTCTTATCTTCGGCCGCCTGCTCTCGCTTCTCCCTTTCCTCGGCCGTCTCCTCGGGCGGCGCCTCCTCTTCGGGAATGTCTTCGAGGAGAGACACGTGGCCGACCGTCACGCCCTTGTAGTCCACCACATCACCGTCGTCGTCGATCTCCTTACCGATGCACACATTCAGGTCTCCAGAAGTGAGCTTGCCGATGATGTTGCCGTCCTCGTCCACCACCTCACCCTGCCGGTTGACCTTGCGGCCGCTCAGGGGGTTCTTCTTCCTCTCCACCTCCTCCGGCTCCCAGCGCTCCGCCTTGCCGATGACGTTTCCGTTCTTGTCCACGACGTCGCCGTCATCGTCAACCGGCCGCCCGAACAGGACTTTCCCGTCGCCCTTGACCAGTCGGCCAACGATGTCTCCGGCCGGCGTGACCACGGTGCCGTCCTTGGCAACCGTGCAGCCCTCGAGCTCGGCGAAGGGACCCTCCTTCATGCCCTCGCGCTCGCCCTCGGAGACAAGCTCGGCCCTGCCCAGGATGTCGCCGCTTTCGCTGAGGATGTTGCCGTTCTTGTCCGACATGCGGCCGACAAGTCGCTTCGCATCGCCCTCCACAACGCGGCCCCAGATCGCACCGTTGCCGTCCACCAGATACCCGGCCTTGTTCACGCGCTTCCCGGCGAGGGCAGAATTGTCGACCTCCTCCTCCTCCGGCTCCGGCTCCGGCTCCCAACGAACCGCTTTGCCAATGACATTGCCCGCCGTGTCCAAGATATCGCCGTCGGGGTCCACAGTCTTACCGTGCAAGACCTTGATATCACCCTCGATAACCTTGCCGATCTGGTCCCCCTCGAAGGCGACCATGCCGTCCTTGTCGACGACGGCATCGGGGAAGCTCTCGAACGGCCGGCCCTTCTTGGAGAGCGTTTCCCGCTCGTCGTCAGGGAGGAGCTCGGCCTTGCCCAGGATCTCGCCGCTTTCGCTAAGGATGTTGCCGTTCTTGTCCGAGACCCTGCCAATCATGCGTTTGACTTCACCCTCAACAACGCGGCCGAAAATAACTCCAGAGGGATCGACGAGGTTTCCGGCCTTGTTCACGCGCTTCCCGGCGAGGGCAGAATTGTCGACCTCCTCTACTTCAGGCTCCGGCTCCGGCTCCCACCGCTCAGCCTTTCCGATAACGTTGCCCCCCTTATCGAGGATGTCTCCGTCGGCGTCGACATGCTTGCCGTGCAAGACCTTGAGGTCGCCCTCGACAACCTTGCCAACCAGGTCCCCGTTGAACGCGACCATACCATCCTTATCGACGATAGCATCCGGGAAGTTCTCGAAAGGCCGGCTCTTCCTGGACAGCTCTTCCCGCTCGTGTTCAGGGAGGAGCTCAGCCTTGCCGACGATCTCACCGCTCTCGCTCAGGATGTTGCCGTTCTTATCCGAAACTCTGCCGACTATATGCTCGACCTCGCCCTCGATAACACGGCCAAAAATAACTCCAGAAGAATCGACGAGGTTTCCGGCTTTGTTGACGCGCTTGCCTGCCAGGATGGACTGATCGATCTCCGGCTCGGGCTCGGCCTCGGGCTCGGCCTCGGGTTCCCACCGCTCAGCCTTTCCGATAACGTTGCCGCCCTTGTCGAGGATGTCTCCATCGGGATCGACAGTCTTGCCGCGCAACACCTTGAGTTCGCCCTCGACGACCTTGCCGACCTGCTCACCATCCGACACGACGAACCCTTCCTTGTCGACAACGGCGTCAGGGAAGCTTTCGAAGGGCTTGCTCTCCTTCAGCAACTCCTTGAGCTCGTCTTCGGGGAAGGGCTCGGCCTGGCCGACGACCTTGCCGTTGGTGTTCCAGATCTTGCCCTCCTCGTCGACCTTGCTGCCGACAATGTGCTTCAGGACGCCTTCGGTCACGCGGCCGACGACTTTGCCGTCTTCGGTAACGATGTTGCCGCCCTTGTTGACGGTGCCGTCCTTGAGGATGGTGAAATCGACGGGCTGCTCCTCTTCGGCGGCGGCGGCGGCTTCGGAGCCTTCTTCGACTTTCTGGGAAGAGGTCTCTTCCTCAGGCTCGGGAGTCGCCTTCTCTTCGGCCTCGGCGGCCTTCTGTTCCGTCTCAGAAGTGGTCTTGTCAATCTCCGGGGCGGCCTCGGAGCCTTCGTCAACTTTCTGGGAAGTGGCCTTCTCAATCTCGGGGGCGGCCTCGGAGCCTTCGAGTTTCTGGGAAGTGGCCTTTTCAATCTCGGGGGCGGCCTCGGAGCCTTCGAGTTTCTGGGAAGTGGCCTTCTCAATCTCAGGGACACCCTTTCCGGTCGTCGACTTGCCAGAGACCGTCTTGGCCTGCTCCTGGCCCTCACTCAGCGCCTCTTCACCCTCCTCAATCTCAGGCGCCTGCGACTCCTCCTCCTCCGCCTCCTCCTCTGGCGGCGGCGCAGCAGACTTGGCCGACTTGGCCGACTTCTTCGAGGGCACAGCAGCCAGATTCTTCTTGGCCGTCTTGAGGAACGAGTCGCGCGCGTCGTCGGTGGGCTGGTTCTCCGAGGCCTGGTCGAAGGCGCGCTTGGCCTGCTCGGTCAGCTTGCCGGAGTCGCTGGGGCTCTCCATCTCCTCGGCGGCCGTCTTGGTCTCTTCCTCCAGCTCCGACACCTCCTTGGCCGGGGCCCCCTCCTCCTTCTCTTCCTCTCCCTCTCCCTCTCCCTCTCCCTCTTGCTCTTTCTCTCCCTCCTCCTCCTCCTCCTCCTCCTCCTCCCCCTCCTCCTCCCCCTCAACAACCTTCAACTCATTGTCCTGCATCTTGATCGCCTCCTCCCCGCCCTCCTCAGGCGACGGCGTCGCGGGCTTCTTCGCCGCCTTCACCTTCTTCCCCTTGCCCTTGCCCTCGCCCTCGCCCTCGGCGGCCGCCGCAGGCCCCTTCTTTGCCAGCGAAGACGGCGCATCCCCCGTGTGCGTGTACTCGCCGCCCTCCTGCTCGGCCGGCGGCGGCTGCTGCTCCAGGCTGCTGCCGAGGTCCTTGGGGTGCACCGACGGCGAGCGCGGCGTGTTGGACGCGCCCGCGGCCGTGCCCGCGGCCGTGCCCTTCTTGGGCCAGGCGCCCGGCGGGACGATCTTCTGGCCGGCCTTGTGGCCGCTCTTGGGCTGGTCTGTTGCTTGCTTGGCCTGGGCCTGCTGCGCGGCTCTTTGGGCGTTGGTCGGCATGGTGGGCGTGGTGCGGTGTGGGGGGTGGAGATGTGGTTTGTTTGACAGGGGTTGTGTGGTGTGATGGGGGCCTTTGGGTGGTCGTGGATTTCGTGTGATGGGCGGCGTGCTGAGTTGGCGAGTGCGGTATTGGTGCGCTTGGAAAATAGGGTGGAATGCAAAAGGGGCTTGTTTGTTTGTGGTAGGTAAGTTGGGTATCAGTGGGTTGAGATCGAGAGTGTGCAATGTTCGGTTTTGTTTCTTGTACTGCTACTTCTCCAATCATCCAGCTCTTTTATGCGCATCCCATGTTCTTAATGGCTGGACTGACGCCAGGCCCGCTCGTTGGAGGTTCTCTCTGTCCATGGACAAATTCGCCTTCTTCGCGCGTCATTCCAGGGAGGTTACGTCACGAAACGGGAGTTTTGGTGTTTTGGTGCGTATGCCCATGGTCAACCATCCTGGGTGTTTTTGCTCACCTTGGTGGCTCTGTTGAGTGGTGACTTCATATGTGCCCACTCCCCGCGGAGGGCTACTTGGCGGAATGGAATACCGGTAACTGGGCCTCTGAAACAACCAACCCCCCTCCGCCCTGCGCCACTTACATACGCGTTCATGCCATGCTTCTTTGACGAGTAATTGGCCAATCATGTTACTCATGGGGAGTATTATCCATTCCGTCTTGAATATCGTCCTGCCGTTTTGTCTCTATGTGGGGAGGAAGGGGGGTGAAGGAGGATAGTGGAGCAAAGGATCCGGAGAGAAAGGGCGGGGTGAGATCGAGAAGTGTACACAGTCTCGGTCCGGTCCAGACGTCATATGGGGATTGTGTATTGCTGATTTTCTGTGGACTCTCTCTCTCTCTCCAGCCCGCCCGACCGTTCCCAAAACCTGCTTTGCCGGGCCAACATTCGCCGTTTTCTTTTCTTCTGCATCCACCTCATGTGTCGGTTCATCCGCCGTTGTTGGGTGGTCGAGTCTCGCTTTGTTGGACGGTCGAGTGAGTTTGGAGTCTCGTCCCATGGACTCCACACTACTATCGCATTACACCGTCGTCGGAACGGTCCGAGTCTTCCAAGCCAAGTACAAGCAAGGTCACGCAAATGTCACAGCTCCCGGCCGTCGTACCACCATTACACTTTTCGCCGTCATACTGGCTACGAAAACGAGATGTGCGGTGTGGTCTGCTGACCGTTGAAGACGGTCGGGATCCGGATTGTGAGCTGTATTCCTTCTCTTGTCGACTTGACGTCCAAGAAAATATCGGACGGGCTATCGTTTGGATTCTCCTTCCTCCACTCTTGGGCGTTTTGTCTCCTTTCTTCCTCTGTGCGCCGCGGTCGCGGCTGACCGTCGCTAGTTGACTGCTCTGGCTCCTGTTCCTGTTTTTGCTCCTGCTCCTGCTCCTGCTCTTGCTCCTGCTCTTGCTGCTGCCCGTCTCGGGGCGCTTCCGTCTGCGGCGCATCCTGGGGTAGTTTAGCCTGCTGCGCAGCTGGAGCCGATCCGCTCTTCTGCTGTGCACGCTCGCGGGCCTCCCGCTCCTCTCTTTCCTTGCGATGGAGCGGGTTGTTGTTGTCGTGAAACCTGCCGACGACCTTCCCGTCCGTGTCGAGGATGTTGCCCTCCTGGTCCACCATGAGAGAGCTGCGCGCCCTCCCCATCAGATCGAACAGGCTGCGCGGCGGTCCGGTTGGCGGCCCTTGCGCCTTCCCCAGCTCGATGTCGGCGACATATCCCAGGAGTTCCCTGCTGTCGCCCAGGATATCGCCTCGATTATTGGATACCTTGCGGCCCACAATCGAGGGCAGGTCGCCGCCGGCGCGTGCAAGAACCTGGCCAGTCTTTTCGTCGACGATGTCCCCGTCGCTGTCTACCTCTCTCCCCACAAGTAAATCGCCGACAAATGGTGGGATGTCTGGCCGACCGGCTGATGATACTTGTATCCCGGGCGATACTGGTGGAATGCTCCCAATTTCCGGGATGGGTGCAACGTAAGCTGGACTTTTTGGGCGTCCGGGGCCTTGTTCCTGCTGCTGGGTGTCTGCTTGTTCCGAGTCGCTCTCAATTCCCTGTCTGTCGCCCGTGGCGTCCTTCTCCGGCTCCTGGCGTGCGGAACGCTCAGACCGATGCTCGGATGCCATGCGAACTTGGTTTCCTTTTGCCGTGCCCCGTTTTCTATTCAGATCCTGGTCCCGATGGCGCGGCGAGGCCAAAGTCTTTGGCTTTCTGGGGGTGTCTGCTGGTCTCGGTGAGAAAAGCTGCGTCGCAGTGGCTATTTTGGAGTTGAGTTTGGCCAACATGAATTCAACCGCCTGGCGCAAGAAAGCAAGCAACGT
This sequence comes from Trichocladium antarcticum, assembly GCA_033297235.1. Taxonomy (NCBI): domain Eukaryota; kingdom Fungi; phylum Ascomycota; class Sordariomycetes; order Sordariales; family Chaetomiaceae; genus Trichocladium; species Trichocladium antarcticum. The sequence goes on along the minus strand of MU853433.1, from coordinate 240,457 downwards.
AGAAGGGTTTCGGATGTCTGTATGTGCTGATAGCTTCAAACCGCGATTAAGCCTGGGCCAAGAGTCGTTGGGCGGAGGTGCTGTGGAGCTGAAGGTAAGGGTGGGTGAGGGGTACATACATATGATGTCATACACGGAACTGAGCAGGGGTTGCCTTGAGCAGGGGCGCGATGTTGGCCCAGCCACTCATTTTACTCCGTACTGGTCACCAAAACTCCACTCACAACCTCATCAACCTACGCTTAACCAAACCCCTGGATCGGCATCGTCAGATTGCCGAGTAACTTCACGTCCGTCTACTGATCTAGAATCCCTGGCTGCCCAGTCTCTCTCTCCGACATTTGCGACGCCAATCACCGAAAAAAAGCAGCGTTTAGGATTTTAAGTGGCATTGCTCTGAGACGAGCAAAACTGGTATTGTGCGGTGTCTTCTGCGCCATGTCGGAAGCCCCCCCGAAAAGAAATCGCATGCCCATTCGCCAACTAACATGACCCGTTCGTTGATTGCACCAAGACAAATGACAACGCAAACCCGCCCTATATCCCGACTCCATAACCCCAATTTCATGGACAACATCTAACAAGCCCATGCGGACTCTTTGACCAGACGCTACTAACTTTAGTTCCTAAAGAATTAGCCTCTATCCGAAGCCGGAATCCACCACGGGGCATCCCCCCAGGCCCCCCCCCCGGAAGAGCCGACGGCGCACGCTATAAACATATCCCCACAGAGCTGAGTGTTTCTTGCTCAGGTTTCTCTACATTGAGCGTTTTAGCCTCTGTAAGAAACATAGTGGGGGGGGGGGAGGGAAGACTTGAGAGTGTACAGGGATAGACTTCTATAGTGTGAAAAGCATCCCGTGTCGTCATTTTCAAGAGTCAAGCTTGTTTTTGAACGCCAGACGCTTGCGCACGGGCGAACGGAGGGGATGGGGATAAGAGGACGATGGGTGGTGGAAATGCTATGGGCAAGACAGGGAGGGGGGCCATGGTGTACTTACAAGAGAGCCAGCTCTAGATCACCGTGGATCTTGGCCTTGAGCGTGATCTCGATGTCGAGGTTGAGATCGAGCCGAAGCCTGAGGGTGTCGCTTTTGCCGCTGCCACCGCCCGCTTGCTGCTGGTTCTGGACGGCATTGCCGGCCACGCCGCCGAGCGCACCCGTCGCGCCGCCGACGAGGCCGCCCGCTGTGTTCTGGACACTGTCGAGCGCGAGGTTGTCGAGCGGGCCGCCGCCTCCCTTTTGCTTGCGCCGCCTCTGGCTGCGCTGTCTCGGGCGGTAATCCTCCGACTCTTCGCCCTCGGACTCGTATGTCTGCGCCTGCTTCTTGCTGCGGGGCTTCTTCTCGTCTGAGCCGCTTCGGGATGCCATTGTGGAAGGGTGTGACGGTGAAGTTGAACGGGCGAAACTGTTGCTTGGAGTTGGGCCGTTGGGAAGGTTGGTCAGATCAAGGCTGTGGTGGATTGTGTAATTTTTTTGTGGACTGTGATTCAGAAAATCTCAGGATTATGGGGGCCCGAGATGGCGGGTTATTAAAGACTTGCATCTTCGACTCCTTTCCAGTGGCAAGAGAAACCGGATCCAAAGAGACGAACTGGGGGATGAAGTCATGCCCAGCCCCAACCCCCCCCCCCCCCCCGTGCGATTACTGGGCCGAGAGAGACGCGCGAGAGACGCCACGGTCCGGAACACCATGCGCATCTTCCGCCCCCAACGTCATTGCTTCGTGGTTGACATGTGTACGTATCCATAGTGTATGTATTATCCATTTGCGCCTTTGACGTACCGGCTCTCCATGCCCAATTGCATCTTCCGGCGCAGCATGATTGGAATCCACTTTCGCGGACGCTCCCTGCGCGCACTCCCCCCCCGATCCCCAGACCCCTCCGTTTCGGACTCCGTTTCGCTCATGACAATCCCCCCCGCACTAAACTTCCCGTCCTTATCGCACGCGACGGCCCACTTCTTGTTTTCGAGCTGGACTGCCACAAACTGGAAGGCGTTGCCCTCGAGCGTCAACCACTGCTCGTCGTCGCTCCAGTACCACGGCCCGATCGTGTGGCCGATGGTGGCCTGGCGGCCGCCGTGGCGCACCATGCTGCTGTCTTTGTCGGCGTAGATCCAGTTGAGCATGGGCGGGTCGTCGGCGATCGTGCTCACAAGCCCCATGAGCTGCTCTTCGGACGGGTATGTGAAGTAGTAGCCCATGAAGGCGTGCCCCGGCACCGGGAAGGCGGGGTGGTCGATCCAGAGCTGCGGGCTGTCAGTCCGCCAGGCTCTTCGTGTGCTCGTGCTTCCGGAGGCACTCACATTCCCATCTTTCAGGATGCACGGGCACTCCACCGGGCCTCGCCCATCAAGCGCGACGGTGGCGGTCAGGTGAAACTTGGCCTTCTCCTTTTGCCCAGCGTCCGCCTTCTTCTGCGCGCTGAGCGCCTCGCAGACACCGATGGTGGTTGGGATGGCCGCAACCACCAGCATGCCGATCACCATGGTCGGGCTTGCCGTGAGTTGTGCCTGTGAGTTGTGGACTGCGGGTCGGCGGTCGTATGTTGGTCGGCTGTGCTGCGAATGGCTTCGTTTCTGCAAGTGTCTGCATCGGCCGTCTCCCTGCCTCCTTCTGCAATGCCAAGACCCACGAGTCCGAGTCCTCAAAGACGACCTTCGTCATATACCCCGGATATCCTCGCCACGAGACATCTCTCTCCACTGGCCGATCATGGGCCTGCCCGCGTCCCTCGCTCTACCTTGGCTGATGTCATCCCGCGTTCCCAAAACGGATGATTGGTGGCCTGGAAGCCACCTGAAAAGCTTGTCATTTCTTCGTGTTCCGTGATTCGCTCCGCAGCCGCAGTCTGCCTGGTCGGCCGACGTCATCTGCCAAGCCGACTCCGAGGATCCCGTTTGCCAAACCGTTAGCCAGGCCGAAACGCTGCATGGCCACGCCCCGATGTCGTCAAGGATGGTCTGCTTGATGCCTGCAGCGGCTCTACTCGCGCACAATCATGTTTTTTCGGTACTATGATGAGTGCCACAAGGGTCTTCTGAGCATGATTCGGGTTGATCCTGGAATAGCAACGGCTGGCCGACAGTTTACTTAATGACCCCCGCCGCCGCAAAGCATCCCCGCCTCAATTTCTTAACAGTTGGAAAACGAAAGATCCGCAAAAATGTCTTCGGTAAGACACCCGGCCGCTCCCAGACAATACACATGCCTAACAGAACACAGCCCCAGAAAAAAGACAACAAGAAGCTTCCCAAGCAGGAGGAGGGGGAGCAAAAGCCTGCGCAGGAAACCCCGGCGGGAACTGCCCAACCACCACGACCCACGGCTACCCAAGACGACGGCAGTGGGGACGACATCTACAACACCAACATCAACGACGACATCAAGGACGATCCCGACAAGGACAAGGACGATGACGACGAAGAGGAAGACCCTGAGGACGACAACCGAGTCCTAGGCGGCGACGACCAGGACGAGGAAGCCGAGAACGAAGAAGAAGAGGCAGACCGAGGAGCCCCAGTCCCGGCCCCTAAGCGTCAAGTCAAGAAGGGGAAGAAGAAGCAAGCCCCGAAGCCCGCCGTCAAGGAAGAGGAGGAAGAAGATGAAGAAGAAGAAGAAGAAGAAGAAGAAGAAGACGACAGCCCGGCCCTCTCGCAACCGCCGACACCCAAGGACGACGAGAAGCCGCAGCCCAAGTGGGTGCAGAAGGAGCAGAAAGAAAAGGCCAAGCAGAAGGGCAAGCCGACCAAGACCAAGGAGCTGGAGCCCGCGCGGCGCCGCCGCCGCCAGCAGCGCTACGAGGAGAGCGAGTCGTCCGAGTCGGAGAGCGAGTCGGACAGCGAGGACGACTACCAGGACGAGCGCGCCTACCGCCAGCAGAAGCGGCAGCACGAGATGCAGATGCAGCAGATGCAGATGCAGCAGCAGATGCAGCAGCAGCAGCAGCAGCAGCAGATGCAGGGCGGCGGCGGCGACAGCGGTGGCAAGAACCCGCTGCGGCTGCGGCTGGATCTCAACCTCGAGATCGAGATTGAGCTCAAGGCGCACATCCATGGCGATTTGACGCTGGCTTTGCTGTATGTGAACCCTGTTTTCCCTCCCCTCCCTTCCTTTCTCCCTCCC